>CM053582.1:344150737-344186097 GCA_028627135.1 Pseudochirops cupreus | reverse complement strand
CCTTAATGATTAGAGAAGATTTTTCCAAATGAAAGCTTCCCATGGTTTTGCTTGAATGGAAACTGTCTTTATGCTTTTTTATGAGTGTGCCCTGGGAGATGGGAAGCACTGAGTATTCCCAGGACATTGAGAATGGTTTGGCAATGTTTTACATTCCACTCAGCAGCAACGCTTCCACACTATGTATTGAACCCAAAATTTACGACAAGCTGAAGGTAGACATGCATACATGAGAAGAATAACATGGCATCTATGACAGAGTGAGATAGACTCCCTGACCTTCTTCTGTCCAAAAATTTCCTGTTTCCCAATTTCCTATGGTTACCACCATGGAGCTTGTTAAAATCTCAGTAGGAACTCTGTTTCAACTTTTCCTTTCAAAACACAGTGAAAAAGCTTAATGGAAAAAAAATGTCCTTCCTATCCCGATGCCAGGCCCAGTGCAAGATCCACAAATCTAAAAGCCAGGCAAGTCATCTGTTATATGCCCCAAAGCCAAGCAAGTTACTTGGTGCTACAAAAATCCCTAAATAGCCATGTGATCTGATGAATGTGGACCATGAGATGAGTCAAGGAAAATGGAACCATCTGTACTTTTACTGGATAAAAAGCCAAATCATTCCTCACTACCCACCCAGGTACATAGTCAGTAATGTGTAAGTGAGGTTTGTGAAGAAACACCCTGGGAGGCAGAAGAACAGCTAGCTTGTGTAGCTAACTCAAGATCCTTTCCCAAAGGAGTTTCTCCTTTTATTCTCATGGCTGTCAACACTTGAGAAGAAATGGAGACACTTTTGATAAAAAGGTTTTTGGGTTTCATCTGCAGAAGCTGTTCCCTGCACCCTAGAAGGTATTATTTCTTCAAAAGAAAAGGTTCAAACATTCTAAAAACCATTCAGACCAGAAAAGACAGCTTTAGAGGAAGAAATGGATGAAGAAATTTATGAACATTTTTTAAAGTGATTTTACTGGGTTCTCCCCTATGTGAGCACTTCTGTGAAAATCAGAGGAAGAGATCAAGAGAAGAAGGGGTCAGAAGTACTTAAGGAACTGCAGCCATCTTTTGGGGAAAAACGGTCAGAGAGGCAACAGTGCTCAGTCAGTTGGTTAGGGAACAGGCATTTATTAAGTGCCTACTATATACCAGGCAATGAATATACAAAGAAAAACAAAAATACTATTCCTGCTTTCCAGAAGTTCACTTTTACACGGGGTATGCAACAATGTACATGTCAGACAATACATACTGTCAATCAGATACAATCTCAGAACAGAAGAACTAGCAATGAGGGCAGAGAGGGAACCAGGAATGGCCATTGGCGCTGAGTGGATTTTGAACTGAAATTTGAAGGAAACCGAGAAAGTCAGGAAACAGAGATCTTGAGAGTGAGGAAGAACTGGGGGGTTTTGTATTTTTTAATTAAATACTCCTATATCTGTGGAGTGCTTGTTTGCTGGAGGGCTATTACCCTGTCAGCCTTGCACATGTTGATGGATCTCTAATATTGTCCTTTAAACCTTCCCTGGCTACCAAACATCTCACTGCAACATTCCTGAGGTAGTATGGGGTAGCATGGGGTTTGCTAGAGTGAGAGGGGCTAGGTTCCAATTCTAGGCTCGAGTGCCAATGTGTGAGCTAGGACAAGCATTTCATTTGCCTGGTTCTTGGTCTCTGGTAAAATGAGAAAGGGTAGTAGAGCAGATGTGCTCTTAGGTCCTATCTTGCTCTAACTCTGTGATCATACACTCTTCCATATAAAACATCTGTAGCTTTGAGAAAAGCTGGGAAGGGGTGGGAAACTATGACAACAAGCTGCAGAATTTCAGATACGGGCTGAATCTGATTATATCTGAGCCTGGCAGAAGGAGCATGGAGGAGTGAAAAAGGACATTTTAAAAAGGAAGCCAGGAAGATACCAGAGATGAGGTGAATAGCATATGGGGTGGACCACATAACTGGAGGTAGGGCCTCAGGTGTTTGCCAAGAACCTCTCCAAGGTTGTTGCAGATTTCTTCAAGTTCTTTCCATCTTTTGTCACAGAGTTATAGGATATTAGATTTGAAGAGGATCTAAGCAATGCCAGCTAAGTGATGCCAGGCATAGAGTCAGAAAGACTTGAGTTCAAATTCTGACTCCGACATTTACTGGCTATATGATGCTGAGCAAGTCTCAACTTCAGTTTCCTCATCTGTAAAATGGAGATAATAATGTCTACCTCTCAAGATCACTGTGAAGGTGAAATGAGATAAAATATGTAAACTGCTTTACAAACCTGAAAGTACTATAAAAAGTTAGTTTACAATTATTACTGTCATCATCATTATTCCTAGGGTAGGTAGGTGGAGCAGTAGATAGGATGCTAGGCCTGGAGTCAGGAAGATCCATCTTCCTGAGTTCAAATCTGGCCTCAGACACTTAGTAGCTACATGACCCTGGACAAGTCACATTTCCATTTCCTCATCTGTAAAATGAGCTAGAGAAGCAAACGGCAAACTGCTCCAGTATCTTTGCAAAGAAATGGAGTCACAAAAAGCTGGAAACGCCTGAAAACAACTGAACAACAACAACAACAACAATTATTATCCCAATCACCTAATTTCACAGATTAGGACTAATCTGAAACTCAGAGTGACAGAGTGCATTTTGCCTAAACTCATACCGCTACTTAGTTTAAAAACTGGGGCTAACATCCAGATTTGGGGAATCCTGGCCTTTCTACTACACTTTGATGATCTTGCCCTTTCCAACACTAACATCTAAAGAAATTGTACATATTCAAGTAATCACAAATTTAAAGAAAAAATAGGCAGTTGGGCTCTGGTCATAGACCTCCAATGACACACAAGCTCACATTCACACCAAGAAGAATCACCTTCACATCTTAAAGACAGAGCTTCAAAAAATTCTCATACAGGAAAGAATCCCTGGCCTTGGAAGGGCTTTGCTTCTCTTCTAACACAAACTCCCAGGGTAGAGAGGGGCTAGGAATGCTAAATCACTAGTTTCAGTAAGGGAGACTTAGGATAAGGTCATTATAATCTGACCCTTGGATCTACCTGGAAACACAAGGAAGGATTATTGGATTTTAAGGTTCATAAAATACTGTTGTTGTTGTTTTCTCTATTTCACTCAGAACTTCAAGGTAATCATAGGACATGTCTATACTGTGGGTAAGTGCAAAGTAAAATAAGAGACTGAAGAAATGTATTCAGAGAGATAGAACCCCAAAGTTCTCCATGAACCTCTTAAAACCCTAAAAATGATTTCCCGAGGCAAGGGAAAAGTGAGTTTTTCTACCTCCTCAAATTAGTTGGATCATAGCTTTGTGCCTACACTTTGCAAGTGTAGCACAGAAAGGTCATATAATCAGTCTTAGAGTTGGAGAGTTACTAAGAGATATAGCTGGAGCCTTGGGGTAAACTTGGCGCTAATTCAATGAAACTGTAAAATACCTACCAACACACAAAGAAACTCTTTATAAACAAGTTCATATCCCTCATAACTCCAAAAAGAGAAAGGCAGCTTTCTGCATTTAAAAATGGGCCAATCTCTCTACTTTAGGGCTGAAACAGCCTGAATGGCAGTAAGACATCACACGCCTTTTCCAGAAAGGAGGTTCCAGAGAGGTGTTCAAACCTCCCTACCTGTGACTAATTAAGCAGTCAACACTCCTCTTCCTAATGCCCTGCTTCTGAGGGGTCCAGTAGTTGAAATACATGAAATAAATAAAACTGCTTGTTTTATTATTTGCCTTATGCTTAACTCAGTTGTAACTGTTCTCTTCCTATCCGTGCTGCATAAACTTGCATAGGCTCTCATCATCTCCTCCCATTTAAATACAAGCTCTTTGTGAGTAGGGTTGTTTCATCCTTGGCACTTGTACTCCTGGCACCTGGTGCATAATCAGTGCTTACTAAATTCTTGTTGATTGATTACTTAGTTTTCATGTTCATATACTTGCTTCTTCAATACTACGAAAAGCCACTGCAAGCTAAACACTGACACTCTCTCTATAAAAGCAAGTACCTGATGAGAACTGGTCTGGTTTGGCCCAGTCCCCTCACCCTTCAACACTATTCTCATTTCCCATCAACTCCATTCTGTCTTCACTTTTACTGCAATTTGTCTGAAATAACTATTAAGATGTCTGACGCTTCTTCCATGCAAGGGCTCAGAAAAACAAAGCTTAAGGGAATGACTTGATCATAATATTCCATGTTTGCAAAAACAACAACACCAACAAAAAACACAAACAAAACACTTGGAGTCCATCAAGTGATAAGTAGTAAAAATAATAAAAACAAAAGTGCTTGGGTGCCATAGGAATAACTGTCACACCAATGTAGAGGAAATAAGAGAATTTGCATTTTTACACATCAGATTCATATGTACATTGAGATATATCTAATCTTTGTTTACAACCTATTACTGTCTGCTCACTTGAGCAGATACAGAAAATCACAGGCTTGCCCTCCGCGAAGCAATGAGTGCACGCCAAGAGGCAGTAGAAATGGGAAAAGAACTAAAGATACATCTGACTGAGAAAGAGTTAATTCCATTAAGACTGAAGTTTATGGAGCCCCGTACAGTGACAAACAAAGACATCGTCTGAAAGAGCAGTGGCAACTATGCTGAGGTCTGGCCAAAGCAGAATATCGATGTTTGGCCATCCCCCAAAATAGATACACACAGTTAAATGCTGATTTGGTTCGCTTTTTTGGAAGTGGTACTGACAACATTTCAATCTGGACTTTCCAACCCCCTATCAGAATTCAAAAAAGCTGTTACTTTCCTTGCACTTGTCCTCACCTTTCTTGGTCTGAATCTCATTTAAATACATAATACAATGTCTATAGATTAAGAATGGTGCTGCCTCATTCATAGATTACTCTGTTTTTCTGGGAAGATGAAGAAGGATAGTGTCTTGGCAATTTGTGAGGACTGCTATGATGAAAACAAGATCACCAGCCAAGCAGGGAAAACGCAACTTCTGAACTGAACTTTGAGATACAGCCAAAGGGGCTTGAGCTGTGGACCCATCACTAGTTATCTAACAGCATGACTTGGGGCAGTCTCTTACTCGACCTTTCTATAGTTCTGTTTCCTCATCAGTAAAGTGAGGGTGTTGGACAAGGTCTCTCTAAGGTACATTCCATCTCTAACCTCCTAGGATTCTACGATTCAGTGACTCAGTCTTCTTATTTTCCCTTCTTGGCTTCTGAGTCATTGTTCCTCTTCTGGAGGAACATTTTGCCATTACAACCTGAGGGGGATACTGCATCTTTAAAACTTTAATAGAAGAAAGTCAAATGCAAAGTGACTGAATTCACTTCCTGGGTGGAATTTAGAATCCATTGAATATCCATATTTTCCCCAGAAGTATTCGAAGTTACTAAAGGGCACTCCACATATTCACAAATTGCTCACTAATTTCTAGAGCAAAAAATGGATATAGATAATTATAAGAGTAAGTAAAGAATGATAATAAAATAATAATAATAATATTCACAGAGTGTGTTTCAATCTACCTGTATCGAAGGAAAGTCTAGAAGGAAGAGATTATATTTCCATCTTCAGGGTTCAACCAAATAAATGCCTGGCTTCCCAGAAGGCAGCAGATGTTCTTAGAAGAGACGTTAGCAATGAGATCAGAACGAACTCTGGGACTGTGGTATAAAAGCATCTCCCTGCCCCTAGTTTTGAAAGTTAACTATTAAACCCAGTGTCATTCATCCTGATTTGGTTTACTCAATTCTAGAAATAAGGACACGCTGATCAGATTCCCTTAAGCAATTGGACACCTTACTGAAGCTCCTCTGGAACAACATCCTTCCCACAATTTCCATCCAAAGGATTTCCATTATCAGAATATTAATCCCATATCACTGGAAAGGACTGGAAGGTAATTTCTATTTGAAGAACAAGTTTTTCTCTTTCCCTTGGTTTCCTACTTCTCATAAACACATAACATTTTAAATGCTTAAACTTTCATTTTTGTTTTTTTTTTCACTGCTGCATTTCTACTTTAGTTTATTCTTTTAATTATTTACAGACCTCCTTGTCTGGACACTTCGTTCTAGTCTGAGTTGGCAGGTTTTTCAACACCTTTCACTGAAATGTGTTAACAGGCACATAGAAAGAGATTCAATCTGAAGTCTTCTAAGCTCTACCTGTGATAGTCAGAGGGTTTTTTTTTCTTCTTTTTCTTTATTGATTTCCTGAAGTTCATATACCTGATGGCTTGAAATGGCCATAACTATTTTAAAAATTAGTTGCTAGTTATATTCCAATCTATTTTCTTTTCTTTTTTTAGAATTTATTTATTTTTAGTTTTCAACACTCATTTCCACAAGATTTTGAGCTGCAAATTTTCTCCCCATCTCTCCCCTACCCCCACCCCAAGATGGCAAGCATAGTGATGACCCCTTCCCCCAGTCTGCCCTCTCTTATATTCCCCCAAACCCCCTTCTTAGCCCTTTCCCTCTTACTCTCTTGAAGGGCAAGATGGATTTCTATACCCCATTGCCTGTATATCTTATTTTCTGGTTGCAGGTAAAAGCAATTTTTAAACAATTGTTTTTAAAACTTTGAGTTCCAGATTCTCTTCCTTCTTCTTTTGTAACCCACCCCCACTGAGAAGACAAGCAATTCAATATACATGTGTAGTTATGCAAAACATTTCCATAGTAGTCATATTGTGAAAGCCTGACAGTATTTCCCATCCTATCTCTCCCCCAATTTATTCTATTTTCTCCTTTGCCCTTGTCCCTTTTCAAAAGTGTTTGCTTCCAACTACCCCTTCCCCCAATCTGCCCTTCCTTCTATCATGTCCCCTCTTCTCCCCTTCCCCCTATTTTCCTGTAGGATAAGATACCCAACTGAGTATGTTATTCCCTCCTTAATCCAAATCCAATGAGAGTAAGGTTGATTCATTCCCTTTCACCTCCCTGCTCTTCCCCTCCATTGTTATAGCTTTCTCTTGCCTCTTTTATGTGAGATAATTTACCCTAATCTATCCCTTTCTCCTTCTCCCAATATATTCTTCTCTCACTTATTAATTTTACTTTTTTGATATCATTCCTTCTTCCTTCTATGTATACATGTACACACATATACACATATACATACATATACACATCTATACATACATATATATGTGTGTTTGTGTGTGTGTGTATCTATATCTCTATCTACCCCCTTCAAGTATCCTAATACTGAGAAAAGTCTGAAGAGTTATAAATATTATCTTTCCATGTAGGAATGTAAACAGTTCAACTTTAATAAGTTCCTTATGATTTCTTTTTCCTGTTTACCTTCTCATGCTTCTCTTGCTTCTTGTATCTGAAAGTCAAATTTTCTGTTCATCTCTGGTCTTTTCATCAAGAATACTTGAAAGTTCTCTATTTCATTGAATATCCATATTTTCCCCAGAAGTATTATACTCAGTTTTGCTGGGTAGGTGATTCTTGGTTTTAATCCTAGCTCCTTTGACCTCTGGAATATCATATTCCAAGCCCTTTGATCCCTTAATGCAGAAGTTGCTAGACCTTGTGTTATCTTGAATGTGTTTCCACAATACTCAAATTGTTTCTTCCTGACTGCTTGTGATATTTTCTCCTTGTCCTGGGAACTCTGGAATTTGGCTATAATATTCCTAGGAGTTTTCTTTTGGGGATCTTTTTCAAGAGGTAATCAGTAGATTCTTTCAATTTTCTATTCTACCCTCTGATTCTATAATATCAGGGCAGTTTTCCATTATAATTTCTTGAAAGAAAAGGTCTAGGCTTTTTTTTAGATCATGACTTTCAGGTAGTTCAACAATTTTTAAATTATCTCTCCTGGATCAATTTTCTAGGTCAATGGTTGTTCCAGTGAGATATTTCACATTGCCTTCTATTTTTTCATTCTTTTGGATCTGTTTTTATGTCTTGATTTCTCATTAAGTCATTAGCTTCTGTTTGTTCCATTCTAATTCTGAAGGAATTATTTTCTTCAGTGAACTTTTGAAGTTCCTTTTCCCTTTGGCCAATTCTGCTTTTTAAGGCATTCTTATCCTCATTGGCTTTTTGGACCTTTTTTACACTTTGAGTTAGTCTATTCTTTAAGGTATTATTTTCTTCAGTATTTTCTGTGGTCTCCTTTAGCAATCTGCTGACTTGCTTTTCATGATTTTCTTGCATCACTCTCATTTCTCTTCCCAATTTTCCTCTACTTTTCTTACTTGAATTTCTTCTTTTTTTCTTTTTGGACGAGGGAAGGCAAGGCAATTGAGGTTAAGTGACTTGCCCGAGGTCACACAGCTGGTAAGTGTTAAGTGTCTGAGGCCAGATTTGAACTCAGGTCCTTCTGATTCCAGGGCTGGTGCTCTATTCACTGCATCACCTAGCCACCCCTCTTACTTGACTTTCAAACTCTTTTTTGAGCTCCTCCATGGCCTTCAATCAATTCATATTTTTCTTGGAGGCTTTTGATGCAGATGTTTTGACTTTGCTGTCTTCTTCTGAGTCTATGTTTTGATCTCCTTTGTCACCAAAGAAGGATTCTATAGTCTGATTTCTTTTCCTCTGTTTACTCATTTTCCCAGTCAATTACTTGACTTCTGAGCTCTTTGCCATGGTAGAACTCTGTTTCCAGAATGGAAAGTGCTGTGTCCAAAATTTCTGGGGATTTTCACAGCTCTTGTCAGAGGTACTTCTAGGTACTTGCCTCAGAACTGTGAGGAGGACTCCTTCTCCACAGCTGCCACAAGCTCTGCCACTCCAGTGCTCTTCCTCACCCCACGACCACCACCTAGGACCATCAGCCAAGACTACGACGCAGATCCAAGCTGGGCAAAGAAAGAGAATCCTGCCTCAGCACCAACAAAGAGATTCCTGCAATTGCCCTCAAATCACCTGCTTGGTCCCCCCACCATCTGTAGGATTGGAGCTCTGGAAGCAGCCACTGTTGCTCTTGCTGCAGGAGCAGCTGCCTCCACCTCCACTATTGCCACCACACCAGGGGGCAGGGGCCAGACCACATTCTTCTCTCATCCAGGTCCAACTGAGTTTCCCCACTGACCATTTACCTTTTCTTTGATGTTTGTGGGTTAGAAGTCTGGAAACTGCCCCAGCTGCCAGTGATTCATCCCCAGAGGTCTGCTCGGACCTGATTTGTGCCAGTGTGACCTTCATGGGGCTTTGTTCCGCTTCCAGACCAGTGCAATAGAGCCTTCTTGTTGGCCTTCCAGGCTGTCTTCAGTGGGAGATTGTTTCACCATGTCATTCTGTGGGTTCTGTAGCTCTAAAACTTGTTTAGAGTCATTTTTCGCAGGTACTGGAAGTGATTGGGGGAAGTTCCTGCTTTTACCCTGCAATCTTGGCTCTGCCTCTTTTCTTAAAAAGTTCTTACTTGTGAGAAAGTTATTTTTCTTTAAAAAGTCATTGTAAGGGGGTAACGAGGTGGTGCAGTGAATAGAGTACCAGCCCTGGAGTCAGGAGGACCTGAGTTCAAATCTAACCTCAGGCACTTAACACTCACTAGCTGTGTGACCTTGGGCAAGTCACTTAATCCCAACTGCTCTGCCCTCCCCCCTCCAAAAAAAAGAGAAAAAAACGACATAGTAACCATAGATATTGAAATAACTTAAAAGAGTAATCAATCAATCAATATTTACTAAGCAAATATTACATATTACATGCCAAACACTGTGTACTTCTATGCAGAACTGAAGAGTCTGGAACCAGAGAGTGGGTATCTAAAAGGTACTTAAGACGGGTCTTTATATTTAAAATATGTTCAAATATATTTAATTATATACAGTCATATAACATATAATCATATACTTTAAACATGTTTAATTACCTGTAATTAATATAAACATTTAAAATATTTAACCATATTTAATTAAACCTAATTAAGTATATTTAAGCTGTTTTAAATCAACGCGGGAAACGTTAATTTTAAAAATCGCCAGTTTTGTGATTCGACTGTCACCATTTAATTTGTTTCACATCGCACTCTTTCTGACGTTAACAGAATAGAACACAGAAAGACACTTAAGACTTCAGTCCATTTCACAAGAGTCACTGGCATGTGATATCAAAATTAAATCACACACAAGATAAAGGGGCACCAAAAAAGGAAGCCATTTTCTGAGTTCAACACTTCAAAAGGAACAAGAGGAGGGACACTCGAACTGTTGAATTCTTCCTCCATTTCTTTCCTAATAAAATGCTCATCAGCTTCCCAATCTCTGTAAAATCTTGTTTCTGGGGAAACCACAAGGTTCAGCTCTAGTCAGGGGGTGCAGGGAAGACCAGTTTGAATGGATTGGTGATAAATCACTTTTCTGATGCTAATCCTCTGCAGCAGTTAATTTTCACTTTTATTTTCCAGTTAAAACACTTAATTGGAAGATATGAAAACTTGTAAGGACCTTGGAATGAAAAAAAAAGTGTCTTAAGATTGCGGCTTGCGGGGCATTCATATCGATAAAAAATATGGCTATTTTTGAAAGGAACTATTTTTGGCAGTGGAGTTACCTGTTTTAACTTTATGTATCTTTCAGATGTTGAATAGAGAAATATTAACTTCACCTTAAAGTTTTAAAATTATTAATAAAAGCAACTACCACAGACATGGATCCTGAAAACCTGAAGTTGGCGGAGCAAGACAAAAGGGAAGTGGGCCTGCCAGGGAGAGCAGTAAGAGAGAGCGGGTGAGTAGTGACAACGACAAGGAACCAAAATCAAAAGACCACTTTTTTCAGGGGGAGGGGTATAACAACTTTGCTTCAAGGCAGACTACGCCCAACATCCTATAGTAGCTTCAGGCAGCAGTCTTTTATTCTTTTTTTCTTAAATACCTAGAATTAATTTTATCATGATGGTGACAAGCTAACAAGAGTCCCTAAGGCCTGTGCTGTGAACCCCTACCTAAGTTCCTGGTGCTAGGGATGTAATAATCATAAATAATAACAATAATGCTTTGCTTACTGCGGCACTGTATTAAGGGTTTTACAATTATCATCTCATTTGATCCTCACAAGAAACCTGGGATGTAGGCACTGCTATTATCCCTATTTCATAGATAAGGACAGTGAGGCAAATTAAGGTTAAGTGACTTGCTCCGTCACACAGCTATTAAGTGTCTGAGGTCAAATTTGAACTCAGGCCTTCCTGACTCCTGGATAAGTGCTTCTTCTTTCTTCTTCCTCCTCTTCTCCTTCTCCTGCTTCTTCTTCTCCTTCTCTTTCTTCTTTTCTTCTCCTTCTCCTTCTTCTCCTTCTCCTTCTCCTCCTTCTCCTTCTTCTTCTTCTTCTCCTCCTTCTTCTTCTCCTTCTCTTTCTTCTTTTCTTCTTCTCCTTCTTCTCCTTCTTCTTCCTCTTCTTCTCCTTCTCCTTCTCCTTCTTCTTTTTTACTGTGCCTCCCAGTTGCTCAGTGTGTAGGCTGGTTCTTTGAGTGGTTTAAAATGATAGAAGTAGCAACAATATTGGACCAGCAATTGGGCTTCCTGTGGGTCAAGTATCCTCAGTTGGTCACAGTTCAGATAATGTTGATGGGTGGCTCACTTATCCCCTCTGGGTTACTGTTCCTGTAAAATGGTACGTGAGTAATCCTCTTATGTATCTCACAAGAGTCATATGGGGAGTCAAGCCTTAGGCAGTTGTGCCCAGTAAACTGTGTGCTGGTCCTAGCATCAGATTTTGCAAGTAACTGGTTTCTTACCTTTGGGGGAACCACTTAATTTCTCAAGGTCCCAGTTTGCTCATTTATTAAATATTATCGTTCAGTCGTCCAGTTGTGCCTTACTCTCCACGACCCTGTAGGGGGTTTTCTTGGCAAAGATGCTAGAGCGTTTGCCATTTCCTCTTCTAGTAGATTAAGGCAAACAGAAGTTTTAAGTGACTTGCCCAGGGTCACACAGCTGGTCAGTGTCTGAAGTTACATTTGAATTTAGGTCTTCCCTGTTCCAGGTCCAGCAATCTATCCACCGAGCCACCTAGCTACCTTGTTCATAAAATGAGGGAATTGCAATAGGTGGCCCTCTAACTGTAAATCTATCATCCTATGATCTCAATGGACTCTTCCAGTTTTAAACTGTTATCATCTACAATTTTAAAAGTACCTTAAATAAATGATTTATAAAAATAATTGACCTTCCACTAATTTCCTCCACCATGTTCTAAAAAACAATGCCAAAACATTGTAAGCTCTGGCTGAGCCGATCAAGCTGGAAAGGCTTTGTGGATGGACTTGGTGTCTCTTGCATGATTATTAGACTAACTAAATTCAGACAGGCTCATCTTCAGAAAGCTGGATACCAGGTGATGAAGTATTTTGGCCATAATAGCTCATGAAGATTATCTACATGGGTGAGTAGCCATACCACTGAAATCAGAGATGTTTTGAACTACTAAAGTAAAAATATTGGACATAATAATTATGGTAATGAGGCTGCAAAAACTCTTTTGGGGTGAGGCATTAATGACTGACAGCTGGATTCTTCTGCCCAGGGCCAACAGCTGATAGTGGGCTTAGGAAAGTGGAACGGGGCCACAGGAGGCTTTAGTACATTTGGAAGTGACAAGGCCATACATTCCAGTTGCTTCACAGCATCTAAAAAAAGTCTACTGAGACCAAAAGGGAGTTCTAAAAGAAGAGGGCCACATCTATGTGGTTCTTACTACTAGCAAGCCAATTACTCCAATCTATAAACTAGATTAAAATTAGACAATAGTAGTATAGGGAGAGCTTCATTTTAACACAGCTGGTTATGACAAGGGTTTGTTTATACCACAGATTCAATGATGACACTTCATTTCCCCCCACCCCATATATTCATACAGCTAAAGCTTGATAAAAGACATCTAGCCTACAGCATGTGAATAATTCCTACATCACACCAGTATTACAAAAGAGTGTCACCATACTAGTTGTGAGTTAACACTTAGAAAGTTAGATCCTGCATGTGGATGTATATAAGTATATTTATATGTATATCTGTATATAATACAAATATTGATGGGTTAAATCAAGACACAGGAAAATACAAAGCCAAATATGGGAAACTTCGAAAAAGGGTAATAAAAAACCAGGCAGCTTGCAACTCAACTGTCACCACAAATTCATTTGTGCTTCATATCCTACTGTTTGTGACATTAACAGAATTCAGAATTTAGCAATGAACTATTTTTATATCGTGATTCTTTGCAGCCATATTCCACATGCAGCTACCACTCTAACTTTCAAAAAAACCCTCCTGATATTTAAAAAGTTTCCAAGCACTCTTCTACTGAAACTTAGGGTTAACCTACATGTGTCCTGATTCATATGTAAGTTCATCAAAGTAATTCATTTCTCGAGTAGGACTTGTAATTCTGTTAGATAGGAGTGGTGTCTGGGTTCTTCAGTGCCATTAACCCCAAATCAGTTTACAACACTCGGTATCTCACAAAGATCAGGTCAGTTCTAGTTTATGTGAGTTACTGGGAATATTATGTGGACATTTCATTCAGTTAGCATGCCTGGAATCAACGTCTTTATGAAAACACCTTTAAAGGCAAATATTTGTGTTCTCTCTGGTGTTATCACAAAGTGTTGTCAAAACATCTCCCAAATGCCATCAATAATCAAATTTCCATTGTTCTGTTACCTCTTTACTATCTAAAAAATGAAACAAAAAGAAAAATTTAAAACTAGTGCTTGGACTTTACTGAAATATCCAGATCAAGGTTTTGCTCATAAAATACCATTTACTAATTTAGCACATTAATTGGCATGAATCCACATCCAGACCCTCTCCCAAAGTACCAAACAGGAATAGACATATATTTTCAAATATTTATCAGAAGAAGTTTTTGAGCAGAATATTTCCCTAGTCCTTCCTACTAACATGAGCAGGAAGGCGGAAAACAACAAGCAGGAAACAATGATTTGTTGAGCTTGAATTATTTTCTGAATAACACAAATCTAGACGACCTTACAAGTGGTTAAAAAAGTGTGTAATGTGAGAGGTTTTTCATAGCAGCTTTCATTACCATTTCTATCTAAAATTAGAAAAACAATCTGTAGTTATTACCCATTATGCCACATCACACTCTAATATTTGGCTATAAATCTCAGTTTCTTAATGTATTCTTCCTTTCGTATGGAAAGATGACAACACTGACCCACAATCAACAAAACTGTGTGCTGGGGCGGTTTGGGGGCAGGTTACAGAGTCCTGGAGAGGTAGGCAGTCACACGACCACATTTTTAGTCCTGGTTCTGTCAGTAACAAGTGGTGTGAGGTTGGCTTAAGTCACCTCACATACCTGGAAATTCTCATCCTCATCTATAAAATGAGATAATCTCTAACGGCCTTTCCAGATCTGGCATTCCATAATTAAATATGCTTTGAAATGTTTATTTTCTTTCCAATAGTAATTGAATTCTATAGAATGAATCTTATGGCCAAAAGGACAGGTACTTGTTTGTATACACCCCTCTTCTTCATGGATGAAATGGAGGCATCATGATGGCCTGAGAAAGCAGTATTAATATTAAGTGGTTCATACAAAAGGAAATTGATCATATCTATGTAGCTTCATTTTTTTTACACGTGTAGAAGCTTTATTTACTGACTAGAATGTTGGCTCCTCATGGGCAGGGACTTGGTTTGAAAATTCTCTTCCAATGAACCAAGTTGATAATGAAAAAAAAATCATCAATTAATTGAAGCAAAGCATATGTGTTTTCTGCCCTCAAGAAGTTTAGAGTTTAGCTGAGAAAAAAAAAACCAATATGAAACATGACAAAAACATATAGATAAATAACTACAAATGTATCTATCACAAAGGAGAATTATAGAATGTTAAAATTAGAGTCCTGTGGGCACACACAGCTAGCAAGTGTGACCTGGAGGAAGAAGCTGTCAGATAAGCAGAAGAACCAGGAAGAAGGAGTGTCACAGAAATCTAGAGAGGGAATATCAAAGAGAGGAGGGAGATTGACAGAGTAAAAGGGTGGCAGAGAGGTCAAGAAGAATGATGATTGAGAAAAAAAAAACCATTAAATTTGGCAATTAAGAGATTATTTGGAACTCTGAAGATAACATTTTAGGTTAAATGATGAGGTTGAAAAGAGAGAAGAGAATTTAGAATATAAAGAAAAGACTGAGAGGAAAGGAAGTCGAAGCACTAATTACAGACTGCTTTTTAAAGGAGAGATATAGGATGGTAGCTAGTGGGGGTAGATTGATCAAGTGAAGGTTTTTTGAGAATTGGGGAGACATGGATAAATTTATAAGCAATAAGAAGTACCCAGCAAATAGGGAGAGATTAAAATTAAATGAAAGTGGGGATGATAGAGAAAACAATCTGCTGCTGAAGACAAGGTAGAATGGTTTCATTTCTGCACACAGAAGGGTTTGCTCTGACAAGAAGAAGGGTCACCTCTTCATGTGAGAAGAGAATGAAGGAGGAGAAAATGGCAAACGGTAATTGAGTGTTACTACGAGAAAAGGAGGAAGTGAGAAGAGGGAGCTCTCAGCAAATAGCTCCATTTTCTTCATTGAAATAGAAGTTTCTCAGTTGAGAGGGTGAGGGAAGAAGGAGTTAAGGGAGATTTGAGGAGAAATAAAAGAAACCTGCTATGGTGAATGGAGCAGTGATTCAATTAAGGAGGTGTAAAACCACTGCCTTGCCACCATAAGGCCATCATTCCCCTGATTTACTGGTCAAAGTAGGGGAGCTGCAATACTCTTTGCTCACCGTTGCCACTTCCAAGCTCTACCATCATCATTCTGTAATCTCTCCTCCTTTAAGGATCACTCAAATGCATATCTATCACTCAATCACAATTATGGTAGTTGTTGTCTACATACCTCAGAGAGACTACCCTTCTATCTTAATGAATTCTGTGCCTGGCCCACAGTCTTTCCTCCTCAATTCTGGCCCTTATATAAGAAGACTTCAACACACAAATGGATATACCCTCATATACCGTTAGCCGTCAGCTTTTCAATTTACTTATTTCACATGACATACTCCACCCTACCTCAGAGACACAAACAGATGGCCATAGCCTTAATCTTGCCATCACACACAAGTGTACTGCTTCCCAGTTCATGAATGCTAAAATTCCCTTATCTGATCAGTGTGTTGTCATTTCACCTCATCTTCTTCTCTTACAACTGCAAAGCCTGTTCTGAATCCTCACTGTCACTTGCAATCCCCTAACCACTAAATTAAGTACCAAATTAGGAAGTAATGAAGAAATACTGGTCTCATATTCAAAACCTTGATGTCCCAGCTTCACACGAATCTGCTTGCGCATGGCATTGAGTTAGCACAACGTGGGAAGATTTATGGGAGACTGGGGCATCAACATTTTGAATATGAGACCATTATGTATTTTAAGATCATTATTTTTAGTTTCTTAGTTTCTAGACTGAAAAATAAGTCTTGAGTTAATGTACTCAATAAGTATACTTTTGAACTTTTTTTGGGGAGGAGTAGAATATTTTTCTATTTTTTGCCTTCTTCTTTGCACACCCTATCATTTTATTTTCACTGTATCATTTCTCTTATGAAGTTTATTCATTACACTTTGGGCAAGACCATATGACATGTCATCATCATGCTGCTGATTGCTTACATTTTAGATCAAGAGTTTAGTCCAATTTCTGTTTGTTATGAACCGGCTAATTCTCAAATTGCCTCTAGCAAAATTCTGATAAATCTGAAGAGCTCTACCTGGGCACCAGGCGTCTTCTTAATGATGATGCTCATAGTGATCTGTAGTTATATGACCACTCTGTGCTGAAGGAATATTATGTGTGGGACCTTAATGTGATTCTTGGTCTTGCATTAATTTCTGAATCTCATATCCTTCAAATCACCAAAGGGTTTTAGTACCACCCTGGGAATAGTGCCAACTTGTGCCTGTTTTTTTCCAGCTTGGGTAACCAATAGCTTATTCATGCTTCCATTACATCACAGCTGGACTACAGAAGTGCACTTTAGTCTGGCCTCCGCATGTCTCTAGCAACTCATTTGTAGATGGTCCAGAAGCCAGCAGCTGGACCTCATTTTTGTTCCAATAGTCACCATTTTACAGTGTTTCTCTGGTTCACCATAAGTTTCACTGATGTCAAGACAATCAAAACGCATTTTATGAAGAGGCATTTTAGTTCACTAGATTCAATCAGTAACAAGAGATTTGACATACCCTTATGGCCAGTGCAGTTTAGTGGGTGACACTAAAGTATACCAACCGTGATTTTTTTTCATGCATATATAAGCTTTTAAAAAACCCCCACAGAACTCAGAAAAGATATCACTAACAAGGGTAATCCTAAAAGACTTTTATAATATGAAGTAGTAAATTGGAATTTAAAAAAATATCTTTCACAGAATTCTGGTTCTATTTTTTTGAGCCTTTCCAAGTCCACATAATTCTTTGGTATTCATAATAATGAAAGCAGATGGTTTAGTTGCCGAACATATGCTTTAAGTGCCCCCATTTGCTATTTCAAAATAATGGACCAAATTCTGCCCCTGGAACTCACAAGCAACTTCTGCTGATTTTAGAGAAGCTGCTTCTGGGAGTATAAAGGCTGGATTTTGACCCAAAGGAGATTAAATATGATCCCCTCAATTCTTTTGATATGCTATTCCATTTTATTAGATTTAATGTAAAATTATAAACTATTTTACACTGTAAAATTTAATACAACAGGACAAAATACTAATCAATATGACTGTGTAAAGATTCAATGAGAGAATCATCTGACTTATAATTAACTTCTGTGCAGTTGCCAGAATTTTCATTATTATTATTTCTATTACTATTACTACCATGTAGCTGTTTTTCTTAAATTAAGCACCTTGCAATCATTAATTAGTTAATTTAGTTTAAATTATATTTGTTCTTTTGTTTAAATTTCAAATTATTCAGTTATTTTAAAATACTGCTTCATCAGCCAATTATTCTCAATTAGAAAACATTGTTGTCTAAAAAAGACTATATGTATTTTATCCTTTCCAAGTGTGTGCAGAATATTCATAACCAATGCATGCTTAGAGTACATATATGCCACAGAAATGCCTTTAACTCTAGTATCTGTACCAGCAAATATCTTAAAGTCTCAAAACCTGAATTATTTTTGCATGAAACAAAACTTTATTAGTTTGAAAAATCCCCTAAAGCCATCTCCCCATCTCTGAATGTTCATAAATTTCAATCATCTTATGAACATTTTAAAATGTCATTTTATGAGTATATTACTTAAGACAAGACAACTGACAATGAGCACACATTAGTATTATAGAAGCCTGTGGTTCAAGCAGCTCTCCCAAAAGTATAATAACTTTTTTGAATTGTTACATGAGGCCAGTTTCAGTGCTGATGTCAAACAGTGTTTACTTTTAAAAATAAATGTGATAGTTGAACCCACATGTGTTTTGGGCAGTACCGAGATGGAACATAATGAACAATGTCAGGAATAACAAAGGACTCTAAAAATCATTTCACAAATATATACACATAGATAAACTCAAATATATCTGCAGAAGTTTATACCTATTATTGGAAACAAACATTTACATATTCTCAGACTGACAGTCATAGCTGCTCTGGGAGACATCCCTCCTCACCCGTCTAACTTTCACAGTAAACGATGCAATGAAACCGAGTTCTCGGTCAACTTGGAAGTATGCACAGCAAGTATTCCAATAAACAACAAGCTGGTATAAACAGCCGATAGAAATCTGTACTTTTCCCTACCTCTCCTTTGCGCCCTTTTAGTCTTCACATACATATGTACACACACACACACAATCACAGCATGGAGCTCCTTACCTGCACAAGCCTGAAACATTTGTCTACGTATTTTTTTTTTAATGTACTCTGTACCGATGCATTTTTTTTCTGCGTTTCTAGCCCTCGGGAATGTTAAGAATTTAGGAAGAGAGCCACAGCTTAAGAGAGCAATTATTTGCCAGTAAATACTCAATTGGCTTGTCCTATGATTTCTCCTCTAGCTTGCATATTCAGTAATCTGTCCCTGGCTGCACCGGGAGCACAAAAAGTCTTTTCTTCACAGAAGAACTCTTTCACCAATCAACCTTCAGCCATGCCAGGCCACAGCTCATCAGGGTGATTTGTTAGCTTTAATTAATAATTCCTCACACTGGCCATTTTAACAAACAGCAAAGCAAGGCTGGGCCATTTAATGGTTGAGATTCAGGCTAAGGGAAACTGGAGGGAGTGGGGAGGGGAAGAGGGAAAGAGGGAGAGGGGGTCATACTCAGCGGCCGTTTATAAACACCTCTAATCACACTCTCTCAGTTTACAATATACAGGACATCTCAGTCGAATTACCATGTTATGTCCAGCAATTTGTGTTCAGATGGGAGCCATATGTTCCTCCATTTTATCTGAGGGGGCCTTCCCAGTGCCAGCACAGATATCAGACTCACATTTTCAAAGGGTTCTGATAGCCCCTGGATTGCAAAAGTTTGCTGCAGGGTAAAGACAGGGAATCAGAAAACATGACTCAGTGGGCTTGAGGAAAAGTCTGGAAAATCAGAGGTGTGAGTTAAGTACGCCAGCTCTGTTGCCAGTCTGTTCTACGGAAGCGGGCAAAACACCTAACCTCTCTATTGCTCTTTTTAAAATTAGCGGGGGCAGCTAGGCGGCACAGTGAAAAGAGCACCAGCCCTGGTGTGACCTTGGCCAAGTCAAATCACTTAGCCCCAATTGCCTTGCCTTCCCCCTTTCAAAAAAAAAATAAAAATAAAAACAAAACAAAATAAAATAAGACCGGTGACCGTGGCTGACACAAAATGGCTGTTGTGAAAAAGACCAGTGTGGGACAGGGCATGACATCGTCGAGCGCCTGCTGCAGGGACGGGGAACCTCCCCACACATCACGTTACAAGACAAAGCAGAGCAGACCACACGGCCCACGGAGACTCCCTTCTGTTTGGCTACAGATGCTACTTTACTGCAGGACTTACAAGACCACAGAGTGCGAGGGATTAGGAGGGGCTTTAGAGGCGATCTGGAGCAGGCCCGCTATCATTTATAAATCACGGAAATGAAACCAAAGGGGAGAAAAAACCAGATCGTTCACGATCGATGTCTTATTAGCAGCAGAAAGAGGGCCCGCTCAAAGGCGGGCGTCTTGATTTCCACCCAGGTCATAGTTCTTTTCGCCATAACATTCTTCCTTTCCAGTAATGCCTGAGTTACCACGTGATGTTTCGTCATTTTGACTCTCCAGAAGAGTCACGAACCCACAAATAAGCAAATACACGCGCACACACACGTATACACGTGTGTATGTATGTATGTATGTGTGTATGTGTGTATGTATGTATGAATGTCCCACCGAGATAAACCATGACTAGACGTGAACAACATAAAGATAACCAAATGATAAGATTTTGCCTGTGACCAAAGAGAGCCGCCGCCCTTAGCTCAGCGCCCCGAAAGGAGCAGGCGCGGCCTGGGCGCCGTGTTGGGGAGGAGACGCAGGGAAACCGCCCCACTGACAACGGCGGCAGCCAAGGATGGTCATTGGGAAGGAGAGAGAGAGGAGCGAGGAAATTCTGGGCAGGGGCAGACGGGGCACGAGGGCGAAGCAACTAAAGGCTGATGTCGCTCTGCTACAATCTGACAAGACCGGAGGATTTGTCTGCAATTGATGAGTCACTTTACACTCTGCATTTTGGCTTCCCAGTCAACTGAAAGCCCTCTCTTCACATACAAGAACACTTTCTTAATTGCCAAGTACAATGATCTTTTCTCAATCCTTATTCTTACCATTTTTTCTGGAGTATTTCATACTGTTTTGATGATATTCTTCTAGGTATTCTCTCCCCTCTGGGTTTTTGTGATGCTATTCTCTCTTGGGTCTCTGCCTGACTGCTCCTGCATAGTCTCCTTTGCTACAGAATTATCCATATTACACGCCCATTTATGGGTATAAAACAAAGATCCTGCCCAGGATTCTCTTTTCTCTCTTCATTTCTTCATTTGGTAACCTCCATCAGCACCCATGGACTTAATTATCTTCTTTATTCAGATGACTCCTGGATCTATGCATCCAGCCTCAGACTTTCTTCTGAGCTCCAGTATCACATCACCAACTGCCACAGGGCATTCTGTACTACCTGTTCCATAGGCATTTCATACCGAACATACTCAAAACAGAACTCTTTCCCCTCCCCCCAAACCACCTTTCTTTCAAACTTGCCCATTTCTGTCAAAGACCCCATCATTCTTTCAGTTACCCAAGTTTACAGCCTTGAAGTTATCCACAATTTCTAATTCTCCCTTACTCCACATAGCTAGTCAATATATAGAATGTATTTCCACAAAATCTCTTATACACATCCCTGTCTTTCTATTTGCAAAACCACCAAATTACTTCAAGCTCCCATTACCTGATGCTTGGACTATTAGCAAGAACCTCCTAACCATTTTCCCTGTTTCAATTTTCTGCCTTCTCCAATCCATCTTCAACAGAAGTGTCAAAGTGATTTTCCTGAAGCACAGATGTTACCAGTCACTACCCTAACTCAATAAACTCCCATGGCTCCCTAGCATCTTTAGCATTAAATACACACTCCTCTATTTGGCCTTCAAAACCCTTCACCACTTGAACCCACTCTACCTTTTAGACTTATCACGCATTGTTCTCCTTAAAATGCTCTTCGTTTCTCAGACCAGCCTTTGTGTTGTTCCTTACACAGAACACTCTGTCTCCTAATGTCCTCGCTTCCTTCAAAACTCAGCTTAAGCACGATCTTCTGCATGAACCCTTTTCTGACCCCTCCAGCAGCTAATGCCTCCTCCCCACCAATACCCTCTGTGTAACATGTAGTCATCACATTAATTATATTAATGATATGTGTATGTATATGTATATAGGCATGTTTTTCCCAAAAGAATGTAAGTTTCTAGGGCAGTGCTTGGTACATATTAAGCTATTTAAGAAATTATTATTGATTAGTTGATTGTACACCTACTCCATTGATTCTCAACCACAATAAGGTGATAGACTGCCAATTATGACATGGGATCAAATACACCACTAACAAAATCTTATTCCCATAAACAAAATGGCCGTATATAACAAAACCCTATAGAGATTCCACACAAATCCAAATGGACCGCAACGTCTAGCTAGCCCCAAACTCCAGAACGTGGTTCAAATTCCATGTGGGTCTACATCTCGTCTACTTTTATGCCATTTGCCCTCCCCTTTTCTCTTTCTACCTCTTACTCTTGGGACCAGTAATCAAGCCAATACTACCATTCCTTCTAGAAACTATGTTATCACCTGATTTCCCCAAAGGCTCCACTCACCATCCCTTTAGTTCGACTCAGTGTGTGGCACAGATTAAGAATTTAATAAATGCTCTGCATTTGTTCACTGGAGCAAAACATTTCTATTGTGTCAATATATTTTAAAATAACGTTTTAAGCAAAGTTTGAACATCTATCCATTATCCTTATGATGAAAGGTGCTGTGCATTTCCAGAGAAAGAACTGGCAGAGCCTGAATGCAGACTGGAAGTATTTCTTCTTTACTTTCTTTATTTTTCTTGTTTGTTTGATGTTGGGTTTTTTGCCTGTTTTCTTTCACAGCATGACTTACGTGGAAATGTGCTTTGCATGACTACACATGTATAACCTGTGTCAAACGGCTCGCCTTCTCAATGCGGGGGGGTGTAGGAAAGCGAAGGGAAGAATTTTGGACTCAAAACTTGAAAAAAGAATGTTAAAAATTGCTTTTACATGTGACTGGGAAAAATAAAATATTAATTAAAAAAACCTGTTATACGGATATTTCCCTTTCCTTTTGGATCACACCTTTCTGTGAAAATCTTCGCTTCTCTCCCAGGTTTAAACCTTGGTGAGCCCAGGGCTGGTTTTTATTTTTATTTATTTCCCCTCCAAGAAGGTACTAAAAATACTCATTGAATGAGTGAGTTGAAATTAATTTAGTTTTAAGAATATTTTCAGATACTGCTTGAGCTAAGCAGAGAAAACCTGATATACGGCTATCTCAGTTTGGGGAGGACAACAGAACATACTGGGGGAGGTATCAAAATGACCAGTGTTGTGGGTTTTCTAACTAGACCTGGTCACTGGAAGATAGCACAATATTTTATTCTGACAGAGCTAAACACCTTTTTCTAACTTTACCAAATGTTAATTTAGCTCTTAAAACTCACCTGGACATCTCAGATCACGTATATGGATACATATCAACTATTCAGGGTTAAAGCCTGGCCCTCACCCATAAGGAGCAAAGGCTATTATTTGAACATTGTGGGTAAGACTTTTCTAACAAAAAAAAGGTTCCACTCACCTAAATGGATGCGTGAGATTTTTTTCCTATAAAGTTGTCCCTTCATTTGCCCTAAGGCACTGTTCTCTGCAAAAATACAAATAACTCTGGAAGAGGTAATAAATTATTTTCAGACATTAGTTTATCTGACATTTGCCACCATGACAGCTCAGAGCATGTATGGCAGGGAACAGGCACTAATCTAAGGGGCAGCCAGGTGGTGCAGTAGATAAAGTCATGGCCTTGGAGTCAGCAAGACCTGAACTCAAAGCTGGCCCCAGGCACTTAGAAGCTGTGTGACTGCAGGCAAGTCACTAGATTCCTGTTTATCTCAGTTTCCTCATCTATAAAATAGGGATAATAACAGCACCCACCTCTCAAGGCTGTTGTGAAGATAAAATGAGATAATAATTGTTAGGTGCTTAGCACAGGGTGTGACTCAGAGCAAGTGCTACGTGGATGTCAGCGATCATTATTGTCAACTATTACTACCTTGCAGAACTGCTGCGAGGACCACACGAGAAACTGTGGAACATACACAGGAAGTGCTGGCTGACTGTTAGTTATGGTGCCTGTCGTCGGTTTTCCTCTGGAGGGTAGACCCTAGAGCAGGGCAGATAAAGGGTCTAACTAGCCAGAGAAGCAGCAAGGAGTCACTGTTCTTTACTGATGGAATGTGCTAAAACACCACCCCCTCCACTAAGAAGAAAGGGATAGAAGGCTACCGGAAAGAGAGATGGAAGATGATCATCTAGGTGCCCTGCTAGTTCTGTTGAACAAAACAGGGCTTTGTTCTGGTTACCAGAGCAACTTTTTTGAGAGCCATTCATTTTCGATTGAAAATTCTATTTAATGGCAGGCAAGAGCATGAGGAACCCACATGACTCTTTCCATGTGCATAGTCTACCAGGATGTAGATAGGAGTCAGGACAGCTTAGCAATACGATGCAAGAATTCGGTTTGCCTGGGTCCCTGCCTCTCAACACAGAACTACTTCCCTGGAGCTTTATTTAATTGTTTTTACTTGATCAACTGGAAAAGTCCTCAGATCTTCATGTCAGGAAGTTCTAGAATCACAGAAAATTACAGTTGGAAGAGACTTGAGAAATCATCTAATCTAAATCCCTCATTTTGCATTTGAGGAAAATGTAGCCAAGAGAAATTAAGTAATTTTCCCAAGGTCATACATCAAGTTCAAGGGTGGAGCTGGGTACAGTTCAGGGCTTTCCCCCTCTAAATTATATTATATTAATTGGTAAGCCTATTAACTTTCCTTCCTTGAATTAACAAATATCAAGTGAAAATTTCAAGGAACAAAGATATACATAAAAGACATTCCAACTTATAGGCCATGCTTTATGTAACTTCCTTCTTGTGTGAATTGTACAATTCATGTTTGGTCAAATAAAACACATACCTCCAAGAGTATGGCACAAGGCACTGAACTTGGGATCAGTAAGACTTCTGTTCAAATTCTGCCTCAACTTACTAGCCATGTGACCTTGGGCAAGTCACTTAACCCCAACTGCCCTGCCTTCCCCCCTCTAAAAAGCAAAAAAGCAAAAACAAAAACAAAAACCCTTGCCTCAGACAAATGTTAGCAGTGTGACTCTGGCCCTTAGGCTCCTCATTTATAAAATTAGGGCATTGGACTAGGTAGCCTCCAAAATCCCTTCCAGTTCTAAATCTATGATTCCTACAACAAAGTGCTTTTCTTAATATTTTATATGTAAACTCAGGATAACGATGGATGAGATGGGGGAGGTGCTAGATTTTTAAAATATAGGATTCTTAATTCTTGGCAGGAAATCTGGGATCCCCTAGCTTCCCAAAGGTGAAAATTCTATGTGGTTATAGTCAATTTGAGGGACTAAGAAATCCCAAGCTTTTTCAAGTTATTTGTCTTTTGTGGGGTACAAAAACTTTTTCAGTGAATTAATAATCAGCCTCTTCAATTGTGGCCAATAAGAAAATAGAGATATACTTAGAGACAGAAATATGACTTGACCTAAAAACTATCTTTAGTCAGTTCACTGAACTAAGAGGCCCAAGATCCAAGATTTCACTGGCTGCTTTACAGCCTTGCTGTATGATTTAAGTCCCAATTTCAATAACTTCTTCATATATCAGTTTCCCATTCTGTAAACTATGCTACACGGCTGAAGCCATCAAGATGATGCAAACAAAATACTTTGATCATCCCACCTGGCAGATGTTAAAAATCAAAATCTAGTGGATGGAATGGAAACTCCTGGTAGGACCTTGGATAAATTATTAGAATGTCCTGTGTCTGTTTACTCAGTTATACGATGAGTTTAATAATATTTACATGCCTCATCAAGGGGTGTGCTGGAATAAATAGAGAAGACTTGAAAAATCTATAGAAACTTTCAAATGAAAAATGCTATATAAGGTACAAAATATTTACATTATAATCACGTTGGAAAAGTTGATTCCAAACAGATTAATTAGTTTTAAAATATCAAGACTGAAGAGAAAGTAAATGTTCCCAAGAATATGCAGGCACTTATGAAGGAAGAATATGTAATAATACTGAGCAATAAGCCTTTTATTTGAGAGGCTTTAAAACAGTTGCCTATCAATGGTAGATCCATGACCTAAGTAATAAGAAAACAGAATAAAAGGAAATGTTTGTCAGCAGAGTGCTGAATGACATATAGAATAAAATGTACTGTCTGATGAATTGGCAGGAGTGTTACACACATGCTCTTAGAAGCAGGGCTGTTTCAGTAGCTTTCACTGCCTGGCACAGGCAAGGCCCTGCAGTGTCCACCTCCCTCACCCCCAGCCTCCATCCCCTTCCCAGGTCCTATACTGTAGGGTGCGAGTAATGTCAATGGAGAGGGTCAAAGCCAACAGGCAGCAGGAGGCACTCCAAGGATCAAAGAGCTGACTCCAGCTACCAAGATTAGAACAGTGGTGGGTGGTTGGCTCTCAAGTCCTGCTCTGTGTCCTCAGCAGCTCATTTAGCACTCCCCTCAGGCCAGAGCCTATGGTGACCCAGTCCTTCATTCTTGAGAGAAGTACTCTGTGCTAAGAACTAAATGTCCAAGCTCCCTCCCACCAGCTCAATGAAAGATTCAAGGTGAATTCTATTTTGGTTTGAAGTGTATCCAGAAGCCAAGATGTGACAGACACTGTATAGCTCACACTTGGAACAAGGTTCCTGCCCATGAGAAGCTTGCACATCACAACCAACTGAGTCTAGGTCACTATTATTGAAATCAACAACAACAAAAAACAAGACAAGATGAAGGAATGCAGTTCCCAGATTCTGTTCCACAGATACGTTTCCTTAATTTCTACCTTAGTTGGCAGCTATTGAGGACAAAGACTGCATCTTATCCTAAATTTCTACCTCCCCTAGTACCTCGCAGTTCTCTAAACAATGCTGACATAATGAAAAGAATGCTTGTTAATGGGGACGTCACTAGAGGTTTGGCAGAGTGCATATTTAATGCAGTAATATCTCACTTATTCAGATGTCACTTATGTCTCCACTGTCCTTACATAGGATACCCTTCATATACCCTTAAGGATATAGAAAATAACCAAGAAGTTAGGGAAGTAAGGGAAAGTGGTGAGGGAAAAAGGCCTCTACACAAAGCAGCTGTCATAAAGTCTATGAACTAAAGTTCAAATTCTGGACTCATAGGGGAGACCTCAGGCTTTCACTCTGTCTATACACTCTTATTTAAGATGGAATGTCCATATGTTTGGTGAGATGGTTTCCAAGCCCATGGCACAAGTAGTGAAGTAGAGGGAAGGTCTGTCAGGAGCAGACAGACTGTCAGTAGCAAAAACTGACAGCTAACTGCCTGGCTGTGAGGAGCCAGAAAAACAATAAAAACTAGACACAAGCATTGAAAAAGCATAGCTTTCCAGAGACATTTAGCAGGGAGATAACCTGCCTTGCACTTTCAAGACACTCCTGAGGGATTTACCATATTATATAGTGGACTATAATAATATTTCTTTTTTCTCCTTTTTTGGGGGGAGGGGTAATACATTTTCATTGATGTCTTTTGTTTTTACATCTCCAGAATTTTCCCCAATATCCCTCCCCTTATCACCCTAAAGACAAACATCCAACATAGCCAAGTAATATTTTTTTTAATGAGAGAAAGGAAAAAGAAGAGAAGCTATTGAAAAATCAGTTTAAAAAAAGTCAATACATCTACAAAGTCTCAAAATAAATGCCGTGTCCCACACTCATGGACCTCCTGCCTTTGCAAAGGAGTAAGGTGAAGACATCTTCTCATATCTCTTCTTTGGAGTCAAATATGGGTTTTTCTGTTATTTTAAAACAGTTACTTTTGCTTGTTTCGTTTTTGTTCTTTTCACTTATATTGTTGTGGTCCATGTGCATGTTGTCTCTTCAGCTACGCATACTTCACCCGGCATCAGGTCTTGTAAATCTGTGCCTGCTTTTTGATATGCATCATGTTTGTTATTTCTTGTAGAACAGTAATATTCCACAACATCCATGTATCAGAATTTAGCCACTCTCCAACTGATAGGCATCTGCTTCGCTTCCAATTCTTTGCTCTACATTTTGCTGCTATAAATATTTTGGTGTGTATGTAGAATTTCTTCTTATCAATGACTTTTTTGGGGCACATGCCTGATAGAGGAATCTCTGAGTCAAAAGATATAGGTATTTTAATCACTTTATCTGTATAATGCAATTGCTTTATAAAATGTTTATACTGATGCACAGCTCTACCAAAAAAATGCTAATGTGCCTATCTTATAATTAATTACATAATGAATCTGAATCATCAATTAAAATTTAAATTGTTTTATATATATTACATATTTAATTAGGTGGGAAACTATATAATACATATCAGAAAGATTTTGATAGATCTTTTAAAAACTTTATTTTCAAAGTTTTGGTCTTCCAATGGATAAGCTTTAGTTTTATGGAGTTTAGTGATTGAACTATTTCACTGCACAACAATGCTAGGTGACTGAGGGGTCCCCACAATTAACAGTCACTAAGTATTATATGCTCTAATGAACATAAAAAATATAGAAGGTCCTAGTGAACCTCTAGAAACAAATGTCTTCAGTAAGCAGACGTGCATCATTCCATGAACTGTATCGATTTCTGATGTTAGTAGAAAGAATTAGTTGATAAAAGAATCTACTTATTTGGGATAGGTTTCTTAAAGTTCTGGGATTTGAACTGAATTTTGAATAAAAAGATGATTTTGGAGAATAGGGAGTTGTACACTATGATGATTGTAATAGTAAGGTAGGTTATGGGTGGAGGGGAGAAGGCTAGGTAGGAATAAAAAGAAACAGTTTTGAGAGTAGGAGAATAAAAGATTGCAAGGGAAGATCAAGAAGATAAGAAAGGGTAACTTGTGTACTACTAGTGGAAGGTAAGAGCTGCAGAGGGTGATGGGTAGGCCCTGGAAACACATGAGAAGAATGAAATCCTTACACCAAGCTGTGAAATGGCAGTAACTGTGTATTTTGAACCAATTATACAGGTCAGTACTGAATAGAAGACGTGAGTTATCTTGAAGATCAGCTGTCCAAAATGATTCTGTGTAAAGCAAAATGACTGTACTACATTTTTTTTAAAGTCAATAACTAGAGGAATGGAATTTTTTTCCAAGTGTGAGTTATACAGTAATGGCAGGTAAGTAAAAAGAAATGTTTCATGGAACAGGAATTCACAACTTTATGCAATATTTTCCTCACAGAAGGGCAGAGGGGGAAAAAAAATCAACATGTTCCTATGAAGTTTGTTTGTTTGTTAAGTAGTTTTTTAAAAATCTACTCTACCTAATTGTTCTTAACATTTTATTTAATCCATTATCAATTTAATCAGTGGAAAGAAAAATCAGCTTGACTTTTTGACAGCCAAGTCAATTCAACTGGAAAATTCAAATCTTAGAAGAAAAGGGAACAGGGAAAATCCTGCTTAGCAACACTTCTGACCGCCAACACAAATCCAGAGGAATGGAATCTCCTTTTGCTCCCTTCCCAAATTCTTTGCTCTCTATGGAAAGTGAATTGGTGGGAAAAGGCACTGGGGGTGGGGTAACAGAAAAGGAAGAAGAGGGCTATGCCCTCTTTTGGCTAACAGAGTACTTTCCATCCAACCTAATGAAATCATGATATGAACTAGGCATTATTTATATGCTATGGGATTCTTTCTGCTCTACATCAGAAATCAAAATGGGCCTGAATTCCACTGATGTATCTGTTGTTGAGTTCCTTTTTAAATTTATTTTTGTCCATTTTAACCTTTAAAAAAATCATGAGTTCCCATAGTAGAGGCAACTTCATCTCCCAGTTTCTGACAGCAATTGTCTCTGTCAATTAGAGACCAAAAGAATAAGGACCGTGGTTTTGTGCGGAAAAGACCCCTTCTGATTCAATGATATAATTCAAGAGACTTTATATTAGAGTTTGGTTTGGGTACTATTCTACCAAACTTCATGCTAGTTTTCATGAATGCTGACCACTAGGTCAAGTGAATACAATGCAAAACTATTTTAGTTGTATCATTCATTGTAAATTAAATAGTTATAGGAAGTTCAAAGTTTTCTATTACAGTTATTTTGCATTTATTTTTTGTTACTTTGAAATGAGGGAGAACTTTGGATTGAAGTATGATACAATTAAATAGGGAACTGAGACCCAGAGAATGAAGAATAAAGATACGTTTTATTTGGGACTTTTCCATGGGTCTCACCTGACCCACTTGTTCCCTCCTCTGCCCACCCTCATCCTCCTCATCCCAGGAAACATACTGAGATGATTGGTAGAGCCTCTCTATTGCTGGGGAGATGTTAGGAACTAAGACTAAGTCTTAGTTATGCCACCAACAGACATTTTGGGGTTAATATCTGGCCAAGAAGTGACCAGTAGATCTCCGTTCGAAATGATGGATGGAATATTTGGTCTTTCTCCTACACTGTATTGTCTAGCAACAAATGGTTTTCATAGCCTCTTACGTATGTACATATCTTGTTTTATAATTAGCTTTTCTGTTCCATTGTATCTATATATCTATATCTAGTATGCAGACCAACATTCTACATGTAGTTAGCTCCTATATTCCATTGAGTCTCTTTACATATGTATATCTTATTATTTATTACAAGTAAAACTTATTAATGCTTGTGACTACCTGGCAGTCTAAATCAAAGGCAGAATTATATTTATTAAATAGATGTACATGTTCTTGCATATATACATATAATCATTAGTAGTGTCTATTTATTTGGTATATATTTGTGTATACTCCTTAGTTGAACATATTTATTAAATAGATCTATATACGCATTCATAAATCTCTATTAGTTGTGCTCACATACTTTCAGAATTCATCTTAATAGATTTAGCCAAATATTCCAGCCTGTACAGATTTTTTTTGATGCTGATTCTGTTATTTATTATGTCATATATCCTTTCCAGTATTAAGTTTATAATCTTATTTTCAAGTCACTGACAAAAACCAAGTCACTGATTAAAAACTGTTAAACAGAAAGGGTCGAGCACAGATCGTTGGGGTGCTCCACTGAAGATACTCTTCTGAGTTAAAATAAAAGCATTTGGGACCTTTGGTCTGACAATTCCAAAATTTCTGAATCAATCCAATTGTACTATCATTGAGCCCCCACCCCCTCCATCTTTTCCATGAGAATATTAAGAGAAAAGTTATCAAGTATTTTGCTAAAAACTAAATGATTATTTATATTAATCCCACCATGTAGCAGAAAAGGAAAATTAGGAAAAAATGGAAATCAGTTCAGGCTATGTGACTAGAATTCCTTCTGGCTCTAACAATTTATGGACCTCTGTGCTATGACTAAAGACAGGTATTACCTAAGAATGTGAGTAGGCCTTCTATAATGAGAATTCAAGTTAGTTTGAAAATCTACATGAGCTAAGAGACAGTGAAGAAAATGCGAACTTGACAGCATTGCTATAGGGATCCAGCAGCTGTATTTCTTTAAAATCTATATGCTAAGTACATTCCACCCACACCCACACATACATAAGTATGTGTAAGGGTATGGCTATGTGGGTGTATGTGTATATGTATATTCTAAAGACCTCTGCCTGGTTTTCATAGCTCTCCACCATCAGGATCCATTCCAGATACTCAGACTCAATCAATCAATCTAGCATTTATGAAGTACTTACTCTACTCCAGGTGATGTATTAGGCAACAGACATACAAAGTCAATTTTTATTTTTTACTCAGTATCTGCATTCATTAAAAGTTTTTCTTCTGGAATGCTTTCCCACTACTTCTCCACCAAGCAATGTCTTTCCATTCCTTCAGATTTCAACTCTAATTTTTTTTCAAGAAACTTTCCTTGACAATTCTGATCCATCATGCTAGTGATACAGTGACAGAGCACCGGGCCTAAAGTAAGGAAGACCTCAGAAACTTACCAGCTGTGTGACCCTGGGAAAGTCACTTAACTTCTTCATGTTTCTTCAACTGTAAAAGGAGGACCCTAATAGCACCCGCCTCACAGAGTTATTGTAAAGACCCAATGAGGTAACACTTGTAAAGCACTGAACAGAGTGCTTGGCACACAGTAGTTGTGTAATAAATGCTTGCTTCCTCCCCTCTGATAGAAGAATGCTCATCGTTGGCACTGCACAACGTCATAATCTAATATATTGTTCTGCACTTATTTCTGGTTTTTGCACATAAACTGTATCTCCCTAACCAGGCTGTGAACTCTTTGAGGGATAACTTGTGGTTTATGCATTTGTTGTAACCCAGACAGTCCTGGGCCCACGGTCAACACATTGAGCTGTTAAGATACTATGATTGTAAAGTCACGGGAACTCCATTAACATGTGCAGATGACAATTTGTCTGTAATTTAGCTTTCAAGTCTTAGAGTTGTGTGGGGTTCTGAGAACTAAAGTGATTACTTGTAATGGAATTCTGTTTTGTCATAAGAAAACAATAATAAGGATTTAGAGAAACATGAAAAAAACTTATATAAACTGATGCAAAGTGAAATAACCAAAAGGAAGAGAAAAATGTATATGATTCCTGAAAGGTTACACTGGAAAATGATGAAGATTTAAGAGTGTTGATTAGTGTAATAACCAGTCATGACTTCAGAAGAATGATAATGAATCATTCTGCCTCTTGCAAACAAACGAGGAACTAGAGACCTGTAATGAGACATAAATTTTCAGACTCAACCAATGTATGGATTTTTTGTTTCATTGTACTTATTTTCTTCTGGAGAGATTTTTTTTAAAAAATTTATTTGAGGTGCAGTGAGGGGTGTGTGTGTGTGTGTGTGTATGTATGTATGTGTGTGCGTGTGTGTGTATGCGTGCGTGATAAATTACTAGGTAGTGATATTAATGCAAAAAGAGAGAAGAAAAGAGATAAAAACATTAATGAAATACTAAAAATACTAAAAAATGCAGAAAGAAGTTTAGGAGGGAATAAAAATAAGTAGGGCAATTTTGATAACTACTGGGTTAAATTTATATAAAGTTAAAATTATGCATAAAAGGAGTCTATAGTTTTATGTACAATTTCTTTTCTGTTCCTGTTTTTATATAGAAACAGTAATATTTGTTAAATTTATAATAAAAATGAAAAATGAAGGCAGACAAAACTAGAAAGATATTCATTATGCATGGTTGGGACTTGCTAATTTAATAAATTAATTTACAGACTTAGTGCTACACCAATTAAAATGATCAAGGTATTATTTTATGAAACAAGATAAAATTATAAAAGAATTTATGTGGAGAAACAAGAGACAAAGATTATCAAAGAAAATAATGGGGGGAAAAGTAAGAATGAGGGAAATTTACCTATGCCAGATCTGCAATAAACAAAAATCAGCAAAACTTTTGTAAATGGCCAAAAAAAAAAAACCACCCAAAGATAATTTAATCGATGTGATAAAAGACTAAATAAACAAGTCCCTGAGGCCTATCAATCAAGCAAGTAAGAAATAAGCATTTATTAATAACAGGCAGATATATGCTAGGCCCTGGAGATACAAATATGAAAAGGGAAATAATTCTCACTTGCAATGAATTTATAGTCTAGTAGGAAAGACAAGAAGTTGAAATAGACGTGTATACAATACCACACAATATAAATGTATATAACCAAGTTAATAAACACAGATGTACGTGAAGTGGTTAAATACATGTGGTTTGGCACCCAGTCGCCAAATCTTGCCATTTCAAACTCTACAAAATCTATCCCACCCACCCCTCTCTCGCAGTCACGTCACCACCACTCTAGTCTGGGCCTTATCGCTGGCAACCTAGACCATTTCAATAGCTATCAAACGGATATCCTCGGCTTACGTTTCTCCTCTCTTTAATGCATCCTTCAGACACATGCCGAAGTGATTTTCCTAAAGTATAAGTCTCACCAAGATACTTTCTTACTCAAAAAATGCACCAAAAAATGACTTTCTATTACTCCAAGGGAGAAAAATGAAATCTTTTTTCTGGTATTTCAAGTCATTCAGTATTTGGTCTCAACCTCACTTTCCAGACTCACTTGTACATTCTCCCCCACTCTGCCCACTGCAGTTCAGCTGAATCTGCTTTCCTGCTGTTCTTTACCCACCTCCCATTTTCATTCCTTTGCACTGGCCGTTTCTCAGGCCTGGAGTGTGAGCTCTTCTCAGTGTTAGCTCAAGGAGCACCTTCCACATGAGGCCTTTCCTGATGCCCCCTACTACTGGTACCCTCCTCTTAAAATCCTCTTGTATCAATTTTATATCTAAGTATACCTGAACATATTTTCTCCCAAACTGGCTGAACAATAAGCTCTTTGAAGACAGGGACAATTAACTGTAGCCTCTTCCTGACTGGGAGTCACAAAGGCCTGAATTCAAACCCTGCCTCAGACACTACTATCTGTATGACTCTGGATAAGTCATTTACCCCTCTGTGCCAATTTCCTAATATGCAAAATGGAAGTAATAATCGTAGCTACGTCCCTGAGAGGTCGTGGAGATCAAATGAAATAACACGCAGAACACTCGGCAAACCTGAAAGCACTACGTAAATGCAAGCTAGTGGTCAGCGCCACGGCTGTGGCAGTGGTAGTAGCGGTGGTTGTACAATGTCTAACATACAGTGAGCACTTATTAAACACCTGTTTTGAATCTCTATGAACACCCCAGATAACACTCTGCATACTTGTTACGGCAATCAAAGGAGTAGTTCACAACTTGTTTCAGCTATTTGCTTTGGGAGGGGGCACTGAGACCAAACCATTCATTTAACAAAAATATTACAAGAAGCACGGGAGAAAAAACGTGATCGAGATCTTGATTCTCAGGAGCCCAACACACCAGCAGAGCGGCCCCCGCGCTGCAGAAGCGGAAGCGGAGGGCCAGCCTCGAGTCAAGCTGAAAGAAGACTTCACTTGGAGACTGTGCACTGACCGAGAAGATTATGATTCACCATGACCTAGGCGTGGAGAACTATGACTTTTGTACTTTGTGACTGACTAAATGAATGCACTTTGTTTAAAACTATGTGACCACTTTGGTGAAAACTCTGTGGCCATTTTAGTGATAAGTTATTGAGTTGTGACATGGTGAATGCTGTATTTTGATTTTCTGTGAACGTTTTTGCTCTGATTTGTTATTGAATAAATAGAGAACTCACTATACTATTGTTATGGGAATCTGAAGATCTTCCCTGCCCCTAGGCCCTTTGCTAAAGTGGCTACGTGACTCTGAGGACCCTTGGATATTTGAAAGTATACTCTGCCCCCTGATAGGCTGAATGTGGTCACGTGGAGCCTGTGGCGCCAGGCTTGTTTTCCAGGAATGCCCGTGCCTTGTAGCTTTGTGATTGGGCAGTGGGTCTAGAGGGCTGTGACATTCTCCAAGCCAGGAGAAGGCTGTATATACGCCCTGATGTGAGGTTTTGGTTTGGGGCTCACTTTGAGAACAGTTGTGTGATTTGGCCAGATGAGACTCTGGGCAGCCGTTGAGCCCCCCGGCTGTGAAAAGCCC
>CM053582.1:344107106-344150237 GCA_028627135.1 Pseudochirops cupreus | reverse complement strand
GAAATTCAGAGAAATTCACTCTCAAAACACTGGCAGCACATGATAAATAGTTTTCAGTGCCACTCATAAAGATAATATGGTAAGCCACAGATACATAATCATTAGAGAGAGAGATACTATGCGTGCATATATATATGTATATATGTATGTATGTACATACAGATATATAATACATTTACAAATATACACATATACACAAATTTGTACATAATACATCATTACAATTATATATGTACACCTTCATTTATTCATCTGTCTGCCTATCTATTGATGACTCGGTCTAGCCAAAGGGACGTTCTCTCAGTTCATTCCATTTGTAGTCTCCAGAACTCTGTGCAGATTCTCCCTAGCCCCTGAAATGCACTCTCCTCTCACTCCTGCCTCGCCAAACCACTCTCCTTCTTCCAAGTGCAGCTCAAGCACCACCTCCTACATGCAAACCTTCCTGATCCTCCAAGCTGCTGATGTCCTGCTTCTCTAATAACCTGTTATTTACCTACACTGCAGCTATATGTATATGTTTAAAAGTGTATATTAAAATATAAATGTGGAAAAGAGTATCGGGAATTTTGAAGAGGACACAGAGAAGTTGTAGTTTTGGGGGGCTACATTAAATTTAGTATACATTTTTTAAAAACTATGTTAACAGAAGTTCATAGTTTCATATACAATCCTCTTCTAAGTTTTTCTTTGTATACTGAAATATTTATGCTTTTTGATGTTTCCCATGTTTGTAATTTTAAAAGAATAATTATGTATAAAAAGATCACAAATTAAGTTAGTGGCACAATTGAAATGAGAAACCTATTTCTTCACTCTCAGTACAGTGCTCTTTCCTTTGCAACGTAGTTCTAATGGAAATAGCATGACCCATGCAATGCCGAAAGTGAACCATTTGTGATTTCAGTTATGTGGAAAAGGTCCCCTTATCCTCCAGCTCCCTAAATCACTCTCTCATATAGTAGCCTGGGATAAAGTCATTATTCTATAAACAGAGGTTTAAAATGTAAGCACTTCCCCCAGTTGAAGGAAGATACCAAATGGAAAACAAAAACAAAATCACGGTTTCTATAGTGGCAGGATCTCTGGCTTTGTTTCCAGGGCCTTTCCTTATGATGCCCAGCACTCTGTTGGCCTTTTTGGCTACAGAAGCAACTGGAAGAACCTTGAGGGACTAACTAAGAATGATCCCTTGATCCCTTTCATGAGTAGTAAAGTGATACCAATGACCTCATTATCCTCTAAGTATAGTCTGGACTTAAAAATACCACATCTATTTATCTTAATAGAAGACTCTTAAAGTCTGTAAAGTCTAAAAGAAGAAAAGAAATGCATATGTAATGTTACAACTTTTGTCACTCCCTGTGACAGTGTTGTAGGGTATACAGTTTGACTCTTGGAATATTTTGGGACAGTTAAGTGGTACAGCAGATAAAGTCCCGGGCCTGGAGTCAGGAAGATGAGTCTTTCTGAGTTTAAATCTGACCTCACATACTAGCTGTGTGACCTTGGGCATGCCACCTCATCCTATTTGCCTCAGTTTCCTCATCTGTAAAAAACAAAATGAGCTGGAGGAGGAAATGGCAAACGGCGAACCACTCCAGTGTCTTTGCCAAGAAAACCCCAAATGGGGAAGAGTCAGACACAACTGATAAAAGCTGCAACAAGCAGAATGCTTTAATGACGCCTCCAGCGTCCATGGTCCCCGCGATGACCAGCCTTAAAACAGTGCAGGAAAGTGTTGGAACAACACTCCCCGTCATCGCCATCGCCATCACGCTGTTACAAACTGCGAGATGCCTGCTCCTGCTGCTGTGTGAGCGTTTCCTCAGCTTGAGTGTATGTTTGCTCCCCCACATAACTCAGGGAATGACAGAAGATTACAACCTAAGGATCACACCTAAATTGATAAGCGGGGTGTTCTTTCCCAAGGCTCACATGAACCTCCCCTCTGAAGCTCAGGCTCAGAAACCACGTTCACAATATTTTTGCATTACTAACTGAAAGTAGTTTCAAACAATATAGCAACAGAGAATCTCTTAGGAAATGTTTGAAAACAAGACAAAAGAAAGTCCATACAAACTTGCCTAGTTGTGTTCAGGAGGCGAAAAATAAGAAATAATTCTATGAATTGTTGAGTACAATCCCCCAAACCCAGTAATTACTGACATATAATATACTATATATAAGAAATGAGATGCCATTTCTGCCCAGGGTCACAACAAAGATGCCATTATCAACATCTCACTGGGTCTCACATCCTATAACCAATCTGTTGCCAAGGTCTGTTGATTTTACTGCCATAGCATCTCTCGAATATGCCCCCTTCTCTCCTGGGACACTGCCACCCCTGGTACCAGCCTTCATTACCTCACATCTGTACCACTGTCAGGGCTTGTTGTTTGGTTTCCCTGCTACAAATTTCTCCCCATTCTAGTCCATCCTCCACTCAGGTGTCAAAGTGATCTTTGAAAGGCCTGGCCATGTCACACCCTGTCCCTCTCCTCAATAAACTCCAGTGACCCTTATTGCCTGCAGTATCAAACATAAAACCCTCTGTTTGGCATTAGGGGCCCTTTATACTTCTTCTGGTCTTTTTAGTTTTCTTAAACCTTACAACCAAACCCATACTTCCACATGCTCTGTCATCCAGTAACGTTGCCCTCCTTCCTTTTCTTTGAATAAGACACTCATCTCCTGACTCTGGGCATTTTCACTGGCCAATCCCCCATGCATGGAATAGTGTCCCTTTTCATCTCAGTTTCTTGGCTTTCATCACAACTTCACTTTCTACAGGAAGCCTTTCTCAATTCCTCTTTATTCTAGTGCTTTACCTCTGCTGATTAATTTCAACATATCTTTTTTGTACAGGACATAGGTTCTTTGTCCACACTTTTTATATGTCGTCTCCCCTATAAGACTGTGAGCTACTTGAGAGCAACAATTTTTCCTTTTGCCTCTTTCTGTATCTCCAATGCTTAAACCATGTCTGGCTCAGAGTAGGCACTTAATAAATGTTTACTTATTGATTTATTCAAAGGTGCTTAATAAATGTTTATTCACTATCTGACTCCACCCTCTCTGTCCCTCTAGCAATTTTTGCACCTCTGGGCAATGGCTTCAGTAAAAAAAAATTGAAATATGATAAGAACAAGTACTTCTAGAATGAACACTCTGGAAAGGTTTGGGAATTTGTGGAAGTGCAAAGAACAAACTTTGAGATTTAAATACTACTACCATGCTGGAAAAAGACTGATTGTCATTAATCAGAATTGCTCTATGCAGGAAAGGGTAAATTTTCAGCAGGGTGTACAAATTCTCCTTTCTAATTACATCAGAGTATGAAATACTACAGAGGAGAATAAGAAAGAAAAACAAATATAGTGACGAAAATTGCTGGAGAAACAGGACAAACCCAGTTCTATTTCCTACGTAGAACCAGCAAACAGGCAGAGTAAAAGGTGCTAAGTGCAACATGTAAGGCTGTCTTCTGACTTCTTCCCCTTCAGGCCAGGAGCGAGCGCAGCCCCCACCTCCACCCACTCCTAAGTCCCTCCCGCCTCCCGCCCCCCGCCCCGGAATGACAGAGAAAACAGCCTATAACAAGGAGGCGATGTCAGAACGTCACAGCCCTGAGCTTCCCTCATCTTTGGGACTCCTCACTCTTCCTCCCAGCTTGTTACAGCTAACATACCAACGTGAGGCTATGTTGCCTCCCAAGGACAGAGATGACATGGCTTCCATTCACTAGTACTATAGATTCATCCCTGCTTTATTCTCTTTCCCTATGAGGATATTTTAGGGGGGCCATTTTACTGAATCCTCCAAGCTGTCTTTTTAGGGCTATTCAGACTCTTAGAGCAAGAACATTTTAAAATGCAATCTCACAAAATCCACTTCTGTTAACCTTCACTCCTTTAAAAAAATAAGAAAGATATGATGTTCTTTTTTTGTTAATTAATTCATTTTAGACAATTCCTTAAATTTTCATTTTAATAAATTTTTGTGTGGGTGCATTAATTACTTTCAAAGACGCTTACAACTGTTACCTATTAAAAGCCTTTGTTAGTAGGAGGAAAAAAAAACTTCCAGCAATGCCCCCTCCCTTCTCCATTCTGAGCAGGTCCTTGCTATCAACTGCTGGAGTATGCTCGCTTTGCACCTAGAGGTATAATTATTTTGCTTTAATTTTACAAAACCTTTTGTTCCATTCCCACGAGCCCACCTGATCCTTATATTACACTCGCTCTATTAAAACACTCATGCAGAACAAAGCATGGCTGCACTGATTCATAAGGAACTTTTTTACCAGTTAACACACCACTGGCTGGGGTTCGGGCCACCTTCCTGGGCTTCCACCTCCACAGCCAGCGCCAGCTCTGGCACGTCAATGCCAAAAGGGATGTTGTTCCATTGCCTTGTTTCCTCGTGCCTCTCCCCCCCCCCCTTTTTACATTTGGTGTCATCCTTCATTTTATTCTCTGGCAGTTCAGGAGAGGTAACGCCAAGGATGGCGGGTACATGACTGAATTGCAATCACTCTCAAGGTTTCTTTTATTCATGGGGCAAAGCCCCCTTTTTAAAAATCACTTTTGTTGCCTTCTTCAATTTTCCTTCTCTTTCCCCCACTCCACCCCTTTTCCTTAAGATCTCACAACACATGTGGGCTTTTGGCTGGAAGTAGCTGCAGTGACTCATCAAGAGAACCATTTGTTTGCTCTGAGGAGCACCCTGAGGACCCTTTGGGCTGCACACAGAGCCCTTTGATCCTGGGAAATTTATTTCTTCCAGATGTTTTCCCCATAGCCACCTTGATGTGATGCCCCCTTTGATTATGCAGAATGAGGAAAACACTCGGGACCTACTGCCACTGAGTCTACTCCTTCTGAATGGAGAGAGACAGTAAGATGACATACCATTGCACCCTTGGGTTCTCCTTGCCCTAAGCAGAATGGTGGAAAATTAGAACCCTGAGAAAAGCTGATGTGGGAATCAATGTGAGCACTAAAAGATGAGGATGATATGATACAGGAGTCTGAACAAGGGAAACTAGCTAATAGAAAGCTAAACACTCCTGAAATGTCGACCCTCTAGCCTTTGCCCAATGACCTGGCCAGCTTTGTACGATTTCAGGTCTCTCTATGGTCTACCACTTTGCTTTGTCAAAGTTGCCACATGCACACAAAACACTGCAGGTTGGAAGATGCACATCTATTGGCATCTCTTACTATTCCTGAGAACTGTAGTTGCAGGGAGCTGAGGTTGGGAGAGGATCCGCCAGGGAGGGGAAGGAAGTAAAGTTTCCACAGAGGAGTGTTAAGGGGAGGCAAGCAATAGGGAAAAGTGCCAGATGTGTAGCATGCTTCTGGAACCACCAAACCCCAGTGGGCAGTTAGAGCATGGAAGAAACCGTGTGCTCTGGTGGAAGGACATGGCCACAGCGCCTGAGAAGAAAAATCTTTATTGAGGTGACTGTGGCATTGCTGAGGGCACCTGCATATACAGCAATATGAGAATCATAATACACTGGCAAGGGAAGAAAACACACTAATGCCTTTGATAAAAGACGGATGAAGATTGTGAATGCAAATGCTCCAATTTTCTAAAGCCAGTTTGCATATTTTATGAGGCATGACAAATCTATCAATTTTTTTCTTTTAAAATAACTGCATATACTGTACCACCAACCATTTTCTTCAAATTGATTCTTAGCATCATTAACTGTTAGTAACAACTGATTTGGCAGAGATTTATGTTTACAAACACCAAATTTTTAAAAGTCTTGATCCTCCACCTGCAATAATGGTTACTTTCCTTTAGATCTTTGGAGGAAAGCTATTTTTAAAGCTTAGCATAAGGATAATCCAGTACCTAAGAATAAAAATTTTAAAATAGATATATTAAAACAATAACTTTTAAGTCTGGAAAAGCCCAATGGCAAAGTAGCTGTGTTTGCAGTAAAAGCCAATTTAGTAACTTCTCTGGATAGAAGTCGTATAAAATCTCCAGTAACAAAGTCACAAAAAGGGGAGGGGAAGAATGAATACAAGAAAATTCCTGAACATTTCAATGACACTGTTCAATTATATAGCACTCTTTAACAACCAAACTATTCATGCTTAAGATTGCTACAATTTAATTACCCTGGATCCATTCTGTAGCTCAAGAAACTGAGCCATGGAGATTTGAGGAGAAGACATAGAGACCAGACAAACCTAGAAGTGATGTCTGTTAGTCTTTATTCAATCACTTTCTCAAAGCATCTAAATAATAGGCCTTCAGACACTATTCAATAACAGCAGTGCACAGCACTACAGGAACCGCGCCTTTCCGCGCTGCGAGGTGGAAGCAGCAGCTGCGTGAGTTTGAAGTGTTGGTCCCACTTTGCTACCTGTGTACTAATCACAGGGACTACGGCATTCATCAGATGGTGGTTAACAAAAATGGGAAAGAACATGGTGCTGCCTTTTATTTTTTCTAAACAAATGATTAACCGCTGGTTAATAAAGCTGCTGTACTAAAGGAAAACATCCCAAGGCATCCCAAGTACCTGGAGAATACAGAAACTGGCAGGTTTTCCAAATGTTCTTGTATTGGGGGAGCTCAAATCATTAGAATTGCACCGGCGTTTACTTATCTGTTGCGTGCCTTTACCTGGTATTCATTAACCTGAGGTAGAGAAAGGTCTCAGGGCTGGAGAGCTGCTTTACAAGCGCTTGGCCATCTGTGCTAGAGAGTATGATCAAGGTAAGTTCCACCTTCAAAGTCCTGTACCTGGCAAGTGCCTTCATTTGCTTTTATGCTTGTAAGTCATTTATCATTGGAACATTAATAAATGCCATATTGAACTATGGCATTTATTGTTGTTCCAATGAGAAGTGACTCATAAGTTATAGCCCAAGTTATAGGCTATTCCCATAAGGCTTGATTTTTAAAATTAAATCTCTCCCTCATGTGTACATATCTATAATGTGTATGTATATACACAACACACACATGTATATACAGGTATACACGTTTGTTTCATTTTGCTTAGACCTATGATTTCACTGGCAAAGGAAACTTCCAATGAGGAAATTCCTTCCACCAAAATAGATCAAAAACTTCCTGGAGCTTCTTTCATAATCTTCTTAGAAAGTTTTCTAGGGCAACAGGAGGTTGTGACTTGTCCAAGCTCACATATCCAGTAAATGCGAGAGGTTAAGATTTAAATCTAGATCTCTTCCATTCTGAGGTTGGTTCTTTGGCCATTATACCACACTGCCTATTACCATAATCTATACATATACAGTGAAAAATGCCACAAATTATAGGTTTTACTCAGGTTTTATAAAAAAACAAACTGGGAGAAGGGGAGTATAACTTAATTATAGAGCAACAGAGAACATCCTTGTTTTGAGAGCTAAATATTTAGAATAGGATATACTTACAGTTGTTTCTCAAAATGCTTATTAATCTTCTTAATATCCCATGAGACAGGCATAGACAATCACATTAATCATCATTATTCCCATTTTCCTGAAGTTTAAGAGGGACTGAGAATACGTTTTTTTTTCCTTTTTGTTTTAGGCTTTTCAGTCCTTCATATAAGGCTCTATCTCCAGCACGCACTCAATAGCGAGTTCTGACTTACATATGTACATACCTATAAACTTAATCAAAGTGTGGAGCTATAACTGGTGGCTCAGACCAGCAATAGCTGTCGGACCACTGGTCTGTGCTGACTATGTAAAAGTGTGAAGTGGTGTAGAAACAGAATCTAATAGGATTTTTAAATTGTCAACAACAAAACAGTTACACTAACCTGACTTTAGGCCCAATAAAGGAAAAAAATAGATGCTCTTTACCACCCATAAGTTTATTACAAAATTGTTACTCTGGAGCAGAGGTCATTAAGATGAATTGAAATTTCGAAACTGATCATCTCTGGGAAGACATTAAGTATTCCCGGGTTCTTTGTATAGAAGTAAGTACTATCTCTAGGTTTTTTGCCATAAAGTTTTTGGGACTTGGAAGTAGATCAAGGTACCCTGTTATTAGTTGCTAAGTATAGGCTTATTTGGCATGAGTTTTTCAACAAAATTCCTCTTCTTAGGTCTTCAAAGTGGGTCAATACATGCATCTCTGTATTCCTATATGAGTATTACATATACATCTATTTAGTGAGCTGCATTTTTTCTTTGAAGCATGTAAACAGATTAAGAAAAAAAAGATTATCCTTAATTATTACAGGTAATGACTTATTTCAATGATAGCCTTAATGGTCATATGAGACAATATTTTCCTACAAGATACAATGATTTTGAAACATATTTATTTGGGAATATTTTTAGGCAAAATAACTGCTTAAGAAAGAACAAAGCAAGACATAGGAAGAAGAGGAAAGCCAGGAACAGGCAAGGGAGATTCTAGAGAACCTCAGATCTAATTAGCAAGCTCATTTTTTATTTCATACCCAAATCTTGACCCAGGGACAGCTAATACAATGGGACTGAAATATTGTGAATTTGGCAGTATCCATCTTTACTTAGCAAGAAACATATGGCATTGTTAACCTATAACCAGCTTAGACAAATTTATTGGTGTGAAATTAGGACAAATCAAACAAACAAAACAAAACAAAACAAAAAAAGCAAAGACTTCCTGTATTCCAGGAAGAAATGTACACTCATTATTCAAATTATAAATAAGGGGTGGAATTTTAATAAATCCCTGGTGCTCTGTACTTGGTAAAAAGTAATAGAAAAGAAAATACCAGGAATTAAATCCCATGTGTAAACAAAGAATATATTCTGATTGAAATGGACTCCATGGCTGGGGTTACAGGATGGGTTGGGGAACTTCCAAATGAAGGAAGTCTCTCAATAAATGCAGAAGAGCACCTGCTGTACAATTTAGGATCTCAGACAGCTGTCTAAGATGACTTGCCACTATCACATAGACAGTATATGTAAATGACAAGATTTAACCTGGGGTTTTCTGACTCTGAGGCAGGTAAGCTCTCTGTATACTGCACTATGCAACCTCTCTAAATGATACATTTTAGTTTACAAAACTTCTTCCTATTTACCACACACTTATTTGCAGCCCCAATCAAGTTTCTCACTGTTCAATAAATTTCAGTTAATATGATGTTCTTTATCCTATTACCTAAATTCTTACCAATGCTCTATTTGGCATGGGTCACATGTAAGCATACATGGTTACACATAACATAGATTCAGCACAGAGGCTTGAAACCTTTAAAAAGTGGTTGATCAATTTGATAGGAGATGAAAGGGGAAAGTCTAGAAATACACAGCGATGATCCCCAAATAATGGGGCATGGTGTGTAGGAGGTGGCAACTCCTACAAAAGTTGTGGGCACCACCAGATCTCAGGTAAGGGATTTTGTTCACCATTATCCTCAAAAAGCTGTAAAGATGACAGCCATGAAACATGATGGGGGAGGGGGAGGTAACTGTGACTCTTGACAGTATAGTTAGTATCAGGAGATGAGAGTGGAGCAGCATAAGCAGCCAGGATTCTTTAGTATTTCAAAGGTGATGATTTTGTTTGGGAATAGGGGAATACTCCCTTGACCCATGCAAATGGGTACCCCTTGATAGCTTGGTCAACTGCTTTCAACTGCTGTGGTGAAAAAGAAATCCTTCGTACTGCTTCAGACTAATGATAAATCTTTATAAAATTAGCTCATCTGGTTGTTGAATGATAAAAACAAGGTTTGCTATTGGGCTTGTACTGGAAACCTTTTTAGCACCATGGTACCTAACAGAAATTATTCTCTGCCAGTATAGCCCTTGAAAACACAGGGTCACTGACACACTATGCTGAGGCATTGGAGCAGGACTTTGGTGTCAACTGGCAAGTATACAGTTGAAAACTGGTTCAAGTACCATGGTCTGAGTACTATGCTTTTCCAGTCACTATATTAAGGGATAAAATGCCCTAGGTGGTTATAATATATTGTTGAAGTTTAAACTTGTTAAGATACTCTTCATTCCTATTGCCATATTCTATGGCTTTTTATTTATGGAATACAACTCACATGCAGATGTGGAGGTCTATATGTAAATGGGCAGGTCATTCAAAGGAATTTCAGAAGTATTTTGAACCAACTAAAATTACACACTATGAATGAAAGATAGTAGGAACGTAGAAGAGGGCATATTACCTTTCTATATACCCTGATAAACAAAACAATGAAGCTTATTAGAAAGCACTTATTATACAATCACAGGGTAAGAATTTGATTTTGATTAGTTAGAAAGGCAAAGACAGAAAAAAGAATTTCTTTCTATGTGAACTTTGGTTTATTCATCCAGCTTATCTGAAGTCAAAGCCAATAATCCTAATGGCTTTGAATGGTCTAAATACTTCTTTGAATTTCTACAGTGGCTAATATCTAAAAAGGGGGAATTTCTACATGTGGTCTTATATACAGTGTCATGCCTCAAGGTTCCAGGGATTAATTACAGCAGTGCCAGATTGACAAGGGGAAGCTGTAGCAAATGGGACCTAGTCAGAAGTATCAAAGAACCATGCAAACTATGGACCCAAATAGCAAGGCAAGATCTAGGTGGCGTTTAGCTTTGAACTAGGACCTGATTATCAGACACTAACTGATATTTGGGCTGAGATCCGGTAGATTCTTTATGCTAAGGAGATCAAAATACAAAAAGAGAGAAAAAGGGGATCTCAATCCCCACAGCCAGGAATTAAGTGTAGAGAGAAGTCCGAGACACCATTACTGCCATAAGGTACGGAGCAGAGACAACATAGTTTAGTGGGCTAAAAGCCATTCTGGAAAACCTGAGTACAAGTCCTATCTCTGCCACATACACATAATGTCTGTGTGACACTGCAGAAATCAATCAATCACTCAGTTTTCTGTCTAATGCTCCAAACTTAGTAGCAGAGCAGAAACATATCTGCTTTGGTGGGGGGAATTTCATCATACAGAGGCTCCAATGCCAATTAAACCACACACACACACACACACACACACACACACACACACACACACACACACACACACACACAGAGCCAAAGGTGGGACAGGTAAGATGTGGAAGTGATGGGGTGCTTGGGTGCCTGTGCTTGAACATCAGTTTGCAAGATCACATTTCTCCCTAGCCTCAAAACACTGTCTCAGGCAGTTTCTCCCTGGATCAAGGGCAGCATGCCCTGTTACAGTGGCCAGATGCACCTATAGAATTTTGTAGTTTGACCCAGCTTATACTGTCTGAAGCAGCTGTGTACTGGGTCATACCTATCGTATACATCCTAGATTCAGTCATATGTATACTCTCTAGCTTATTATACACATGATAATTTTATTCCCAACATCTATCTTGTCCTGACTGCTAGCTGACTTAGTGACATTTCAAGGCCAACATCACACCTTCAGGCAGCCCCTCCTTGGGCTCAGTGAATTCTGGGCAATAGGCCTACACAGTAGATATTAAAAGTATATGTTCCTTTAAGAGCTGACCACTCCTTAACTCCTCACTAATCCCTCCATGACTCACCTAGTTAGCATATTTGGCATAGGTTTCACTCTAGTTATCCTATATAAACTATAATATAGCCCCTCTAAGGCTGCAGGTTCCCTAAGAACTCTTGCCCACTGTAAAGCATAACAATGAACTTTTACCATCTTGACTTAAAGATTGCTTGGGTCCACGAATTCTTTCCAGACTGAATTCCAGGGACTCTGGTTATTGGGGCTCCTGAAACACCTATTCCCCACCTTGTCAGAAAGAAATAAGAAAGCAGCAGCAATTAGAAATAATGAAATCAGTCTTGCTGTCTGCTGATATTAAATGCAAATAGGAAATGGGCTACTCTGATGGGTTTTTAGACTGGTTCAACTGTACTGGAGTTGCAAAGTATGCTGTCTTTGAGGAAGGAAGGGGAATGAGAACAAATTGGTAAAGCAACACTATAGGGACTTATTTGAGTTACAGTGGAATTTTATCTGTTAGTCAGGCATTCAATTATTATCCGTCATATGACCTGTGCACAATATGTTTTCACATGTTAAACATTCTTTAAGACATATCACCTATGACCTTCTGCCAAATTCCTCATCTGTCACAAGCACAGAGGGACTTTGCCCATTGTTTTGGGTTTGGGCTTTTTTGCGTTGCTTGTTAGATATTCTTCATATTTTGTTCTAGAACAAAATTTTGATACAGATAATGCATCAAATATGGAATTTAAAATTTCTGCTATGTTCTTTGTACACATCTTGTCATCAGTCAATAGCTGAATCTGATGTTCTAGCCAGCTTTGTCTATCCATGCTGTCTCCTTATGCTAGAGTTGCTGTCTAAGGCATAGGCAAAATATAACTGCCTTGACCTAAATATTTTAGGGAAAATTAAAACCCAATTTCTTTTTCATCCCTAGCATTTCATGCTGGTATTTTTTTTTTTTTGCTAAAGTATACCTTTTTATTCTAAATGGCAGTGACTTCACCAAGACAATGGAGATGATATAGGAAGCAGAGAAAAATTCTGTTCTCTTATACTAGATTAGATCTACAGGGCTGAGAGAGGGAAAAGCTTGTTTGGACTGGCAAATTGAGCAAACACAACACAGAAACCACAGAGGAAGCAATTATATGCAACACCAATTCCCATCATTTTAATAAGTCAGAGTTTGAATTAGTCTTTTTGTTTTTTCTACCCCCCACTTTAAATTCATATTTTAACCTATAGCCCTTAAAGCCCAGTTTCTTGGAATGTATATACATATAGAGGAATGAGTCAAGCCCATCCTGGATCTGGAACAGAAAGTAAAATTTCAGCATTATTAAACTGGAAAACATGTTGTCCTCCCTTTTCTCAACTCTTAAGTAAAAACTGTCACTTTTTATATGAAAAGTTGTAGTTAACTGGAACTGCCTTCAGGCTAGAGGACTAACAGGGTGAAATATTAAATGATCAGACACAGAGGGCATTTATCTCACTAAATTTCATCTAGTGAGACATTGTGGCTTTGCAGGATAAGCAGTGGAGTAAGACCCTGAATAAACTGCGCAAATAATGCCTTATGTGAATAGAATAGAAAGGAATGAATAGGAATAGGGTATTTCCCTATTGCAGCATCTTCACTATCATTCTACTTTTCAATGTCTTTTTTTAAAATTTGGTAGCTGATTCACAGCTACATCATTAAAAGCAATTTAACCAATTTAAATAGCCTTAGCATGGTGGAAAAGGAAATGGTTCCAGTATAGACCAGAAGAGGGAAAAAAGGAATTCTAATGTGGCCAGTCACATAAAATACTCCATGTCTTAGTGACTCCATCAAGGCTATGGATAAATAAATTTTTTTTAAAGTTTGCATTATCTTTTTGGTCATCACTATAAGCACAAGCTACAAGTGAGTGATAAAAGTGCTGAACTAATACTGAGATACACTAATCGATCCCAGATCAAAGGCACAGTGTCCTGAGGTATGGCTATTGAAAGGGGCTGAGAGAAACATGGACGCTGTCGGTGCTGGCCTCTTCCTGCATGGACCACTCCCTCCACATTGTAACTCAATATTCTGGCCTCCAAATGGTCGAATAGCATAAAGATCACAAGATCCTGAGGCATGAGACTGAGGTTCAAAGGTGAAATGATCTAAACAAATCACTTAACCTAGCTGAGCCTCAGATCAACGAAAGGAGGATAATACAGCTCTGAATACCTGCCTCACTCACTGTGAGGCCGCTGTGCAAACCCTGAAGCGCCGCGTAAATATCGTATCGCAATCAACGTTATTAATAATTCTAATAACAATAACAAAGGGAATGACGCAGTTAATTTATTGTGCGGCAAAGGATTTCTTTTGTTGAGCAAAAGGAAAATAAATGACACTAAATAATGGAAATCGCGGAATTCTGTAATCTCATAAAAATCTGCATGCGGCCGAATGACGACGTAAAGACTGACAGTGGACGTGAGGAGGCTTTTACCAATCACCAGTCACTGCAATGCGTGCCAGAAGCGGCACAAAAGGCCTTGTCGTGGAGGAGTGTGATATGGTCACAAAACGATAAAGGCGGGAGTCTTGGAGTTTCACTGTTACCCAGAAAATATTGGATGGTCCCAAAAAAAACATTGAGTTCTTGGTTTGGGGGCCATGGTTTTTTTAAAAACTAAAAATACATAATTGTATTTCAATATTATTGGTCTCCTTTGTAAATCTATGGATTTTATTCTGAGCATTTAAAAAGATGATCTGGAAAAGGTATTCAAAGATTTCATTAGGCTGCTACAGGAGTCCAGGACACATAAAGGCTAAAAATCCCCTCCTCTATATTATGAATAATTTATTGAAGGATATGGACAAGAATTGCACAGAAGGATAAGGCACCAATGGGTTATGATCCACATTCATAGTGAGAGTACCCAAATTAATGAGATCAAAGATCCATCAAATGATCAAAGTAATTAAATAATATAAGAAATTAATATAGAAAGAAAAGTTAGTGGGAGTGGGAGGGAATATGAACTAGGAGTAAGAAGATTTTGGTTCTTTCTCCAAGGCTGTCATTCTTAACTTGTTATATGATCATGGACAAGAAATTAAAATTCTTTGGATTTCCTCATTTGTAAAATAAGCTTTTGAAGTAATGCTCTTCAAGGTCTCCTTTCAGATTTGACAGCCAGTGATTCTATGATTCTATGTTAAAACTGTGGGGTTTTGAATACAGTAAAGCTGAGGACTAGTCAGCAGTTTTCCCTAGTGATGGCAAGGATGGTGGCCTCTTCCTTACAGGATTCCAAGAAACTTGGGAATAGCTGCATGAACCTGAACTGATTATAAAGTGAGTAGACCAAGCAAAGCAATTTATATAATAACTGACACACTGTAAAGAAAAACAACTCTGAAAGGCTAAAGAGTTCTAAATAATGCAATTACTAATTATGATTCCAGAGAACCAATGATGAAACATCTTTCTACTGTTTGATAGAGATGTAATGGACATACAAAATGAGATATATTTTCAGACATAGCCAAAGTGTGCATTTGTTTCATTTAAGTCTACTTATTACAGGGGAATACTTCCTTTTGGGAAGAGGGGAAAACTGGGTGCAGAGAGGGGACTGTGACAACCTCTAAAAGGAGGAGGAAGAGAAGGGAGATCGTTGATCAAATATACAGATATATACATACATATATACATATTTAAAAGTAGTAGAAAACAGAAATTTGGAGGAAAGAAAAAATGATAATAACTGTTAGCTTTTATACAGCATTTTAATGTGTGTAAAGCTCTATACATATTATCTCTTTTGATCCTTAACAAGACTGCAAGGTACATGTTATTTCTATCACTATTTTAGAGATGAGAAAACTGAGGTTGTCAGAAGTTAAATGATCTTGCCCAAGGTCACACAGTTCGGAAGTCTCTGAAGACGTATTCGAAATCAGGTTGTCTTGGCTACATCCTGACTTCTGTCTATAGCATTCTATTATGTCATAGATAAGCAGGAAAACTTTGGAACTAATGTGTTAAGTTTTTAATACACATTTCTTAAAATAAAAAATCTAAAAACAAGCTCTATGTAAAAGAAATTCATGGTATGTCTGTATATGGAGAGAAAGACATAAAGAAAAAGAGAGAGAGTGAGATATATATATAGAAAGAGAGAGACACAGAGAGAGAGACAAAGAGACAGAGACAGAGAGACAGAGAGAGAGAGACAGAGACAGAGAGACAGAGAGAGAGGGGTAGAACAACAACAACAAAAAACCCTTTCCATATGAAAGCTAAAAAGAGCATAAAATATTTATTTTAGGCCTCAAGATTATTTTCTTCTTCACTTTCTTAAAATAGATTAGGTTTTATTGCATTTCTTCCAGTAACTTGAAGTTAAATCACAGTGTAGGCCCCTCAGGTATCCTAGTTCAACAGCACTGGAGCTACGTTGTAGAAACAAGAGCAGATCAACAAGTCTTCACTGACAAAATAAGGTTGGGGTTGGGGGCCAGGCAGGAAACACATGTGAAGCTGGATCCTTCTACAGGGAGGCCCCTTCACTTTATCTCAACGTCATGGTTGACTATTTCGACATTCCATAAGATTTGAAGTCTAAGCTATGAAAAGGCAGCTCTATCATTATTGTTGCCTGAAAAGAAAATGTCTTGTGATAAAGTTCACACTTCAGGCTCTTCACGCTAGCTTTCACGCCACAGTTGGGTGATGCAGTCAGATTGGGGGCTGAGTTTCAAGTGCATTCTAGTTTGGATCAGTTACTTATTACCTGTGTGAATGTGGGCAAGGTGACAGGTGGTTCAGTAGACAGAGCCCTGGGCCTGAAGTCACAAAGACCTGAGTTCAAATCTAGCCTCAGATACTTGTTAGGGTGTTACCCTGGGCAAGTCACTGAATCTTTGCATGTCTTAGTTTCTTCTTATATACAGTGTGAAATATGATAACACCTTCCTCTTGGGGCTGTTGAGAGGATAGAATGAGATAACGTTTGTTTTGCAAATCTTAAATTGCTAAATAATGCTAGCTATCATTATAATAATAGTAATACTCCTGTCCTCTTAAACTCATTTTCTTTATTTGTAAAAGAAGGGGACTAGACAATGTGACCTCTGACTAGGCCTAGAACCAACGAGCTTATTCTGGACTCCTCTCACTGTGCAGCGTTTCTGATGGAATCCTACAGCCAGATTCCTTGAAAGCTTTTTGCAGGTGATAGTGAAAATGGACAATTTCCTACATGTGTGCCGCTCTTTTTAGCTCCCATGGAAGGTACAGAAGTTTAATTGCCACTGCTTGGAGCAAAAGTGCCACTCATTTACACTCTGCCAATTCTTCTTCAGTAAGAGTATTAAGTAGTATATCCCATTTAAGGGCAGATGTACTTTGCCTTAGCCATCATACTATGTGTTATTGCAAAACTGTCAGGAACTCTGCCCTCACATGCCTCCTCTCTCTGTCAATGCAATCTCTGTTCTACACTGATTATCTTCCCAATTAATAAATAATTCCCTCCTAAATTAATAAATTAATTATTATAATTATATAAAAACTTCCCTAAATTAATAAAGTAATTCATGCTAATATACAATATGAGTAGTTATTACTGGTTTATATTTTTTTTTAAATTTCTATCATGCAATGTTTATATTTTAAAAGAGGCCTTCTGGAGACATAATTTCTCAATCTGAAGGAATAATAAATGCTGGTAATTAATTTCAGACACCATGGGAACTCAGTGTGGGAGGTATTTTTGGTAGAGGGAGATTAGGCTCTCTTCAAATCATACCAGCCTCTTTATACTAGGGCAGCTAAGTAGTACGGTAGATAAAAAGCTGGGTTTAGGAAGATGGGAGTTCTAATCCTGCCTCACACAGTTACTGACTGGGCAACTAGTCACTTAACTTCTATCAGAGTCACTTTCCACCTACTGACAAGGTTGTTGGGAGGATCAAATGAGAAAATATACCTAAAGTCCTTTAAAACCCTCAGAGCAAGCAGGGCGTATAGGACAGCTTTGATGTGATGGTGATGCTGAAGATTCTGACGCTGCACACCACGCCCTTCTGTGTGCCAAAGCAAGCCAAACCGTCCATTTCCTTGTCTTCACACAGTCCCATCTCCTGTGCCCCCTTTGGCCTAATAATCATCTAAGATCATCTGAACCCCAATAAAGACCAAAGCCTGAACTAACGAACCAGATATTCTTTGTTTTGCTCTAACAAGACTCTTTCTGGTGTCAGCAACGTTAAGACCAGATGAGGCTGAGGCTGACCAGGAGCAGTCTTCCTGTCTGTGACCACCAAAGGGCAGGATGTGTAGGACCAGACACTGTCTTCAACAGTGGCACTTCTCTTCTCTTGGTATCCTATGGACATATGCTATACAGGGGAAACACAGATATCCTAGGGTCGTAATTTCAACTGACATGTTGTTAATTGTTTTGTCTTATTATATTTACAACTTATTCAACTAAGAAACTTCCTTTCTCATGGTATGGTCAAACACATATAGAGACCATAAATCTGAGAGACACAGATATCCTGAGATTGGGATTGTTCTAAAACATATTTAAGGCTTCTCATTCTTTTATCAGTCAGTCAGATTTTATCTGGCTCCATGACTGCATGTATTCTTCTAGCTTCAAGGGAATAAAACTATATAGATATAGATATAGATATAGATATAGATATATATAATCTACATATATACATATGCATACATACACATATACATGCACATAGACATACATACATATATAGCCTAGCCTGTTTGTCCCTTTTAACAGGCCATATCCCTTTTCTGAATATACACATAGCTCCCTTTTGCCTCATATAATTCCCCACCTTCTTTAAGACATAGTTCAAATGCTGAAACTTTCTGTTACCTCTCTGTTGATTTTAAGGTCCTTGTTACTTAAACATCTCATATTTATTTTGTATTCTCCATAATTTTATATATATATATATATATATATGCACTGTCTCTCCAAATAGAATATAAGCTCCATTCGAGTAGGGACTGCTTCATTTAAAAAAAAAAGTCATCCATACTGCCAGGCACATAGTAAGTATTGATGGGATGCTTTCTAATTGATTTATAATCAAGTACCGATTGACTGATAATCAAGACTACATGACCACTGACCATGGTTAAAACTGATAAACTTGAGAACTACTCTAGTTCCACAATATTTCTGGTGAAATTGTACAGTCATCATAGTCACTGATAGTTCTTTGCAGGTCATAATGAATATGGATGTCTTCCAATATGTCTGAACATTTGGATGTACACATATTAGGCCAGAAAAGGAATAAAAATAATGGAATTTATTGTACTCTCTTTACATTTCTATTGACAAATCTTTGTTACACATAATAGGTTCTGCCAGCACTGTAATCAGTTGTCATGAAGGAACAAAAATGTGACTCAAGTTCCAAAGGTAAGTGAATTTTAAGAATCTGGATTTTCACATTAGGGAGGAGGATTGGTCAATGGCTTAACGTGTTAGATCAACTCATGAATGTTTAGCACATATAATGAAGAGGCAACTCGATGGCACAGTTGATAGTGTGCTGAGTCAGGAAAACTCGTCTTCCTGGGTTCAAATCCAGCCTCAAGCACATATTAGCTGTGTGATGCTAGGCCATTCACTTAGCCTAGTTTGGCTCAGTTTCCCCATCTGAAAAAGAACTGGAGAAAGAGACAGTCACACTGCTCCCATGTCTTTGACAGGGAAATCTCACATGGCCCATGAAGAGTTAGACGTGACTGAAGTGATGACAGCAGCATGTCACCAAGTACCAGGGTCTTATTTTGAACTCTCAGATAAGTAGCCTTCACAGTAAAAATGTGTGCAAACAGAGCCGTAACTTATTAATTTGCTGATTCTTTTTCTCACATAGAACATGTTAATCTAGATATTTTTCATTGATTAATGCAAAAACAATTAGAATTTAGGAAAATGATAGGGTGGAGATCGTGATTTCTATGTCTTTGAGAATGACAATTAGGGAAAGTTGAAAAGTCAAAAAACTAAACGAGGAGAGAATTCCAGAGGGGAATATTTAATCTCAGAAAGAACAGAAAAGGCTAAAATTTTCTAAGAAAATTCAATCACAACAGAATATAATATCTCTGTGAAAGAAAAACACCTAACAGATTATCTTTGACATAGAATCATAAAGGACTCATCACAGAAAACCCCGATTTAAAAATGAGGGAGAGGGAAAAGTTCTGGCTGATAATACACATCATCAGCTTGGGTTTGAAAATAGAACGTTTCTAGTGATGTGTATGTGTGGGTACATTGTATCCAGTGACAATAAGGTATCTACCACTGGAGCCAAATACTAAAGTGGGAGCTAATTGTAAATAATTCAAATGAGAAGTAATAACAATTTGATAGATTCTCTATCACTTAAAAAAACGCTAAAACTTAAGGAGAGGTTCCTATGATATATTTACTTCTCAGGTGGTATCTAGCTAAATTCTTAAGTTTTAAAGACTTATGGGGCGACTTACAACAAAGTCTTATTAGGTTAAGAAGGTTCACAAAACACAATAAATAATATTTTCTTTTGGATATGAAATTTAATACTATTGCAGGTATAACCATTAGCTCTAAGCCCACAGGTAACACCACAAACTAAAGAAAATAAAGCCTTGAATTAGTTGGTTGCCAAAATTTTCCCAGATATTTATTTCAGTTATCAAATAAATCTAGTGGATAAAACTAAGCCTAATTTGGTTAGAATTTTTTTACTTAAAACAACCACAAATATATCGACTATCCAGAAGGTTATATTTGCATATGCATATGTATATATTCTAAGCTTATATAAGCAGATACCTCAGAGTAAGTATATCTTCACATCTAAATGAAAGGCTGAAGGCATAACTCGGTCTAGTGCCCCTGGACAAGGACAGCTATCAGCTATTTCTCAAATTAGTGTCACATTAATAATTTTAATTACAATGATTTATTTGGCAACCCTCAAGGTTTCCTATAAGTTACTTGTTTACCTGCATATAATGTCCCAACAGAAAGGTTCATATAAGCACGGACTCACTCCATTCCTTCAGGAGCCACTTCCTCAGTCCTACTGACTGAAGGACAGATTATCATATCTTTGGACCCCAGGTTCCAGTGTGGTAAAAAGAGAATTAGATAAAGAAATACTGGCAAGTCTTGACCCTGTTCTGCTTCTTTCTTCCCTGTCTGGCACATGTAGAGTAAAAGAGAGCTCCTCAGGCTTATATTGCTATCAAGATAACGACTGCTCCCTAAAAAACGAAGATGAACACAGAAAAAAAGGGAGAAAAGAAATCCAGTAATGCTGAACTGTTGGGAAATTTGGGCTCAAACACATCTAGTTCCTCAGAACAAGATAATCTAGCAGGTGGCTGCCTGACTGATGAGATAACAGCTTAATAAACATTGGGATTCTCATACCAGTTTCTGCATTCTATTTGTTGAGATACATTGTTTTGGTCGAAGCATATGGAGAATATTTGTTTTTTATAAAGACATATAATTAGAAAAGAGAGGAAGCAAATAATATTCTAGTATTATTAAGAAAATAATTTTGATCACGTGGATCTCCTAAAAGGGTCTCACGGAACCCTTAAACCACTCTTTGAGAATTACTGATCTAGAACTCTGAGTGACTAGTTTAAGTGACTACATGACTTGCTCATGGTCACACAATCAGTATGTATTGGAGATGGGATTTGAACTCAGCTTTTTCTGACTCCAAGACTATCTTTTTATCCATTATATCATGTTGCTCTTCTAGAACACAGCTTTAAGTATTGTAAAGTAACTGTTATTTGTTTAAACTGGTCTACTTACTTTATTAATTACTGCCTATTAATAATAGATAATAAAGCAAACATGAATTTTACAAGTATATGTGAATTAGAGAAGCTTAAATTTCTTACCCAGGCCCAGGCTCACTCAATATTTTCATAGAATGGCTTTTTGTAACAATGAAATATAGGTTATTGCTTATACCAATGAGTTATTATCTTTTTCAATGGTAATGACATTAGATCTGATTCAGTGTAATCAATGTCTATAACTTTGTAATTTCTATAAGATTCCAGCTTTCATTGGAGGACTCAGGTAAGAACAGAAGATACAATTAGATGAAAGCTTTTGTCAGCCACCACTTTATTGGCAATGTATTACCAACAAAAAATTACATCAGCAAAACAATGTAAAGAAAATCATTAGAGAAATATGTGACAGGGAAAGGAGGGCCCATGATGTAGAGAGTCTGAGGGAAAAAATGATGGTGACTGTCATTTCCCACTAGCTTCTGTGCATTATCAAGAGATCCAAAGGAAGGTCTCCAGTAAACTGAATGGATTCCTATTGCAGGTACACAGATACAAACATATATTACAACAGATCAAGTGTGGATTTTCAATTATGTTCTACAGGGATTTAAAAAGGAATTTAACAAAAATGTGTAGGGTTGATTACCTTTTTTTTTCTTTGCCTTCTCTTCTAGGATATCTACAAGTAGTTAAATCAATATAATTAACATTCTTTTCTAAAAGTCCTAAATAGTGACCTTTAAGGTTGAATGGGAATACTATAATTCAAAGATGTATTTTAAATAAATCTAAAACATCCTTAAGTAGCAGTGGCATTCCTTCTCAATCTTTGTTTCCATGTTTGGAATAGCACTTAGTAGTCATACAGCACTTCTCTACACACTGCCTCAAAAACAAACTAATTTCTAATAACTAACTTCACTGATGAAGCACCTTTCTCTTGAGATACAATAGTGATTTATACGTATCTCTAGCTACTGTAAAAGTAATACACTATATCTATAGAGTGTCTTTATTGCAAATAACTCAATGCCTCAGGTGCATCATTTACCTTCTTTTTTTAATAGATAAGTAAGAGAGAAGAAAGCATCCCTAACTCCTGTAGATAAAGAAACTGAGATGTTTAAACCTTGCCTAAAAATCACATAGCTTGTCAATGACTCAGTCAGTTCTTCTAATGTTCTATCCCTAAGAGTCTAGAGATCATCTTGCCTTTCTGATGAACATCATGATAAAGATATTAGTAATACTATGCAATCGATCAGTTGATATCACAGCATAGTAAAGAGCTAGTTTTTATTCAAGGACAAGTCCTTGAAAATCTTTATTCCTGTCCCTACTCAAACCTGACAGGTTGTATCAAATTATAGTCAAAGGATCGTAGGTACAGGGTGGCCTCTGAGCAACACTGCCCATCAGTGTTTTTCTTACTCTACAATACCGGGAATCTAGAGGTTTCACTGGGCAAAACCACTGACTAAATGTGTAGCTCAGTATTGAGTGAAAGACCTGTCAGAAGACCTTTATCACAACAAAAGCACTAGAAATTATTTCACCAACAAACATACTGATTAATGGAAATAAATAAGATAAGCAAAGGACAGCTTATGGTTTGGAAACCTGTGTTTGGTAAAGGAGTTGGTAAATTGGTAAATTGGTAAAGGAGCAAATACTAAGATTCAGGTCTTCTGACACTCAATTACTATCCACTAATTTAATTTCCTCTCATACTAATGCAGCAAATTATTTTCCTGGTTATCTTCAAAAATTTTCTCTCAGGATGTTTATGATGTAAAAATGTGGCACTAAATGAAAAAATGGACTCCACTACTTTCTGACCCATTGGAAGAATTTTAGTACCATATGCCCAACTCTTCCCTGGGTCAGGAAGCAGAGGATGGTGTTATCAAGTTGTCATTAGGAATATATGAAGGGGGTACATTTATAGCCAAGTATGCAGCAATTTAATGTGTGACTCCCATTATCATTCCTGAGAAATCTGTCCCTAATTCCCTGAAAATGTGCAGCTGAGAAGAGTCACAAGGCTCCTGATTACTTCTCATCAGTCCTAAAAAGATTAGATAAGCTTCTTCCATCTTACAAAAGGTTTCCTTAGTCAAAATTTCCACAAGAACAGAACATTGAACTAGAGTGGTATTCTTGACAAAATGTTATATGACTTGAAAAAAAATTTTCCAAGGAAACCAATCAATTCAAAAGATGTGTTAATGTACTTTCTGATTTAGGGGTGCTATCAATATTACTGAAACTGAAACATCTTGGAAAGACAATTTGCCAAAAAGCAAAGTCCCACCTGTCAGGTCTTTTTCTAATACTGTTTCACCAGGTGTATCTCCCTCAGGACTTGGATGAATGGTTAAAAAAAAAAAAAGCACAGACCTGGAAGTAGTGTTTGTGGAACAGAGAAGAAAAACTTATTGAGTGTTAGAAGTAGAATTTCTTTAACTGTAAGGGAAAACATTGTCGCACTCTTAATATCTGATGGTATTTCCTATCAGGAATCTCTCTCTCTCTCTCTTTCTCCCTCCCTCCCCCCCCCCCCTCTCTGACCTTCCATCTCACCATTTATCTCACCACTTGAGTACAGGATAGAATCAAGGCCATCATCTGAACTTCAAAGAACCATGAGCAAATTAATCAATTGTGGTCTTATTAGAGTTCCATTTCAAAACTAATTGTTTAAGTAACAACTTCTATTTTAATTATGGTATTTATTGTCCATTAAAATTGAAATTATACTTACATTTCATAAATGCCTGCTTGTACTTTTATCATAGAAAGAAGATTGAGGGTGCTCAGAACCACCCATTTTTACAGATTGTCTACAAATATTCATTTAGCCATTGATAAGCATTCCATTAAATCAAATGTATTTTTATGGTCAACAAACCATAAACACATCTTACGTTCTCTGAAACTTTTACTCAACTAATTGCTTGCGGAGGTGATGGGACACGGAGTTACCGCGTATCAAAGCCGCCTGTTCTTTTCTCACACCTTCACCAAGGAGGGCCTCAGCGGACACACAAATTCTTCTCATAAAAATTTGTAGAAAGGGTGACATACAGGATGAAAGCTTGTGATATTTTCTCAGTTACCTTTTCTGGGAACTAACAATGATTTGGACATTTTCCAAGTATTTGGTATTCATTCCTCTTTCAGATAATTTGCCAATTGATTCTCCACTGAAACCAAAATGATGCCACCTCCAGCACAGACATCTTCTATCATGGAACTATCCCAAAATTCTAACGTGGGCTCCTCAGAGAAGGCCACCTCAGGTTTAAGGCACGCTGCAGGTTTGTTATCACTCAAAACTGTACCTCATGAGCACCACCGCCATGTATCTACCTTTAATAGTTGGCTGGTCTGAGGACACAATTCAAAGCAAAGGTATTTCCTAAAAGAAAATAATTTTAAAAGGAGCAATAAAATATTTCCTTTATTAACACAGGGAGCATTTTCCCACAAATAATACATATCATCAGCAAGGAAAATGAACATGCAGAGGGAACACACACACACATATACACATATGAACATCTGTATGTGTATGTATATACATACATGTGTGTAGCTATACGTGTATGCCTGCATTATATATATGGAAACTGATATGTAGATGTGTACATATCTATTGCATGACCAGATATACATGTGAAAGGCAAACATGTAAGGTGGCCACATGTGGCCATTGTCCACTTGTGGAAAAACAGCATGGTTTTGACACTTGAGGGGCAGTGATGCCTCCTGGTGATATCATACTTTCTCTACAAGACTTTGCTGGACACTGCTCTACTGGCTATATAACATTCATCAAATTTCGTTCCCACAGAATGTGTGGTCTCCACTGGATACTGTTTCATTAAACAAAGTGTCTTTGATGGTTGCTGTTCCACTGGACACACAGGGTCTGTCGGATGGATGCCTGGTGGAAACTGCCATAGCCCCACTGAGCATGAGGATCATGTATACTGAGTTTGATGTGCGAATGAGGTACTCAAGCAGCAGTGTTCAACAGGCAGCTGGTGCTACTGAAAAGGGATTAGGGCTAGACTCTAGATACAGGTGTGTTTACTATTGATAAATGCTTATTGGATCAGATTAGTCTGGAGCAATTATAGAAATGATTACTAAGCCCAGGAGAGATGGTGACATCACCAAGGGAGAGAGTAGAGAGTGTGGAAAAAGAAAAGCTGAGAGCCTGGGTTAGGGCCCTTAGGCGAACTCTTACTTAGGGGGATAGAAATGTTGAGAATATAAGATTGTTTTATTTACTGCTTGCTACTTACAAAATAGCATTTGACTTAGTAGAGCAAAATATAGCTTTAAAGGCTCTCATCCAACAAAGCATCTAGGATGCTTCGGTTTATCCAGGATTCCTTGAGAGAATGCAACCACAGAGACAACTTTGTTCTACAATCCTCTGAGTATCAATATTAAGTGAGGCATAAAACATGGAAACATATGCTCAGGAAAGGTGTCTGCCAGTGTCATGGAGGATATCTTGCATTAAGTCCAAACAGAACATGGATTTCTTATAGATGGCATGGTTCTCCAGATGCTCCTGTTTATGGAAAACATTGTGTTGACTGCACTGAATCCAGAAACACTACGGGGCCTCCTCATTGAGATCCATCATCCCTCAAAAGAGATCAGCCTAGTAATTTACATACTGATGAAAAAATACACATTGTCCAGATTATGATATATCTTAGGTACTACAGATGGACAATGAAGTCGGCCCAGAATTGAACAGGAGGAGGAGAGAAGGCTGGATTACACTGGGAAACTGCCCAGCTATTGCAATGATCCCAAGCTGCTTCCCAATGCAGAAGTCATTTGTTTAATACCCATAATCTTGTAGTGATGTATATGGCTGCAAATCATGAAATGCCAAGATCTCAGAGGAATCAAAACTGCGTATTTCACAAAACACACTGGAAAGATGCGTGGGGCTGGGAATAGAGGAAGGGACAAGTTAGCTAACGGATTATGTCCAAGGTCTAGACACAAGCAAAGCCACGTAAAAAGCAACACCAGGCCAGTCATAGAACAAGAACAAGCTGGCACATAAGTGCTTAATAAATGCTTGCTGACTGATGTCTGATAAATTAAGTCCCAAGCATTATGCTAGTACCCACAAAATATTTAAAGAAATTGAATTCTGTTTTATATATAAATGAAGAGATTTAAGAATAAAACCGAATCATTCTTTAGTTAAAACAAATTTAATGAACTTGGACATACACATACTTTTCAAAGGTTGACCTAAGTAAAGCTAAATGTTATTACTTGTCCTATATGGTGAGAATCATGGGTATGATTATTAAGATGATGGGAATATGGAGCAAGTAGCATTAAACATTAAAAAGAGTTTTATTACATGGGTCAAACACGAACCAGAGTGAAAAAATTTTATAGGTGTGACCAATTCTACCATCCTATTTTTCTACTTTATATGATCAGTGACTGGATGGTAGGGGGAGGGCTTCTGCTTGTTTACAGCCAAAATGTTATATTATAGTAGTTTATTAGGGTCTTTCTTCAAAAGTCAAAAGCACTTTGTCACCTCTTTTTCTTCAGAAATCTGACAAAGGCTAGTTTAACTACAATACTTTATCAAACGAGGAACCAAAGGACGAAGAAGATAAATAACTTACTAACGTCATATAGTAAAGTAGGATTAGAAATGAGATAAATCTTGGTCCTTGTGGCTTCTATGTAGAGAATCACAGGATCTTAGAACTAGTAAGACTCGTAAAAGATGACCTACAGTTAGGTCTTTATTTGTGGAAACAACGAACTAAATTCTCATGAAGTGGTTGCAATATTTAAATTTCCAACAGTCTGGAATCAGTCACCTTATTTCCCATAATTACAACCTTAAATAAAGCAAGTTTGAATACATACCACCATTCCACACGCTTCACTCTTTGTACCCAGCAGGATCTAGAGGTCATTTAACCTCTTAAACCTAGATGTGAAGAAACTGAGGCCTATATGGTTTAAGTGAAGCATCCAAAGACTAAGTTCAAATGCTACCATCTGGAGGGAGCGATCACCAGTCTCCCCTCTTGCTAGCTCCTTTCCTTTCTCTGATCTTACCTTTTACCTTTTTGGTGCTGTTCAGTCATTTCAATCGTGTCCAAAACTTTTTTGGGCAGTTTTCTTGGTAAAAATACTAGAGTACTTTGCCATTTCCAGTTCCAGTTCATTTTATAGATGAGGGAACCGAAACAAACAGGGTTAAGTGATTTGCCCAGGGTCACACAGCTGGTAAGTATCTGAGGTCAGGTCTGAACTACTGAAGATATGAGTCTTCCTGACTCCAAGCCCAGTGTTCTACCCATTACTCCATCTAGCTGCCAATCTTCCATCTATTCTGTAATATAAATACATGTATGTACAAACTATTTACATGTTCTCCCCATGAGAAAGTTAACTCTTTGAAGACAGAGACTACTTTCTCTATGTATCACAAGTCCTTAGCATGATGCCTGCTACATAGTGAAAATTTAATAATGTTGGTTGGCTGACATCAAGGGAGCTAGGGGATACAGGAGTCAGAAAGATCTGAATTTGGATTCTGTCTCTAACACTGACACTACACACATGACCCAGGGCAAGTTAGCTAAACTGCTTTCTACCCTGTTTTCCTCATCTGTAAAATGGGGATTATTGTGAGGGTCAAATGAAATCATATTTGTAAAGTGTTAGCAAACTTTAAAGGGTAACAAATGTCATATTATTATCATTGTTGTCATCTATTAATTTAGCGTTAGGAAAATGAGAGAACTAATTACTACTATCTATTCCACATGAACAGGAGATAGGAACAGACAAACACAAAATAATTTCTTATTGTTAACATTTTAAATAAGTCCTAGTGAGATTCATTTTATGGGCTTAATAATAATTGTCTTTATTCCACCTGAGTGCTCTGAAATGGCAATTGTAGGGACTTTGACAACTGGACCAAAAAGGCATTTGGTTTCCGTGCGTTGTCATATGCTCGAGGGTTAACTTCAGCTCACTGATTCAATGGAGATACAACTCCACATAAACTTCTGTTGTAGTAAAGCACAACTATTATGTTTAACTTTTTAAAACTGATTAAATTGTAATCCTCTTAATAAATCCAAGTATCTGTTCTCTATCTGTGACACCACGCCAGAAAACAACCCTGGTGTCCTTTCAACAGAAATATTCTTTTAAAGAATTATTAGTGACTAATAAGGATTGATGATAATGATGGCCCCTGGCCACCTTACAAAATAAAACATACCAATATCAGAAAGAAGACTAAAGCAGCATAGTCCACCATCCTGTCAGTCATTAAGCATTTTCTGATTGCCTATTTGGTGCCAGGCATTGTGCTAACCACTGGAGAGACAAAGAAAGGCAAAAGATGATCCCTGTTCTCCAGAGCTCACAGTCTAAAGGGGGGTGAGGAAGGCAACAAGGTGAAAGTGACAAGATATTCAAAGGAAAATGGAAATCATCAATAGAGAGGAAGCTTTAGCATTAAGTGAAATTAGGAAAGACTTCTTACAGAAGGTGGTACAGTCAGTAGAAAAAATTTCTAGGAAGAAAAGAAAGAATCAAATCCTATTTTAAACAATAAGTTCTAAAAACCAAAATATAAAACACCCATTAGCCAATCAAAGGAATTATAACAATTATTAACTTAAGAGGAAATAAAATTCATCTGACCTTTTCTTGGAAGATTGTCAGAGATCTACTTTGACTTAGGCAGAGGGAAAACATGTTCTGAAGTGTCAGGCCCTTCCTGGCTTCAAAAGATACCAACTCAATTAATTTCTGAAATAATATTTTCTTTAGTAAGTATTAATACAAAGCTATGGACATTCTGAATATATGTACTAATTTTACTTTTCAATATTTCTGAACTTGATTACCCTTTAGTCTAAAAGAGAACACATATGTACATTTACATATACAAACATACATATTTGCACATACATGTGCCAAAGGGTACTCATGTATTATGATCTATACATACAAGTAGGGACTATATGTTTATGTAGAAATCAATGAATGTTTCTTCTATTGTAATTATCAAGACTTTGATGAGATCCCTTGAACTTCTATCAATTCCCAAAATTAATCTTAAACAAACTGAAGTTTAACTTTTCTCAGTGTTCACAAAATATTGAGATTTATATTCCTGTAACAGAAACCAAGTACCTTAAGTACAGGTAGAATGTTTCAGAAATTCTAGAATTCATTTGGACTGCATACTTCAAAGTTAGCCCTTTCTGATACCTTCGAACACAGTCTGTATATGTGGTTAAACACAAAAATGTTAAGTTTTAACACTGAAATGAAACAATTTGATCTCACAGACCTTTTTACATTGAACTTACTTTCCTCTGCATAAAGAACAACATAATCAAGCAATGCTTGTGCTCCACACTACTACACTGTTGTTTCAAGTCAAAAATGAAGGTGAGTTCTAAAGTGGTGCTACAAGTGTAACATGTTTCCAACATTCCTGGCAAAGTGAGGCAGATGTGACTTTTAAGAGCCAGCAACATTACCACAAAACTTTTAAACAAGAGGGTAAAGGTCTCTAATGCAAACCCAAGAAGCTGCTGCCATTCTCTCAAGATGGCAGGGACAGTGGAGTCAGGCTCTAGACTCAAAGGACATGGGTTCCTATCCTGCCTCTGTGTGCCCTTGGGAACTAGTCATCCGAGCTCCCTGGGCCTCAGTTTCCTTATCTGTACAATAAGGATGTCAGACTGGATGACCAGTGAGGACTCTTCCACTTCCAGATCTCAGGTCTTATCTATTATGATATTATAAAAGTATATGCATGAGCTACTGCTATTGCTGTTCATTTTTCTTTTTTTTTTTAACTTACAAAAACACATTCTATTCATCTTTTAGTTCTTCCGAAGTTGAAAATATCAAGTCCTACTGCTAAGGAGAAAAAAACAAGACAGAAAGCCTCTCTCTCCTAAAGTCACAGGTCACAGGGTGATCTGTCCTGGGCCCGGTGAGTGCAGAGAAGCAAAAACCCCTCCTAAATACGTAAAACAAACCAAAAAAACTGTTCAGCAGAAACTGTGATGAATCCCGGACATGCAAGACAAACAAAAATGATGAACAGTGACCAGTGGCTCTGCTGTCTTTCTTTCTCCCCTTTACTCCCCTGCTGGGATCTTCTGGGATACTGAACAACTTTTCTCATCCAGAATGGCTGCTGCTTCAAAACAACCCTCTAGATTTCATGAGGAATTGAATATGGGGCACAACTATTCCTTCCTGGGTGAGAGGTTCACACAGAAAAGCAGTAATATTTTCTCTTGCCCACTTTGTCACTTAGAATTTGTGGGGAAAAAATGTGACAGTGAGGAAGGGAAACAAACTGCTTGTCCCAGCTTTAGAGACAGCAGGAAGACCCTGCATGAGTTGAGAAGGTAGGGAGAGAGAATGACAATTACTGAAGTTGCTGCATGGAGCTTATGGATTATTGTTGTTGGTTTTTCAAGTCCCTTTGCATTACAGGGCTGGCCCTGGAGTCAATAAGACCTGAGTTCAAATTTGGCCTTAGACACTTACTAGCTGTGTGACCCTGGGCAAGTCACTTAGCTCAATTTCCCTCAATTTCCTCATCTGTAAAATGAGCTGGAGAAGAAAACAATCAAACTACTCCAGTATCTTTGCCAATAAAATCCTAAATGGAATCATGAAGAGTCAGATACAACTGAAAGGACCTGAACAACCAACAACCATGATGCTACTCTGGATCTAAGCAGGCAAGGGTTATACAGATTCAGATAAAGGCTCCCTTCGGAAAGAATGTAAGATTCTTTTTCATTTTATATATATGCTTTATTATTATATTATATAACATATATTTATACAATTTATAATAATATTATATATAATATAAATATATATTATTTATATATATGTGTGTGTCTATATTTTAGATATATATTTGTAACAGGCCTTGAAGCAGCTCTGACATGTAACTTGTATTTACTGAAGCTATACGAGTTGCCCTGTATCTCACTACACATGAGAGCCTGGCATTCAAAAGAAAACCTGTTTGATATCAGTATAGATAGTGTATTTTTAACTACCAAAGTTTGCTTGCAATGCCAGATTCAAAGAAAAGCTTCAGGGAAATGGGGTAACCATGCAAATATGTATATATACATTTATACATATATCACCAGAAACTTCTCTGATTATCCACATCTCTGCTCACTTTTCCATCTTCCCTAAAAAGAGATGTCATGACTTTAGAGGTACCCTTGTTATTATGATACATGCACACACATACATTCACATGCACGCACACACACACACACACACACATACACACACACACACACACCACTCTATTGTCACAATGACTCAACCCTCAACTTCCTGACTGTAGTGACTGAAGTTTCTTCAAGAGTAAAAATAATGAAAAATGAGTTTTGGGAAGAAAGTAGCATCTTCAAGATTAAAACAGCAGCATTATCCCCTAATGAGAATACTTCTATGACTAAATCGCAAAAGTCACTGAAGACAAACCCAAAGAAATGGGTAGGTGAGTAACCTGATTTGAAATATTAAAGCTTCTTCAAACTCTTTCCTTTTTCCAAGCTCAGGAAGAGTTCTGATGGAAACGATCCCTGGCAGCACTGACATCCTTTCACCATGCATGATGCCCCATTTTGGAAGCCTGAATTCTCCGTCACATTGGCTCTCTTCTGGTAACTGGTTTCATTATGCCTGTAAGTCCAATTAAACTAGTGAAATTGCTAATGGTCTTCTGTCCATTTCATACATCATTGACAAGGGCAATCAGTCAACAAAATAACTTTGCCTCCGTGTCATATGTAGGCCCAGTGAATGCATGATGTCATAACGGATGGGTGGGAGCTGGGGCGAACACCTATGAAATCAAATTCTAAAAGCAGTCCTTTGCATGGGATCAGCTGAACACTCACCTGTGTTTTTGTTTTAGCATCTAGATCTCCAGCAGGCCTCAAAGAAATACCCAATTTGGGGGGCAACGTGATGGATAACTTAGATCAGGCATCTAGAAAGACCTAACTCTCAGACTCCAATATTCCTTTTACAGTTATGCTATAGAGCAGTTTAGTTTTTGCCATTAAGTTTTCTCATGTTCAAAATAGAAATGTGTCTACAAAGTTTTTGAGGTTCGCAAATCTTTTTGTGCTAGATTAAAACTTATGATCTCAGTTTTGTCCCAAAGGCAAAGTTTTATGACACTCTGAATATGAGTAAACAGGAGTTCTCAATGTGAAAGGTGGCAGTGGTGTGCATGGAGAGATGAGGAGTGGCTTGTAGACCTCTACTAGAAATAAACTAATAGTAGTTTAGCACATTACCTGGCACATAGTAGGCTTACTGAAAGCATATTGATTGATTAAGTAGAAGATTTGAAGCTATGATACATGCTAGGAAGAAAGGACACAAAGCCTAGTCTGACTTCGACTGTTCTGATATCCAAGAAATGTTGTGGCCTTTTCATTTGCATGGAAACTGGTCCTATTTTTCACATAATGAAGTTAGAAACTGCATAAATTCTCCCTGGCCCCAAGGTCTCCACTCTCTGCACATGGTTACCCCATTTCCCTGAAGCTTTTCTTTTGAGTCTGGCATGGAAGCAAACTTTGGTAGTTAAAAATACACTATCTGTACTGGTATCAAACAGGTTTTCTTTTGAATGCCAGGCTCTCATGTGTAGTGAGATACAGGGCAACTCCTATAGCTTCAGTAAATACAAGTTACATGTCAGAGCTGCTTCAAGGCCTGTTACAAACAATATTTATGGGAATACTTAGTCAGCATGGGTGGAGAGGAACTGAGAATGGAAAAACTGATTGGTTAATATGTGGCTAAATTTCAGAAAGAATAAGTAGGTTTGGAGAGAATTTTTCATTGGCAAATATCTTTGGCTATATTCTTCCAGATGCTGGTCCCTGTCATATAAAACCTACTTTCTACTTGTTATCCAAAGTTTCTGATTTTCAGGGTAAAGGTAATGGTATATATTATCTTTACTTCAACCAAAAGCCACAGCAGTGGTGATCATACACTTGCTATGTTCCATTTTTCACAGAAACTGGTTCAGACAACAGACGTGGTTAACCAATTCAGAGATCCTTCAATGTATATGATCAGTACACAATATGGAGGTTCACATAATCCAGTGAGCTCTCCTGTCCACCAGTAAGGTATAAGCATGATGAAGGCAGTCAAAAAAGCAGAAACGGATGGAATCAGTTTTGTTGTTCTTTGCTAGAAAGGGACAGGACCCTCTCAAAGTCACTGTGCATTCTTCAGTTAGCATACCAACAAAAAATCAGCAGAGAGGATTTTGTAGCGGGTTCTGTAGCCCTATAACTTCAATCACCACCACCACCACGACCATCACCCCTATTGCCATGTAACTAAAAACATTTTAACACTTTATTCTGAAAAAAATGCCACTTGAGAAAGTCATAAGCTCTGGATTTCATTACTAAACTGTACATCATGATCTTAAATTTAAAAAAGAAAAACAGATTAACTTTGCATTGTAGTATTTCACAACCTTTCCGTGCAAAATTAAAATGCTTCCTCTCCAGTACCAGCTATAAGATCTGGCTTTTTTTTTTTACCCTGGGTGTCTGAATCTTTTATATGCTAAGGTTCTATTCACTGCCTGTTATTCAGACATTGAAATCCCAAATGTTAATTGTTCTTCCAAGTACATTAACAAAACAGCAGCTAAATAAGGGTAGGCCAGACTGTGGTAGACTCTGACATGCATTTATGGAACAATGGGGCTCTGAGAGACAGCCTTGTAGCTCACAGGAAGACATAAGATGTGCTATTTTGACTGCTTCATAGCAGAACGGGGAACACACGCACACAAGGGAATTATGCATCTTGCTTCGTTCTGCCCAAAGTCCTCAAGATAGCTGAATTCTATTGTGATGTCATCAAGAACTTTCTGTTTCTTTCAATTTCCTTTGTAATTGAAGACAACAATTTCTAATGACATCACAAAGGAAAAAATGATTCTACTTTGATGTCACCAGACAGCTGCTACCACATGCTATCTTCATATCAAAATGTAGGAATCCTCAATGATGAGACGACAGGAAATGCATGTCTCTGAGTAAAGTCATGTACCAAGCCTAATGCAATTCAAATCAGCCAATGGAAACAATCAACAATTTGGGTTTGATTAAACGCGCGCACGCACACACACACACACACACACACACACACACACACACACACACACACACTGCAGATTTAGCCCAACAAACTTTTTTTTAAGAAAGCAAATAATTTAAACTTATAAATTCAAGCAAGGATATTCAGATGGTTAACCAAGTCTGCTTACTACTACTGCTGCTGCTTTTATCCTTCAGCAGCTGGTCACAGAAACAAGAAGAAAGGTACAGGAAGTTTTTACTTACAGAAATGCAGCAGAGCTCAATCTTTTTTGTTTTTAAGGTGCAGTGATTTCAGCCTCTAAATGTAACTTCAGGCAGTCTGAAAAGAAACAGGTTAAAATCTCTTTCAGTTATAATTGGTATTTCAGATTTAATTAAAAATTAAACTTTCATAATGTTTCACCATCCAAAGCAATGCATTATCAGTCAAGCGTAGCTTTTTTTTTTGAGGGGAAAAAAAAGAAACCTTCTTCCCAGAGTAGTTTTGTAATGAAAAGAAAAGAATCTAAAGAAAAAAGAGGCAATTCTGAATATCAAAATATACCTCGGTGTTAAAGACTTTCTAACGATATGGCTGGAACGTCTATCCTTCTGAATTTAAAGAATATTCTAGCTTATGCTGCATTTTTAAGGAAGCAAAGATTTCACATCCTGAACACTATTATAAAATGTTATTTTCAGACAAAAAGAACAAATTGTAAAAATCAGAAAGCACACACTGAAGTAAAATTACTATTTAAACTTTAACCAGGAAAAATTTTAGACTCAACCCATTGCAAAGGCAATGGATAGAGTAGATCTAAACGAACACATTTAATGAGCCAAACTAGACTTGGCAAAGTGTTGGTTAGGGTATCACATATTATGTTATTCATGTTGTGAAACTTTAAGATATACAAGCTACTGTTGTTTAGGGCTAAGTCATAGAATGAACAGAGAGAGATTCAAGAACTAAATCAGACTACCTGGTTTAAATAATTTGAATCCCCTGAATTGATTTTTTAAATTAAAAGGTCTTTTAAATTTCAAATCAATTGGCTGGATGTTCAATTTCCAAGACTGATATAAATGCATACTTCAGTACTATTATTTATGTTTTTGACTCTAATCCTCATCTTTACCACTGAAGAAAAAAGGACAAGAAAATACTAATTTCTAAATTAAATTATTACTTAAGGTTCCAAATGAGTAACATGGCAACGTTTAGGGGGAGAGTGAAATTTTTCTATGTAAATTTTCAATGATCTTATTAGCTCCCTTTTATTTTTTAAGAAATTTGTTATATTTATCTTTTTTACATATTACAAGTTATCTCTACATATTAGAATATGATCATAAACCATTCATGTTCAAGGCAATTAAATAAATTAGAGAACATGCTTATTACTCACTTGTGGATTTTTCTTTTTTCATTCAAATACACATATATACATATGTGTGTGTATATGTATATACATATATATATACACATACATACATATATATACACACAAATAAAAGCAAACATTTACTGTGACTGCACTGGCTATATTATATTGTCTGTATGTATATAATTTATATGCATACAACAAACTTATAACCCTTCCCAATCATACACCAAACCCTATGAATGGAGGTTTAGATTTATGGAGTGTGTGTGTGTGTGTGTGTGTGTGTGTGTGTGTGTGTGTGTATCTGTATGAGAGCATTTAAATTATTGACAGTGACTTTAACTCAACTTTCCCCCCTGCTTCTCATATGCCTGAATTAAACTAAAAATGTACCAGTGTATAGAAGACAGAAATTATGGAGGCGTCACCAGGGACAACTGAATGAGAGGAGGGGAGTGCACATATTTCCTTATAAGGCAACAAAACATTCATAAAAGAAACTGACAAAAATAACTCAAGCTCAGAAAATATATGGTATAACAATAATCCCCTGATAAATGATTCAGAAGCATAAAAATTATCTACCTCTAGATAAATTTGCATCACCAGCTGGCACTGTTCTGCTCACCAATTAAATATGGTGAATGAATATGACCCACCAAATAGGGCAGAGAAAGAAGAAAGGACAAGGACCTGGGTTATAGTTCTATACACAACTATATAGTATTGACTAGGGATGAATAAGTTTAGTCCATTAACCAATTTGTCTGATTTTAAAAAATAAACTGACCATGAGTTTTACTGAATTGCTCTGCTGATTCAGATGAAATTATAAAACCACTTCTGCATATAGTAGATATGGTCTAAGTATTTTCTCACTTTCTCCTCTTTTCCTTGATGAGTCTCTCTTCTTCCACTTCATTATTTTCTTCTCTTCTCATTTCTCTCTATTCTCTTTCTTCATACTCACTCTTCACACTTATACTCTTTTTACTTAGAGAAACAACTCCAAAATCACATTCTTATCACCCTGGGAGAGGAGACTTGGTCACAACTACAGCCTCATTCTAAATGTCTGCTGTCCAATGTAAGGAAAACCGAGAGTGATTGGGGAAGCAGATCATCACCATCATCACCAATGGTAGACACTGGCCCTAATAAAATAAGGACTGTAGTCTGTTTACATTTGACCCCCTCAAACAGGACCATAATAAGAATGTAATAATAGGACTATTACTATAGCACTTGGGCAAACGGCTGAGCAAAACAGATGGATCTTATTCTGAGCCAGAACTCAAAAAACACAGTAGCCAACTCGCTGTTGGCGACTACATATTTTGGCCCAGGGATGGGGCCTGGAAGTGGGGCCAGTTGTTCTTTCATATGCATACAGTTCCTCTAATGGTTTCTTCATGAGAAAACCACTAACTCTGCCCTCAAAGTAGCTGAGCAGAGGGCCTTGAGTTGCTATGTTGCTATAAGGCTAGACATCTGAGAAGTGGAGGGTTCTGGAAAGTGTGGGGTAAAATCATGGACAAGACATTTTTCGCATTAGAACTTAATTTGAAGCACTGGTGAACTCAGTGCATTCTTCAAGAATTTCCTTGTATCATTTACATCTACACATCAAGGATGACTGATGCTTCTTAAACATGATAGTCCATCTTTCATTGCTGTTCCTTCCATACTCACTGTCCCCAATATCTGGAAAGGGTTTCTTCCTTTGCTCTGCTTCCTAGAACACCTAGACTTGTTCAAACTCAGCTAAAGCACCACCTTCTACATAAAGCCTTTCCTGATTCCCTTCAATTTACAGTGCATTCCTCCTCGAAAACACTTGCATGTATCTCTTCTGTAAATGTATATGCGTCTTCCCTGGAATGAAGTGAACTCTCTAAGGCCAAGGATTACTCTGATTGTGCTTTGGTGTCATCAACACCTATTCTGATGCCTGGCCCACAGTAGGTGCTTGATAAATGTTTGTCAATTGACTGATAATGGTTGGTTCTCAGCCTTCCAAATTTCAAACAGACAGCAAAATTACTTTTATCAATCTCCACCATTGGCAAGATTCACTGAGTTAAGCAGTGCCCAAACTACGCAAGTTTTTATGGATTAGACTCAACTCCCAGAGATACACTGGGAGACAGCTTGGTAATCAATGCAGACTACAAAGCCCCAGCGAATGCTGCTTTTGGCAGAGGCCCCTTAACAACAAGTAAGTTGCTGCATTCTGCATTTACACAAGCTTTTAGAGGCTTTTCAGGAGGACATCAAATGTGGCATACTGTAGAAAACCAACATTTAGACCAAAAGGACACATAATAGACAAGTCTGCAAAATTCAACAACTAAGTATGAAATAAAGTTTCTATACTAGGTTTTAAAAAAGTGCTTCTAAAGTATGTAAACAACAAAAAGGGAAAGAAAAAAAATATATTTTAAAGCAATAAAGCATATAACAGTTGTGAGGCCCAGATAAAACCAGTTAATTACCAATCTTTGAGGAAGGAACAAATGAACAAATAAACCTCACCAAATTTAGTAGGTTTAAATCTATCTCACTAAAGCCCTCTTAATGATGCCACTGTCTCAAGTAGTCAGTGAATAAACATTGATTAATACTATGTGCCTAGTATTGTGCTAAGAGGTGGGAATACAAATACAGAAAAGAAAGTTCCTGCCCTCATAGAACTTACAGTCTAATGGAAGAAGATGCAAAAGGAAGCTGAAGGGGGGGAATGGGAAAGTACCCAAGATAAGGTCATAATGAAGAATTCCCGAGGAGTCGCACATCATAATTGGATTAAGTTTTTGACAAGTCACTCACAGCCATACAGGTAAATTATCCAGGTCCAATTCAGTCTCACTTTAAGGAGGAAAGTCGAGAAAAACAGTGTCTGTTATCAGCACAACAGGCCCATTCATAATATTTTCATTTCCTTTTGTTAAGGAGCTTCCTTCTCATAATTCTAGGGAGACCAAATTGGCTTCACTGTCAACTCACTTTCAAGAAAATGCATTTGGTCTAATACATTAGAATTTCTAGATTCCCCTTTAATTCCCTGTGATTCGGGATTGTTTCAAAGTTGGTGCTTGTATCCATAGTACCTAACACAGTGCCTGGCATATGGCAGAAGCTTAAAAATACTTGTTGACTAACTGATTCAAAGGTTATCAATGTAGAAACAAACTCCCTCCACTCCATAAAACCCCTGTAACCAACAATTACTTATTACTTCAATACGTTAAAGATTCATAATTTAATCAGTGTTAACCCGGCTTCTACCAACACAGATCATCAGCTCTATGTTTTCACAGAGAGTTTTTGTGAGTTGCTGGAAAAACTTATCATCTGCTAGCAAGCCTTCTGGAAGAACATCTCTGAACTTGGCCAGTCTGGCCCTCAGAAGACAGACATACAGCTCATCCCCAGGTCTGCATACAAAGCCTTTCCAACTTAGCAAGAGCTGCCAGAAGGTATGCACGTTACTGGCAAAGGCATCAAGGACCCAGGGTTATCTCCATGCCATGATGAGGAGGATATTAGTGGCAGAACCACTCACTATTAATCAAAATTCATGAGGAAGAAAAAAAAGAATTTATAAAATGAGGTACAGGAAACAGTGAAATATACACTCGAAATGATAAATTTCAGATATGAATGCCTCCAAATATTGGTTTATATTCACATTCTTGGACAACAAAGGTTCATTATGGTATTTCTATATTGGAAAGAAGATGACCAAATCAGGCAGCCAGGGCTTGAGAAGACAGGCTATATTTAAACCCAAAATAAAACCTACAAAGGAAAAATTTATATAAGGACACTTTATAGAGTAAGGCAGAGAGAGAGAAAGGCTTCTAAAAGTGATTAACAGACTCCTGAGAAGGGAAAATATCAGGAGCAGAGATGAGGCTAGAAGGAAATAACATATAAATTACTATTAGATTTGCATAAATTTTAACAAAGAAAGAGTAAGAGGTCAGGAGACACATGGCTCCTTCCTCCCCTAAATTCTTTATAATTAGTAGAGGATTTATATTAAGTTTATCTATAGAACAGGGTTTCTAAACCTAGGATCTACAGGTCTCAGGATAGATTTCAAGGGGTCCATGAATATGAATCTGAGAAAATTACATCTTTATTTCAATTTAACTGATTTCCTTTGTAATTCTTTGTATTTTATTCTATGCATTAAAAAAAAGTTATTCTGAGAAGGGATCTATAGATTTCACCAGGTTACCAAAGGAGTAAGTCACAAATTCACACACACACACACAGACACACACACACACACACACACACACACACACACGGATAGAAACAGCTGCTAAAGAAGGAATATCTGGTATGTAGCTGGTGTGCAAATAATTTTAACATATTAGTATAAATTTTCTAATAGTTTAGAAATTCCATTAATCCAAAAGAAAATGATGGAGGAAAAAAAGTGCTTACACTTCATTTAGTTATATCTCTTATTGTGTTTCTTTTAAAAATCAATCCATCAATTAGAACAATAGGGATGCTACAAGTCAAGGTAGAAGGGTCATTGATAAATTCAGGGCAGGGGGCAGAACCTCATATTCCCTTGATTTTTTATATAATTTTTAATGAAGTTGATCTTTAGAAAAATCTTCAGAAATAGTCAAATCCCTGTTTAGTTGCTTACTTTCTGTTGTTAATTAAGTCATTTTTCAGTCGTGTCTGGCCCTCACGATTCCACCTTAGCTGCCCTATAAAAGAGCACCTACTCGCCTTCAAAGAATTAAAACCACTCCAACAAGAGCTTGAAGGTATCAAATTTTATCTAAATCCCTCCAGATTTTCCCAATTCCAGGATTCCCCCCAAAAAATCAAATTACAATCTGAGATAACTGGAGCCGGAATGCTTAGAAATAGAATTTCTTTCTGAAAGCTTTGAAGAGGAGGGGTTTTCTAGGCTAGCTCTAGTCCAAAGAAATACTTTGAAGAGATTGCCAGCGGTCTTAAGTAGGTACTTGTTATTATCTGAGATCAGATGAAGCAGAGCTTGAACATATCATGTTTAATTTATTCCCACTATAATGAATACTATATTAACCCACAGTCAAATATTTAGAACTGGAAGAGATCTTATTGGTCATATAACCCAACCTATCCTGGTCCCTAGAAAGGCTAAGTGACTTGGCCAGAGTCACCCAGGATTAAGTAGTAAAACTGGGATTCAAACTTCAAATCGAGTGCTCTTCTTTCCCCACTGTACCAACTTCTAAAAGTTCAATACAAAAATGTTTACAGGTAGACCCTCATCTCTTCTATTCCATACTCAAGAATCACCTTTCTTCCTTCTCCTCCCCCGCCCTGGCTACATACACATATCTAGAAAAACAATTCAACCGATCTCTCACTTTCCTTTTGCTATAGTCTCTGAGGAAAAGGGCCCTTCCTGCCAACAGCAAGTTCTTTGCTTGATAAACTCTATTCTGTCTCTGTCTCTCTTGTCACTCCTTCTGACTCTCCCTTCAATATAAATATATATATATATGTATATATATATATATATATATATATATATACACATGTATACACACACACACACACACATATATACACACACACACACACACACATATACACACACACACACACACACACACACATATATAGGTTCTTCTGATGTCTAAAACATATAATGATATCCCTTATTGCAGAAAGTAAACAAAGCAAAATAAAACAAAACAAAATCTTGATGTGGCCCTACAATCCCTTGAAACTATTATCTTGTATTGTTAGTCCTGTTCCCTCTCAGACTCTTAGAAAGGACTGTCTAGACTTGCTGCCTTGACTTGCTTTTCATTCTCTTGCAGTAAGGCCAACATCACCATTCTACTGAGCTTTCTCTTGCAGTGTAAGCCCACAATGGTATATCCTGAGATAATAGGCTCTTGTGGGGAACATGAATATGTGCATACACACACACACACACATACATGGAAGAGGATAGCCTGTAGACATGTGAAACTCACTTCAAGACAGCCCTATGTATTAAAACAATGTTGTGTAAAACAGATAAATCAGTGGCTAGTTGTCTGATTTACAAAAGAATTGGGTAAGAAAATAAGTAGAATCACTTGTCTTTTTTCATAGTATTATGTATATAGCAGACATTAAAAATATGCAGAGCATTAACTGTTTAGAATATCTCTCTGATATCTTTGCAATTAAGAAGCATATTTTCTAGAACAGCGCTAATGTTTTAAATATACAGCATCCTAAACCTAAAAGAACTTAAAAATATATCATCTCTTCAAAGTGTCAAACCAGCTTATCTTTCTGACTGGGCAAGCTACTAGTTACCCCTGTCTTTGGAAAGTAAGAAACTAGTCAAAAATTCATGCACTGGAAAGGCAAATGAATTGCCCATGGTCACATATCAATCTGGGATGGAATGTATTAATGCAATAGAAAAAAGGATTTGATTTGAAATTGGGAGACTTAGTTCAGATCTTGGTTCTGCAACCTATAGCATGCTTACCTTCAGCAAGTCACTTTACTTTTCCTCATCTCTAGTATGAGGAGCATGGATAAGACAACTTCTAATACTCAAGTTTTAATTTCTATACATCTTTAATTATCATCAGCCCCAAATTTTTCAATGTCATTCCAACTATCTGGTCAAGTCTTGGGTGGTGAGTCTTTCTGGTATGTGTTTACCTCAAGGTCATTCTCAATAATGAACAGGGATAATTATTAAGGTAACACTTGTACAGCCAGAATAACTTAAAGCTTTACTGAGCTGTGAGGAGCATTTTCTCTGTTCACCAAATCCCTTAGAGGAGATCTTGGGTTTTCCTTCTTGGATCAGAGTACTCTAAACTTCCCTAAGCTATAATAACAACTATAATTTCCAAATCACTAATAATAGTGGCTACAGCTACTGAAGACACAGGAAAAAAAGTGCTCACTACCAGCCACTGACAACGTCAAATGACTTAACATCATAAACAAAGTGTATCGATGGAAATGATGCTAAAGAAAATGTATCACCATCTGGTGATGAACCCTAAGGACCACTGGGCCATTTCACGTACTACCCTACAACTAGTTCTCTTTCTCTCTCCCTCTCTCTCTCTCTCTCTCTCTCTCTCTTTCTCTCTCTCTCTCTCTCTCTCTCTCTCTCTCTCTCTCTCTCT
>CM053582.1:344083210-344106606 GCA_028627135.1 Pseudochirops cupreus | reverse complement strand
GACAGGGACAGACAATGGGGTTAATTATCTCATGTAAAAGAAGCAAGGGATAACTGTTACAATGGAGGGGAAGAACAGGAAGGCAAAAGGGAATGGGTCAACCTTACTCTCACTGAATTTGGCTTAGGGAAGGAATGACATATGCTCTAAATTGGGTATCTTGCCTTATAGGAGAGTAGTGGGGAAGGGGAAGAGGACGATGAAGGGGAGTGCAGAGTGGGAGTGGAGGGTTGTTAGAAGTACACACTTCTGAAAAGGGACAGGGACAAAGTAGAGAATAGAACAAGTGAGGGGCGGGATAGGATGGAGGGAAATATAGTCAGTCTTTAACAATATGTCCATTGTGGAGATGTTTTGCATAACTACACATATACGCCTGTATTGAATTGCTTGTCTTCCCAGTGGGGGTGTGTGATGAGGGAGAAAGGGAAAGAATCTAGAATTTGAAGTTATAAAATCAAATGTTTAAATATAAATATATATATATATATAATTATAATTATTATTATTTACATGCAACTGGGAAATAAGATATATAGCCACTGGAGTAGAGAGATCCATCTTGCCCTACCATAAAGGCAGAGGGGTGATGGGGGAGGATATAGAAGAGAGCAGATTGGGGGAGGGATATACAATGGGATTGCTGTCTTGGGGTGCTGGATAGGGGAACGATGGAGAAAATTTGTAACTCAAAATCTTGTGGAAATGAATGATGTAAACTAAAAATAAACAAAATTAATTTAAAAAAGAGAAAATCGTGAAAAGCAAGTCAACAACCTGACTGAAGAAAATAACACCTTAAAAAATAGAGCCAAGCAACCCCAAAGAAACAATTTGAATATTGTGGAAACACAATCAGGATAACACAAAATCTAGCAGCTTCTGTGTTAAGGGATTGAAGGGCTTAGAAGATAATATTCCAGAGATCAAAGGAGCTGAAATTAAAATCAAGAATCCCCTACCCAGTGAAACTGAGTATAATACTTCAGGGAAAATATGGTCATTCAATGAAATAGAGAACTTTCAAGTATTCTTGATGAAAAAAACAGAGTTGAATAGAAAATTTGATATTCAAATACAAGAAGCAAGAGAAGCATGAGAAGGTAAACAGGGAAAAGAAATCATAAGGAACTCATCAAAGTTGAACTATTTACATTCCTACATGGAAAAACGATAATTGTAATTTATAAAAATTTCTCAGTATGAAGATAGTTGAAGGGAACATAAATGTTTATATTTGTATAATACATATATATGTCTATATAGGAGGGTCTATATGCATATGAATTCATATGTGATTGTGTGTATATATGTGTACAGGTATACATAGACAGAGGGCACAGGATCAATTGAATAGGAAGGGATAATATTTTAAAAATAAAATTAAGAGCTGAGAGAGGAATATAATGAGAAGAGATAGCAAGAGACAGAATAGGGTAAATTATGTCATATAAAAGATGCAAGGGAAAACTTACAATGGAGGGGAAGAACAGGAAGGCAAAAGGGAAAGGGTCAACCTTACTCTCATTGAATTTGGCTTAAGGAGGGAATAACATACACACTAAATTGGGTATTTTTACCCTACAGGAAAGTAGGGGGGAAAGGGATAAAAAGGAAGATGATAGAAGGGAGGGCAAATTGGGGGGTGAGGGTAGTTAGAAGCACAAATTTTTGAAAAGGGACAGGGTCAAAGCAGAAAATAGAACAAGTGGGGGTCTGGGATAGGATGGAGGGAAATATAGTCAGTCTTTCACAACGTATCCACTATGGGAATGTTTTGCATAACTACACATGTTCAAACTATCTTGAATTGCTTATCTTCCCAGTAAGGGTGGGTGACAAGGGAAGAAGAGAAAGAATCTGGAATTCAGAGTTTTAAAATCAAATGTTTAAAAAATTATTATTGTTGTTTTTATGCACTGGGAAATAAGCTATACAGGCGCTGGGGTAGGGAGATCCATCCTACTCTACTGGAAAGTGGGAGGGGGCATCAGGGAGGATACAGGAGAGAGCAGACTTGGGGAGGGGGTATTCAGAAAATTTGTAACTCAAAATCATGGGGGAATGAATGTTGTAAACTAAAAATAAACATAAAAAAAGACACGAATGATACCCTTTTAAGTTTAATCTACGTTAACATTTTCTCTGTCATTTTCTTAAGTCTGGACAATCAACAGAATTGTATGAATCAAGCACTGATTTTAGTGTTTGCTGATTTCTGAAATGTACATGGTCACCCTGAAAACTGATAATTGGATCTCTAGAGGCAGATAGAGTTGGCTCCAGTCCCTCCCTAGTTCCCACCCAATTGAACCATTATCTGCTCCCTCATCACGTGCTCAGCTCTTCTGTCCCAGTGCCTTTATTCAGCACCTCTCACGTACCAGTGGTATATTCCCTTATTTAATGTTAATACTTCTATTCAAAGTCGGGGTTAGATCCTGTCTCTAATGTGAAGTCTTCCGTGATTCCCCCAGGTGAAAATAATCTCTTCCTCTTCAGATTTTCTTTTGGCATTTTATCTGAATCTCTCCTTTGTTTCTATCACATTGTACCCTGTTTACCTGTATTAAGTCTACATCCAGTCCTCCAAGTGGGTGGACTGTGTCCTGAGGTCAGGGACAATACAGATATCTACATATGTGCTATACGTCTATCCATCTGTGTACTCTTCCTGTTCTCAGCATCTTATCACAGTGTCTGGTACATAATAGGTACTTGTCTCATGTTATATGAATGGAATTGATTAAGTTGGATCAAAAAACATTTGTATCCATTTGCCCTAGAAGCAGTTCTAGAAAAGGAGTTAAAAAAATTTTTTTTGAGCTGGAATAAATATATAATTTCCCAAGGTGGTTGCCGCAAAAGACAACATCTTCTTGGGCATTTACTACCTGGTATTGTTTTGTTTGAAAGGTCAGTCAGATTAATCTAGTGACACGTTATATGTGATGAAATATTTTAGTTGCTGTTATTCTTTAATGTGCATTCAGTCATCTTACACCCTTGTCTAGCCTGTTATATATGAAATGCTCTTTGCCTCTTTCAGTACATACACCTCTATATAAATATACATACATATATATATATGTATATATATGTTCAGTGACTACAAGCTTCCTTAGCACAGACATGCATTTTTATGCAAACAGTCAGATATTTCTGCCTTTGCTGACTTGCTCTTCAGATCATCTTGTTTTCAGCCCTGCCAAAGCTATTCATGTGCCTTTGACATTTGCCTGGAATTAAAATGAGAAAAGTTGTTCTAGGGGTCTCTAACCTGTTTGACTTTTTGGTAGAAAGTATTCAAGAGCGGTGGCTGGGTGGTGCAGTGAATAGAGCACCAGCCCTGGGGTCAGGAGGACCTGAGTTCAGATCCAGTCTCAGATACTTGACACCCTACTAGCTGTGTGACCTTGGGCAAGTCACTTAACCCCAACTGCCCTCCAAAAAGCAACAACAAAAAAAAGTATTCAAGAGCATTCTAGAACAACTGCCACACACTTAAGGCAAGGAAATTAAGCAATTCTCCTTCCTAGGGTAAGCTTATTCCTTCCTCCCTGTGAGCTTCTCACTCTCACTGCTCTAAGTAGAATCATATTATTCTTCTCGGCTTACTTATACCACCTCATCCTTCAAAGAAAGCTGGAGTCTCGCTTACTTTATAAAGCTAACCTTCCTTAACTGTTACAACTTCTGGGTTCTTCAGTTGCTTGGCTCCTATTGCTTTCATAGGCCTGACCACACATCTTGGCACTTAATCACTTCATTCATGTTAATTCTATTTCCCTAGATATATCTAAGTTATCTAAGGGCAGAGACTGCAAATGCTCCCTTTAGAGTTCCCATAGTGCCTGATATGGTTCTGGGTATACTGTATACACTCAGAAAATACTTGTTGATTCATAGAAACAGATGAAAATCTTCCACTTTCAGCTCATTTAATATGCCTTTAGTGGTAGAGTATCAGCCAGATACTTGGACAAGTATAACTTTAGATATGGATCATGCTGAGTGAATATTTGAGTGGAGGACTCCAGTGATAACCCAGGGGTTAGGAAAAGATGTGACAACAACTTCATATGTAGGCAGTTGCCTCTGCTTAAAAACTTGATTTGTGCCTCATCAATGAGTAATGGGCACGATACTGTCACTTGGTTGTTACATGAAACACAGCACTTTGCTTCTTTGTCACTATTAATTGATAAGAACACTGCCAGGACAATTCAGTTCACCCAAATTAGTTGTCAAAATGCCTAAAGGTCAAATTTGCTGGAAAAGCCTGATGAAAGAAGGTTAGCTAGAAAGTTTGTCATCAGCTAATGAGTCCAAATACAGCAACGAAGAAGAAGAAAAAGAAGCTATTGTAGATTTTCATAAGGATGTAAAGTGTTTATAAGATTTTTCTTACTATATGTAAGCCAATGTATCATGCAGGAGAAAAGTTCTAGATTTAGAAGCAGAAGACCTAGGTTCAAATTCTGGCTGTTCTAGTTGTGTAAATTCAGTTCAATTTCTTTTCTTTTTAGAAAAATGAAGGAAGGAGGGAAGGAGAGAGATAGAGAAAGGAAGGGAAGAAGAGAATTAGAGGGAAAGAGGGAAGGAGGGAGAGAAGGAGCAAGGTAGGAGGAAAGGAAGAAAAAGAGATGGAACAAGGAAAGGAAGAGGAAATGAAGGAAAGAAGGAAGGAAAGGAAAGAAGGAAGGAAAGAAAGAAAGGAATACTTTTCAGAAGAAATGACAAATGCATCCAAAAAATTCTAAGGTTATATACAGTGTTCTGTACCTGTGAATCTTGATCTTTGTGAAGGAACAAGGAAAGGTACCTTCTCATGCCTCTTCTTTGGGGATAAGTTTGTTTTTTTTATAATTTCACAACATTCAATTCAGGTTTTTTGTAGTAGTTTTTCATTTCATTTTCATAATTTAACAATTATGTATAGTTTCCCTGTTCTGCTTTTTCATTTTGAATCAGTTTATTTAAGTCTTTCCATGCTTTCCTATATTTATTTTGTTCCTTACAGCAAAATAACATTCAATTCATTCCTGTACTATAATTTGTTTATCCCATTTTGTTTTCAATTTTTTGCTACCGCAAAAAAAAATTACTATAAATATTTTGTTGTCTATAGAACCTTTCTTTCTGGGGCATTTGCCTAACAGTAGAAACACTGAGTTAAAAGTTATGATCGTTTAAGTCACTTTCCCTGCATAATTCTAAATTGCCTTCCGCAATGGTTGTACCAATTTATAGCTCTACCAACAATGCATCAATGTGCCTGTCTCTCTAAAATCACTCTAACATAGCCTATTCCTGCCTTTTTTCATCTTTGCCAATTTGCTGAATGTGAAGTAAAGCCTCAGATTTGTTTTGGTGTGCATTTCTCTTATTATTAGTGATTTGGAACATTCTTTCATATGGTTGTTAATAGTTTACATTTCTTCTTTTGAGAAATATTTCTTTATACCCTTTCACCATTTCTCTATTGGGGGAATGACTTTTGGTCTTACATATACCTGTTCTGTGTATATTGGATGTGTAACATACTTGGTGAAAATACTTTTATTAGGCGCCTGCTTTGCTCCTCATCCCACATGCGTTAGTTTTGTGCAAAAGCATTCTTATTTCATTTAATGAAAATTACCTATTTTATATTTTGTAATTATTTTTATCCTTTGCATGATTAATAATTCTTCCCCTACTCATAGCTGTAAAAGGTATGTGATCCTGTTCTCTTTAAATTTTTCTTATGGTATGATCGTTAATGTTAAGGTGAAATTTCCATTTTGAATTTATTGTGGAATCTGGTGTAGGATGTTGGTCTAAGCCTGATTGCTGCAGTATTGCCTTTCCATTTCTCTAAAAGTTCCTGTCGATTAGGGAGTTCCTTCCTGGTAATTTATAATCTAGTATTTCTCTAACTTTAGTTTTTTTTTAAAATTCCATTATTCTGATTATTGCTTGTCTATTCTGTTCCCTTGATCTCATTTTTATTTTTTCGTCTAGTACCAAATGGTTTCAGTGACTGTAGCTTTATAATATGGTATGAGACCTGGAAGTACTATTTCACTTTCAATTATTACTTTTATTTTTTCCCCCCACTGTATTCTAGGCATTTTGTTCCTGCGAATGGATTTTGTTATTATTTCATCTAGCCCTGTAAAGCATCTTTTTGATTGTCTGTCTTAACATTAAATGCATGTTAATTTTGGAAGTATTGTCATTTTTATAACATTGGCATCTTCAGGCAAATTTCCTACTCTCTTACTCTCTCCAGCCCTCAGTTTCCTCATCTATCACATGAGGAAGTTCGACTAGGTGCCTTCATTTTTTTCTGTGATGATTCTATGAATTTACCTAATTCCCAGCATCTAAAATTGTCTAAGTACTTCTTTAAAAAACCCAACACATTACTCTGGACTAAATCTGAAAGATTATTGAGCTTACTGATGGTACTTTAAAGACTGCTTTGGCCAGTCTCTTCAATTCACAGATGAAGAAACTGAGGCCGGAACAGGTAAAATGATTTTCCTAAATGCACACACAAAAAGTAAATGTTACTATGAACATAAAATAAAATAAGTTAGCATTTATATCAAGCTTTAATGTTTGTAAAGCACTTTACGCATATTAACTCGTTTAGACCACACAACAATGCTAGGAAGTAAGTGCTATTGTTAAGCCTGTTTTATAAATGAGGAAACTGAGACCGACAGCTTAAATGACTCACCTACAACTCATAAATTTCTGAAGTTTCTACTTCTGAAGTAGGATTTGAACTTGGGTATTCCTAATTCTATGTCTCTCAAGTTGTCTGTTGTATCACCTAACTGCCTCTAATTGTTGAACTGATGTCTACAAATACATATTAACAGAGAACTCTGGAAGATAGAATTCCTAAGAACAGAATTTTAACCTGTTTTGCCCGTGGTCAATAGGTCTATTGGCTCTAAATCCTCTTATGACCTGGAGTCATATGGAGAAGGCTTGGAGTCAATACACGTGGGTTTATATTATTGGAGAAAAGACAGTGCCGTCTGGATAATTACCTTTCAGCCCTGGATTGCCATCATTCTCTGTTCTCTACATCTCTGTGCTATCTACTTTTATAGTTGGAGAAAAGAATAATGTTGAATGCTTTTGTGATTTTTATATATTTTTTTTGACATTTGGTATGTTTAATAGAAAACATGTATATAGTTACAGTTGACTTCAGTTGTAGGGAAAATGGGATGGCTGAAATAGCACTTAACTAAAATGAATAGTACTGATCTACTTAGAAAAATTAATTATAAAAGAAAAATAATGGATTATAGTTGCAGATAATGGTTTTGGGAACACTGGTGGTTGAAACCATCCCGAGGCTTGTTTCTAATTGGTGCAATTAGTGTTTTACCTCATTCAGCAATTTTGATTTGCAGGGGTTTATGTGAATCTTTTGGGGAGGTGGGAAGTTATTGCTTTGCAATGGAGTTTTATGTAATTTAAGGTTAAAATTTTTGGAAGAAAAGTAAACCCCTGGAGTAGAGAACCTGTTTTGCTTGAAATATTTATAAATTTTGGCTTGGGGGCCAAATAGGCCTTTTAAAAAAATTGAAGCACAAATACATAACTTAACAAATTTAGTACATTGAAAAACGTATTTTTACTGAAACTTCCTTTAATCTCTTATCTTTTAAAAAATTCTCAGAATTTACATTTCTTGAAACATTGGTATTTTCAGAAATAGTTGGTAATTTTTTGGCAAATTAATAAATGCATATTGAATTGAACTATTCTCATAATTTGCTAATAAATTATATGTGGTGAACAGACCCTGATGTCTGATATAAGTGATACATAGTATATACTCTCTTTAGCAGATTGTCAGCTTTCTCTCGTGGCTAGCCACACAAGGGGGTAGATTAGCATACAAAGTGATATTACAGGTGGTATGCTGAGATAGCTGACCTGTCTTCTCTTCTCAACTACAGCAGTGCCTTAAATTCTACCATTAGATGGTCACTCCTTTGAATTAAACCTTATTTCCTCCTAGCTTTCTCTTTTAAATGAAAATAACCCTGCGAATTGTGACAAATTATCTTATTAATCGTGAACTTCATAATAAAAACTAGTTTATCTGCTTTTTCTTTAAACAAATGAATAAAAAAAACTTTAAGAGTTTACTACATTCCATGGAGTATGCCAAGTGCTAAAAACACAAATATGAAAGCAAAAAATTCACTGCCCCCATGAGCTTATATTCTAATAGAGAAAAACAAAATGTGTAGAGGAGTGGTGGCCAGGAAAGGCATATTGGTCCTAAAAATTATGATTTGGAAAGTGAAGTCATAGGAGAGTAGGATGACATACCCCTTCCAGCATCTATAATATAGTACATTGGCAGCTAGGTGGTTAGCAAGGCAGTGGAAAAGAGGGCCATCGAGAAGGGGGTGGGGCATGGGTGAAGTATTCCTGAAATGGTGGGCAGGGAGAGGCAGTCACCAATCCAGAACATGAAGCCCTAGCGTAGAAGTTCCAAGGAAAAGCAGGTTGAAGTCTCTAGGGCAATCCAACCTGAGTTATAGGAGGATGATTATAGTTATAGAAGAATGGGTATGAGGAAGAGATGGGGGTGATGGAAAAAATCAAACAAACTCCCTATTTAGGAATTTTTATGTGTTCTCCCAGTATAAGTTCCGGAAAGAAGAGCCCATGTAGAAGATGTTAATAAGAAGTACTTAATATCACTAGAGGTGGATTGATAACAATAAAGAGTGTATAGAAATAATTTATTTTCCTTGAGAAGGCTTTGTTGGTTTCAGCATAATTACTTAGTGTTTTCAGTATGCTTTTTTATTGTTAGTGTTTGATTCAAAATTCAACAAGCAATATTCTAGTTAATTTATTAATTTCACTCAATTTACACTTTACCACTATTTGTCATCTTTCTCCTGTGCTCCTCAGAAGAGTGTACAAGAATGAATTTTCCTGCATTTCACTTAAAGAAAATATGACTAGCCCTGGCTATAATCACATTCATCTCATATTAAGGAGAGATTCCAGAATTAGAAAATATCTGAACTGTATGATTTCTGCATCTTTCCTCTAGGGAAATTTTGTTAAAGCTGCTTAGAAAGAATCATATTTTATTTGCTTGTCAGCCCTAATGTCAGGGATACTTGACAGTTTCCATGCTTGGTATGATTTTGACAACCTTGTTCTCCCTGGTTGTGTTGTTATGGCCAGTTCTTTAAACCAATAATCTGAAGGCTTTAGCTGCTACCATGCTCTGTTCAGCACAGTTTTTCTTCCTAAACTGTGTCTGTTTGAGGCAGACTTTCCAGCAAAAATCCAGAGTGGGCTCAACATTCTTTTCTGCCGTTGTTTGTCTATAGAGAACCAAAATAAGTCTTACACACAAGACAGAATAGGAAGATGATCGTATATTGTCTTATTGAAAACCAATGCATACTTTTGTTGGAGTAGACTCTTCTCAGTGTAGCAGAAGTAGACATTTAAAAAAATAAAACCTTTCATTTAGGGTGGCAGAATCATTCTTTAAATTAAGAAATATCTGTGTGCTCTAGATAATAATGTCCCCAAGTCGTTGTGTGTCATGTAGACCTTTGGTGCTTCTCTCCTTAAATATGTGATTTACGAATTTTCTGCAGCATACTTGCCATTGGTGGTAGAGACCTACTTCGATGTTAGTTGCAATGATGGGTGCTTATAAAACTGTAGTGTGAAATTATTTTTTTCCTATCCTGAAGCTTTTCTCCTTCCATAGATAGAGAGATGAAGCTCTTAATAAATGTTTCTGAAATGCCAGGCACTGTGCTAAGCTCTTAGTATATAAATACAAAAAAGTCTCTAGTCAAGGAGCTTATATCCCAACAGGAGGAGACAGCACAGAAAAGGAAAATACAATGGTGGTAGGAAGATGAAACAGTGTGGTGTGGAGATGGAAGGAAAGTGGAATGGAGACCTGTTTCCAGGTAAGATAAGGAGAAAGTCCACCTATCAGAACTTTGAGACCCAGGGGCAAAGCCCAAGGTTGTAAGAAGGGGTGAGATAAGGATGGTGGAAGATATCTACTTATGAGTAAGGGTTGGCCTACTCTTTTACTTGTAATAACTATCTATAATTCTACTTTTATTCTTCTTTTTTTTATCTGGATTTCATATTGAGGAGTGGAGTTTGGATAGGAGGAGACCAAGAACTGACAATCTCAGAGTGTCTAAGAACAAAGAGATGTAGCCTCTAAAAGGTATCTCTACTGTTTCCATCATCCAAGCACATGTACAGTGACAAGATTAGACCTGAAGACCAAAGAAGTATTCTGCTCCCCTGATTAAGAATGTGCATTGGGAACAAGAATTTAGTATAACAGTAGTGCCCATGAAATGATTTAGCTATCAGTTCATCTTCAGACTCTTGTCCAGGTTGCTTACATATAAGGTCATTCCTTTTTTTGTGCCAGTGAAAAATGTTACAAAATGAGGAGTTAGAGCAAAGAAGAGAGTGTCAGAAATTCTGAGCTTTACATTCTTGCTCTCTTTGTTGCTGGACAGGTCCCAGCGTACCCAGTATCCCTGCTATCTCACTAGTCATCCTTTATGTTTACAAACTGTGTCAACACACTCAAGTGTAGCTTACATTGTGGGCCACTGTCATGGTTTCTCTGGGAGTAGATGCAGCCCCTGGCATATTCAGGGAGAGGATCCATCCTTATTTATTTCAGCATCTGGCTGAATGCCTAGCACTGTGCTTTTTGCACACTAAGAAATCCTCAAATAGTTGTTAAACTATTTTTGTGATGTTAAATAATAAAAGTTTCAACAGTTCTAAAAAAAAGAAGGCAGAGCCATTATATTTACATACTTTGTATCCAAGGGGGTCTTTGTGTGATATGAAAGAGGAAAAAACTAATCAGGAAGGGTAGTTTTCTATATGTAGGAGACTCCTACTACTGTCCATGCATTGTACAAAAGCATAATACAAACCCTATGGCATTTTTCAGGAATGCCAAACCACTGTTGCTTTCTTTCTGAAACTTCTTTGCTTTCCACCTCCTGAAAGCACAAAAACCAAAATGTTAGTAAAATAGATCGGGCTGTCCCTTAGGCAGCACAGAACATTGGGGCTGTCTATCCTTGCCCTTAGGTTAACCCATTGTACACTATTTAACAGAGCAAGAAGACAGGAAGACCATATTTGCAGATTCAGGAAACTTTTAGTCACTGCTTAATCACAATGTGATTGAACAGAAAAATCTCAAGAGATATCATAGTGTTTTTTTCCATGTGGGAGAAGTATGGTGTGGTAGATAGAGTACTGAACTTTGAGAAAGGAAGAGACAAGTTCAAATTCCGCCTCTGTCACTCTTAGCTCTTTGATAACCTTGGATAACTCAATTAACCTTTATGCCTCACAGAATTCCCTAGGATTTACTTACTAAGGTATAAGTGGGTTTATCTGTTGATACTGATGGAGGAAATTACCTACACTGAGAATATCACCAGTGTGCAGAAAATATATCCTTGTGATACAGATAGATGATGTAATGATGTATGTAAGTGATTAAACTAGTGATTCATTATCAGTACCAATTGTAGAGCAGCCATGCCCTAGTCTATATAGGGAAATAATATCAGTAGAGGGTTTTAAAAATGAAAATTTTTGCTGAATGAATGAATAAGAATTTCCATACTGATGTAAACCTTTGACTTATGATCCATTTCCAACAGAGGACCTAGACAAGACACTAGCAGTTTCAGAGGTGCTATCTCCCACCTCTGCATTTTGGTCAGCTGTCCCCAATGCAAGGGAAAACTTCCCTGCAATTGGAACTATCTCAAAGTGGAATTGATTGCCTCAGGAAATAGGGAATTCCTTGTGAACAACATATTGTTGAATTCTGGTTTCTAATGCATTCTGCTATCCTTTTCCATTTTATGGGTGAGTTCATGCCACTCATATTCACAGTTATCACTGCTAACTGTGTATTTCCCTACATCCTAGTCTCATCTATTTATACTTCTCTTTTTTTACCCTTTTGCCTTGTCAAAAGTCTTTTTTTGCTTCTAAATGTTGCCTATTTTAATCCACTCTCCTTTTCATTCCCAAAATAGGGATTTCCTGTGGTTGAGGTCTTTCAGTAAGGCTGGATGCCAATATGTTGGTAATGTTATAAAAGAACATTCTTATTCAGGCTAGATGACCTCTGAGGCATCTTCCAACTTGGCAATTCTTTGGTTTTCTCTTTAAACTTACAATGCAGAAGTGGCTTCTTTAGCCAAGCCTTCGTTGATTAGTACTAATTATTCCATCAGTCAGCAAGCATTTATTTAGCACATACTACATGCTGGGTACCATGAATAGTTTATGAATTTGAGGAGATTATAATCTAGCTTGTGTTATTTAGCACATACTACATACTGGGCACTATGAATAGTTTATGAACTTGGGGAACTTATAATCTAGCTTGTGTAAACAGTGTACACATATTTGTATGTATGTTGTATATACATACACACACAAACACACATGCATGTGTATAGTGGAGTTTGAGTATATCTTGTGACTTCTTCAACTGAGCAAGGAAGAGTGGGTGAGTAGTAGGAATAATTCCAACTCTCTTATGTTGGCATATACACAGTAGATATAAAATTTGAGAGAGAAGGGTGAAGGAGGAATCAGGAAAAATTTCATTTAAATTTGAGCCTTAAAGTAAGCTGGGAGTTGGAGATGAAGGGAATAAGCATTATATAACCCCCACTATGTGCCAGGGAATGTGCTAAGTGCTTTACAAATAGTACCTCATTTGATCCTCACAACAATCCTAGGAGTTAGGTGCCATTATTATCTCCATTTTACAGTTGAGGGAACTGAGACAAATAGGTTAAAAGACTTACCCAGGGTAACATAATTGGTAAGTATATGAGGCTGGATTTGAATTCAGGTCTTCCTTACTCCAGATTCGAAATTCTATCTTCTGCTACATGGAAATGGGTTGTCATATGTGCAGAGTGTAAGAAGGTAATTTTGGTTTGACCATAATGTGCATGAACATGTAATAATGTTGAAAAAGTAAGCTAGGACCAGGTTGAGAAGGACTTTAAATGCCTAACAGAGGATCTGAAAGTATTCTTTCCCTCTTTGTATTTTTCTTGCTCACTTTCTCAGGATAGTTTATTTTCCCCTGTTACAGTCTACTTTAAAATCATCCATGCACATGCCTGATCTTCATTTTTTGAACATAAACTCTTTAAAGACAAGGATTGTGATTTTTTTCATCATTATATCTCCAGGAGCTAGTACAATACAGTTAGTTATACTCGTAGGTACCTAAAAATAATTCCTTCAGTTCTCTGAAACTTCACCAAAGCTTACCCATCACACTGTTGTCCTCTGGCCGTATTTGCCCCATGCTTCCATCTAGCTGTGTACCCTTTTTCTTCCCCCACCTCTTTCCACTTTTAATTTTGGGAACAGAAATTAAATTAGTACTACTAAGTCTTATTGATAACATACCCTCTAGTTCTGCTTACCATCCCCCAGTCCCACTCCCTACCTAGTCACTGGTTCCTTATGCTTTTTCTCTTCCCATATTAAAATGTAACCATCTTGAAAGCAAGGGCTGTCTTCCTAATTATATTTGAATCGCCAGCTTACCACAATGCCTGGCAAGTAGTAAGTACTTTTTTCATTCATTCACTGAAGTGAATTAAATATATCATTCCGGCTTCCACCCCCATCACCTAGCATCACCTAGCTTCACCTGTTTCCTGGATTTATTATCTGTGGAAATCTCTAGTTCTTTTTGCAATCTAGTTCTATTTTTAGCCTCTACCAACTCTTGGGGTAAATTTTATAAGCCTAACATCTGATTATGATGAAGCAATTACTTTTGGGGGGGGGGTGGAGAAAGAAAGAAAGAAAAGATTTCCTAAATTAACTTGTTTCAAGGTTAAATGGTGCTATATTCTTAACATTCGTAAACCAAGTTTGAATTCACATTATAAGCATACCCTTTGTGATCAGATAGAGCAGTGGTTCTCAACCTGTGGGTTATGTTCAATTTGTAACAATGAAAATACATCCTACATATCAGATATTTACAGTTCATAACAGTAGCAAAATTACAGTTACGAAGTAGCAACGAAAATAATTATTGGGAGTCACCACTACATGTTAATCACATATAAGATTATGCGTTCAGAACTTCATGGTTTTTACAAAGACAGGATAACTTTTTTGGTTTTGTTTTTAGTAACTATCTTGACTATATGGCTAAGATTCTGTTGGTCTTCTTGTTCCCAGTAGGAGATCAGGCTCATGCCTTCATGTAAGCATGCAGTGATTCTTAGAGCCAGATCTTTACATATATTGTGTGGTCTAGATTGGCTACATGTAGTTTCCTCCAATGGGAGGAATCCAGTGGGATAAAATGCATAACAAACATACCCTTTTTATTATAATTTATTATCATTTAAAAAGCATTGTATTCAACCTCAGAATATCTGCATTCAGATGCTAGTTCTGCCACTTCCTAATTGTAGGACCTTGGCAGTTCACTTAAGGGAAATGTAAAATGAGGGAATTGGGCTAAATGACCTCTAAGACCTCTTCCATCTCTAAATCCTGCAGTTTTATGTTACTGATAGCACAAAGACATACTAAATTTTGGGATTTTCCCTAAACATTCATCTACATTAGAGATTGTCTGCTTTTTTTTTTTCAAATAGCATCAAGAGATCTTCCTGAAGTTTATTCCCTTTGGTTCAGATTTCACTATCTGGAAGAACTGAATGGCACCTGTGGCCCCTCCCCATTCCTTACACAGTATAGGTAGAGTCCTTTCTAAATCCTTGAGTTCTGTGTAAGTAGCAACTGTTACTATGAATAACAATGAAGAATTACATAAATAGAAGCTATTATTATCATTCTTTCTAGAATTGTTGACTATAATTAGATTTTAATTAAGTGAATTAACCTCCACCCCAACTAGATTGTAAGCTCCTTGAGGGCAGAGACTTTATTTTTCTTATTTATATCACTAACTTAGGAAACTGCCTGGCATATAGTAGGTACTTAATAAGTGTTTAACGTAGTCATATTACAAAATGAATTCCAACACCTATCCCCAGAGTACCATGGTTTCTAATTTTCTTGCTAGAGAAATGCTCATTAACCCCTACCCTTTGCTTCCTGACTTTAAATCAGCTCTCTATCCATTTTGAAAAAATATATGCAATCCTATGGTGGCCCAATTTATCTATTTTTTTGAAATAGCTTTTCAGGGAGAACCTTGTCAGAGGCTTTTTGAACATCTAAATAAATAACATCCGTTGGTCTGCATACTTATTTATTCCCCAAAAGAACTCTAGTAGATTAGTTAGGCATGATTTCCCCTAATAGAGTACTTTGAAATCCAGTAGGGGGGGAAAAGCATAATAAATATACTCTTTTCATTATAATTTATCGTCATGTAAATATATTGGAATACAAAATAAACCTTTACTCTCCACTTGATTCAAACTTACTTATTGCAGCTACAGTTTCTAGTCACTCCTTTTGTTAGTGGTTCATTCACTCACTCACTCACTCATTCATTTAAACTCCTTCACCTTAAAAGTTTGCAGCCACTTTCCTATGTTTTCTTACTGTGCTGTGAAGAGCTTGAGTGGTTCATTACATTCCTCCCCCCACTTTCCCAAAAACTACAATGAGAATAAGTACTAAGAATAATTACAGTTACATCAGTCCTGTAAGACAGAATGATCTGAAGACTCCGGAGAAAGTGCTCACAATACGAAAACCGTCCAAACACAAAGAATAAATAAAGAGAGCTAAATGTCATCCAGGACCAGCTCCACATTAGTCCCCTTGGCGAACAGCTAGTGAAAGCTTCTTTAGGCAGCTGTGCCCCAGCAGCTACAGAGAAGCTCCCCCGTTCGCTGGAAAGTGGAGAAGAGGCCCCAGATGTAAATCAGATGGGAAGCCAAGGGGTCGTACGCTGAATTTACTAATTCCAAGTCCATGCATCACAACTGCTGTGCGTCGTGAGATACTTGTATGAACTGGCACATTATGAAATTAAATTGCATTGCATACTGTACTGTATTGTTCTGTCAGATTTCGATATCCTCATTTTAAATAATTCATGGGAAGAAATGATCACTTCATAATGCCACAAACTCACAGCAGGCAAAACTAATTTTACACAATATGAAAACAGATTTTATTTATTTAAAAAGAATATTTAAAAAAACACAACAACAACTTTTTTGACACTAGCTGCTAGGAAATAAATAGAATACTTTATGACAAAAAAATTTAAATCCATAAAAGCTATTCCTGGGAGATGAAGTTAAGAATTAGGAAGATATATTGAAACATCGTGGTCCATGATGTGAGTCTTAGTACGGGGGAAGGAGAACCCTGTAGGCTGATATAATCAGCATCACGGGAAAATTAACTTCACAGAAATCCTCTGGCCATCTGCAGAATGGGGCCAGTGAGGCATCCAACGTCAAATACTGTTCAGAGGACCGCTCCATCTCCTCTAGTCCTGTTATTTTCTCCAGGTAAATAGCAACTATTGTACTAGAGGCAAGCTGGGAATGGTCGCTAGCTTTTTCCGAAGAAGGCTTCGCTGTCAAAGTGGGAGAGTACATTAAGGAGTGACCACGGTAATTTTCCTCTCATTGTGGCTTAAAGAGAGGTATAGAAATAAGGCAAAAATAATAATAGGAATACATTCTCGGAGGAATCAATCAGACAGACTGTCATATAGCTCATAACTCAAAATAACCGGTATCCAGGCCTGCTGAATAGGGTGGTAATGACTTGATAGTTGAGTAAATTGGGTGTTGGTTTCAGATGAAGAGTGGGACCCAGATCATGGGGGATCTGGGTTTAATCTCACATGAGTGGGATGCCCAGCCTCTAGGCAGGTTTTGGTTTAGTTCCTTAGGGCTAGGGTGAGAGATTGCTGAGAAATTAAGGAACAAAAAGGAGACAAGGAAAAGAGGGAAAGAAAAAGAGAGGGGTGGGGTTACTCAAAGATTTGAATGCCAAAGAAGTGGAAACAGATTCTGTCATAATATAATGGTGCTTATTGCATTTTATGTACAATTGTTTAATTTAAAAACTCTTAGTGACAGTGGGAATGTAAATCTAAGACTAAGAGACTGAGTCACCAGCAGTTGTTTATTATTATCCCTGATAAAAGCTGAATTCCAACCTATTCACATACTGTAAATTAAAATAGGGCAGATTCTTGTATATCCTTGGTGCCATACTGCTATAAAGAAGATTCTTCCCTTGTTTCTGTTCTAAGGCCCTGTCTCCATGGGGTTTAAGTCAGAAGATAGAAATCTACTCCAGACCCAAAGAAAGATGAAAAATTGCAGGAAGGTCTGTTTGGCAGAAATAGTCATTAATGCTTTTTAACTTTCCAGGTTTTAAAATGCTTCAGTATGTAGCTGAGGTTAAAATTTAAATCAGTGTTAGTTATCAAACATCTTACTAAAGTGGATAGGCCCAGTTGCTTTCTGCTTTTTCATTATAGCTGACTCATACATGATGAAATTTCTTAGAAAGGCTGATACCTGCTTTAATTTTAGGGGTACTTCTGTGCACCATCTGCACTCCATTTTTTTTCTTCAAATTTCAGGCGAGGTTATTCTTACTTACAGTAGCAGTTTCATGAAAGCTTTAACATTTTAATTTCAAAGATGACTATTATGTTTACTATATATGCAAAGATGACTCAGCCTTTTTCCCCCTGTGGGATAATAACATGATGTTTCAGTGACTGAATATAAATGAATATATAAGGACTAGATGATTTTGTGAAGGCCACAAAAGGTGTATCCTTCAAGAAAATGGTTGAAAAGAAAGTCAAAACAGTTTTAAATGTATTGGAAATCTAGTGTTTCTTTCATCTCTTGATTAAAACTGGTTTTTTTTTCCCCTAAGATTTCCCCAGTACCCAGTCTCCATGATACAAGCAGCTATAGATAGGAATCAAACAATGATTTTATACAGAATAGTTTAAAGGTTATACTGATGTTACAGAATTTTGTAAGATCTGAAAAGAAGCCATGGAAACTTTCCACCTGCCTGGGAAGATGCTATAAGACAGACAGTCCAAAAATAGATTTTTGGAGTGAAAAAAGAATGTATTTCTAACCCAAGATTAAGTATAAATGAAACTGAACAAAGAAGAAAGTTCATGCATCTCCCAAGCTTGGTAATTAAGTTTGGAAAACAGTGTAGCTCCCTGGGTAACCCATCACCTAAGCCATCACCACCTTCTCTGCATTCACAGAGGTGAAACTTAAATATTGGTTTTTAATGCAGACAATATTTTCAATCAAAAAATTAGAAGTTTAGTGGCTCTTTGGAAGAGAGTAATTGTTTAATTAGAGAATATGACTTGAGTTGTTAAATAACAATTACTTTGCCATTTAACTTCGGATGCTTTTTTTTTTTCATTTGCCCAAATTTAGATGTTTCTTCGTTATTCAGAGAAGGTATATGTTGCTGTTGTTGTTCCCTTATTTCAGTTGGACCTGACTCTTCGTGACCCCATTGAGGGTTTTCTTGGCAAAGATACTGGAGTGTTTGCCATTTCCTTCTCCAGCTCATTTTACAGATGAGGAAACTGAAGCAAACAGGGTTGAGTGACTTACCCAGCATCACACAGCTAGTATATATCTGAGGCAGGATCTGAACTCAGGTCTTCCTGACTCTAAGCCTAACACTCTATTCTCTGTACCACCTAGTTGCCCCCAAAAAGAAAGGCTACTGATATCAAAAGATCTGTGTTCTATGTGATCCATGCCACCCACTAATGTGATTTTGGGAAAATCATGTAGCCGCTTTGGCCTCAGTTTTCTCACCTGTTGAATTAAAGTCTTTCCCAGTTCTGTGAGTTTTCACATTAATAAGCCAACAGCCATGGGTAAATTTGGTACACACTGAACACTAACATATTTAAATCATTCAAAATTATCTAAATGCTGAACAAAAGACAGAACAAGGTGTTTTATAAAGCACTTTTTGGCTGGAGAAAATGACTTTAATATTGAGGGATTGGTTCCTGGATTTATCTCATATGAGGAAGAAGAAGCTAGGTGATGCAGTACATTGGATACTAGACCTAGAGTCAGGGAGACCTGAGTTCAAATCCAGCATCAAACATGAGCTCTGTGACCCTGGGCAAGTCACCTCACCTCTATTTGTCTCACTTTCCTCAACCGTAACATGAACTGGAAAAGGAAATGGCAAACAGCTCTAGCATCTTTACCAAGAAAATTCCAGATGGAGTCACACAGAGTCAGACATGACTGAACCACAACAATAACAAAGAGTACTCCTCCTCCCTTTATCGTGAGGATTAAATGGCATAAATTTGTACAGCACCTAGTACTGGAACATAGAAATTGCTATGTAAATATTAGATATTAATATTATTAAATAGGATTAGCTATTGTATTTCTGTCTTAAAAGGTAGCTGGTGGCACAGTGGATAGAGCATTTAACTTGGAGTCAAGAAGATCTGAGTTCAAATCCTACATCAGACTCTTATTACCTGTGTGACTTACTGCAAGTCACTTAACCTCTGTCTGTTTCAGTTCCCTAACCTGTAAAATGGGGGTGATAGTAGCACCTACCTCCCAGAGTTGTAAAGATAAAATGAAATAATATTTGTAAAACATTTTTGCAAACCTTAAAGTGCTGTATAAATGTTAACTATTATTAAAGGTGCTAAAGGGGCTAAGTATAATCTCTTCACCAAGAAGTCCTGTCCAATATGGTTTCTGAGGATGAGCTGCACTACTGGCTGCCACAGCTCAGGGTGCTCCAGAGCTGGCAGAACTCTTCATAGGGGGCCTTTGAGTTAGCATCTTAAAATGCATCATTAAGGAACTGATCCCTACCTTTTGCTGTGGTTATAACATCTTTCATTTCAGAGGACAGGCCTGACTCCTGAATCTAAGAAGAAGCTTATTCTCATATGTGAAAATAATGCTGCTAAGCTGTTGGAAATCTCAGCAGCTTAATATAAATGTTCAGATAAAATGTAGTATTTTAATGATATTCTTCAAATATAATTAATAATAGAAACTTAAGCTGGGCATCCCATAGGGATAGTATCATGGAATCCCAGAGCAGAACCATAGAATTCTGTAGTTACAGTAGAGTGGTCAGGTCATCAGATCTACAGCCTCCCTCATTTTACAGATGAGGAAACTGATGCCAAGTAAGAATGAGTGACATACATAAGATCATAAATAGAATGAGTCGCTAAACTGACTAGAACCCAGATTTCCCCACTAAGGGTACAGTGTTTTTTCCTTTAAATTACCATCTACTCCAGTTACATTTTGTTCAAAGTAATTTATGTCAATGATATTTCCTGTTGATTTTCATTACAATTTCAGCCTGCCAGAAAAATACTTTGACTCTAGAGTTATAACAAAAGTTGCCTAAAAGACTCCTAACATTTAATCCCAAAAGATAAGCCTTTAAAAGAAAAATTAATCAAATCCACGTGATCTTGGCACATTTCTGTACATTTAATTCTCATCTTGTTGATACTTTCCAGGGATATCCCTGTTGCTTTGTCTGTGCCATCCTGTAATCTAAAAAGTGTTGTGGCGTTTTTCAGAAAGTTAGGCCACCTTGAAAATATTTTTGTCTTTTGGGGGCCAATTAAATAACAGATATAAATGAAGAATCCTATAGAAGGACCACACTGAGAGAAGTGGGAATGCTTTAAGAAACGGATACTTGCCAAGACTCCAGAGTCTCACCTTAGTTAAGCTGTCTTTAAGGTGCAGAAAGGTCTTTTCTTGCTAAGAGATTGGGATAGGAGGCAGAGAATTAGCATAAGAAATTGGGAGTTGGGAAGCTACCTGAATTCAAATCCTTCCTCAGGCAATTGCTTACTAACTGTGACACCTGGGGCAGGTCACTTAACCCTGTTTGCCTCAGTTTCCTCATCTGTAATGTGAGGGAGTTGCACTGGATGGCCTCTGGAGTTATGCTCCTACTATCCTTCATGCTAGCTGATAAGTTGATTGAGCAGCGCATGCCCAAATTGGATTGAAAGCCCTAGACTTCTACATCTCTTAGTTGAGGAATGAAGAAGTAGAAAGAATCTGGAGAGCCGAAACTCAATAGTTTCGAAAAAGAAAAGTCATAATAAGAGAACTAGAATTAAATTTTATTTAAGGACAAGGTCAGGTAGATGAAAGTTGGGTAGGAAGCAATTCAAGCAATAGCCTAAGCTAGTTGGGTTATATTTATAAATACCTTGCTGCTTTATTAGTTATGGAAGATTTGTTCTATGCTATTATGGAAGAACTCCCATTCTATATTACCCTGTATTGCTTTGAATTATGTTTCCTGCAGAATATCTAAGAGTTTTTGGGTACTCTTGTCAGGGATCAAGAGAAAAGTGGGAGGGGAAATAGGGGAAATCCTTGGAGTTTTATCACTGTAGCATGGAGAAATTTAAAGAGACTCAGAAAGCTAGGAAGAATAGTGGTTTGGGTAAAAAACCAGTAGACATAATTGGACAAGGTCTTGAACAAGCTTATGGAAAGATATAAGGATATTACAGGGCAACATACTGTGGAAAGTTGGCAGCTTCCCACTTCCTGGGCCAAGGTCTTCAAAGCACAGATATCTAGATAAACTATGCAAATTATCTGGGAGCCAAAAGAATGGGGAAGGAAAAAAAATTCATACAGACCTCAGAGAAAACAGGAAATGAGGTAATAAAAATACAATTTAAAGTATTGTGCTGTGTTTTTTTTCCTGAAGATTGATGTACACTTCCACTGTCATTGCTATGATATGGTAAGTGGTAGTTGGGGAAAAAAGATTCAAGTAAATAAACATTTTTGCAAATCATGAGTCAGTCTTTAAGACACTGTATATGAAATGGAAAGAGAGTGCCCAAGGACTCCTTAACCCAGATCCCTCTGTTTTGACATCAATATCTCAAGAAGTTCCTCCATTTCCAATCAAGAAGACCTCTAGTCTTTTCTAAGGTCCGTACAATATTTAAAAAGTTTATGATTTTATGTTTATATGAATATGCCCTAAATAGGAGTGAGGAAAACCTAAAAGGAATCTGAGTCAAGATCTTCTCAGCTTGCTTTTCTTACACTCAGAAATGTCTTTCATGGTGGAGCCCAAGCAAAGTCTTTCTGAACAATCTGTGCTTCACTGGTGGAGCTGTTGACAAAGTTTTAGCAGCCCAATGGCACCGTCTAGTGAATACTTTTGGAGTAACCCTGTGGGGGCTACAACCAGGGCCTATGAGCACCTTCATACACTTAAATGAATTTGTACCCTCTCCTCCACCTCACAACTATCACCACACACCAAGAGTCCAAGGAGATTTTTCAGTATCCTCTGCTGCTTTCAAAAGGCATAACACGTGCGCGCATGCATGCGCACACAAACACACACACACACACACACACACACACGCTTAGTATTTATAATAGGTATTATTCATGAGTACTTTAAAGTTTGCAGAGAGTGTTACAAATATGAGCTCATTTGTCCTCACAACTACTTTGGGAGGTTGGTGCTGTTATTATGTCTATTTCATAGATTAGGAAACTGAATGGCCCTGAGTCACCTAGCTAGTAAGTGTTTGAGACTGGATTTGAACTCAGGCCATCCTGACTAGATCCAGAGTTCTATCCACTTCATCACCTTGAGGCCTGAAAGATGTTGATCCGGGAGTCAAAGATTCTTCTGGCTTGGTTTGTAACTCCGTAGACCCATCTGGAGAAGGCTTGAATAATGGCCCTTAAATACTGCAAGATCTAAATGACAGGCATCTTCACAGCTTTTGGTCTCTACTCCCGCTCTGCTATTCTTAATCTTCAGAAAACATTGCCTGAAATCAGCATCAGACTAATTAACAGAGAGGAATACATAAGAAATGTGGAAATGGGTTATAGAACTCCTCTGTTTCAGCTGACCTTCAACTCTGAAATGACCTTCTCAAATGAAGATCAGTCCCAGGTCTTTAGATTGTAACAGATATGTTTGCCACTAAGTTCTTTATTCATATTGCCGATGAACTAATAGGAATGATATATCAGCAATACTTAAAACAGCAATTTATTATACCAGCTTTTTACTGTCAGCACATAGCTTTGTTAGGTGATTCTTAAAGAAACATCTGACCTTCTTTCTTGGAGGTAACTTAAAAGTACAAATGAGTAGGTAGGGGGCGGAGCCAAGATGGCAGTGTAGCAGCAGCAATATATCGCAGCTCTCACATAGCCACCCCAAAATACCCATAAAACAGGACTCTAAACCAATCCTAGAACTCCAAAAAGCACACAAAGATACTTCCCACTAAAGTCAGC
>CM053582.1:344040340-344082710 GCA_028627135.1 Pseudochirops cupreus | reverse complement strand
TAATATTCCTAGGAGTTTTCTTTTTGGGATCTTTTTCAAGAGGTGATTGTTGAATTCTTTCAATTTGTATTTTGCCCTCTGGTTCTAAAATATCAGGTCAATTTTCCTTGAGAACTTCTTGAAGGATGATTTCTAGGTTCTTTTTTTGATCATGGCTGTCAGGTAGTCCAATAATTTTTAAATTTTCTCTCCTGGATCTATTTTTCAGGTCAGTGGTTTTTCCAATGAGATATTTCACATTGCCTTCTATTTTTTCATTGGTTTGGATCTGCTTAATAGTATCTTGATTTCTCATAAAGTCATTCCCTTCCATTTACTCCAGTCTAATTCTGAAGCAATTATTCTCTTCAGTGAGCTTTTTAAATTCTTTTTCCATCTGGCAAATTTGGCTTTTTAAGGCATTCTTCTCCTCATTGGCTTTTTGGGCCTCTTTTGCCATTTGAGTTAGTCTATTTTTTAAGGTGTTATTTTCTCCAGACAGGTTGTTGACTTTCTTTTCATGATTTTCTTGCATCATTCTCATTTCTCTTCCCAATTTTTCCTCCACTTCTCTTACTTGATTTTTAAAATCCTTTCTGAGCTCCTCCATGGCCTGTAATCAGTTCATATTTTTCTTGGAAGCTTTTGGTGCAGGAGTTCTGGCGTCATTGTCTTCCTCCCATTTCATGCTTTGATACTTTTTGTCCCCAAAAAAGGAATCTAAAGTTGGGTTGCTATGCTTGCTTTGCTTCCTTTGCTTGCTCATACTCACACTCAATTACTTGCCTTTTGAGCTCTTTGCCAGAGTAGAACTCTGCTTCCAGAGGGGATAGCTTTGTCCCAAATTGTTGAAGTTTTTGCAGCTGCTGGAGCTATTAGGAAAGAGCTGTCTCTGCAGCCCCCACAAACTCTGGCTTACTGGTCACACACCTCAGGACCCCCACCCAAGACCATGATCCAGATCCAGGCAGGTTAAAACAAGAGCAATTACCCTCTGAATATTTGTTTGGGCCCCCCTACAATCTGTAGGCCAGGAACTCTGAAGCAGCCACATGGAGGCATCTGCAGGGGCCACCGCACCTCTGCCACTTTTAGCTCTGGGGGCAGGAGCCAGAACTTCTCCTCTGTTCCAACAGAGTTTTACACTGACCTCTCAATTTTTCTTTGGCATTTATGGGATTATAATTCTCAAAACCACCACTGCTGCTAGTGATTCATTCTCCCAAAGTCTGCTGCAGCTGCTGGTTGGGCCCACCCTGGGGCTAAAACTGCGGGCTCACAAGGTGCTGGGCTCAGCTCCCAGCATGCTGTGATGGACCCTTCCTGTCCTCCTGCCGGGCTGCCTTCAGAGGGAGATTTGTTTCTCTCTGTCACTTTGTGGGTTCTGTTGCTCTAAAATTTGTTTAGAGTCATATTTTATAGGTATTTGAGGTGGTTTTGGGGGAATCCATGGAGTTTTCCTGCTTCTACTCAGCCATCTTGGCTCTGCCCCGTCAGCAGTCATGTTAAAGTAGCTTCTTGCTCCAGTTTCTTCACTTGGGAGAAATATGGAGATTCTTCTTATACCTTTGGTTTGTCCTCCCTCTTTGTCCTGTTGAAATTATCATTTTGTTACATAATATCCCTCCCTTTTCTTTCCGTTCCTGTCACTACTGCTTCAATTCAGGTTCTCCTTCTATCTTACCTGAAAACTTACTGGCTTCCTATCCTCAGCCTTCATAATGTCCTAAAGCCCCACTCTTACTCTATTATTCCCTGGCTAAAACCTTCAGTGAGTCCCCATTGCCTGCAGAATAAAGGTTAAACATTTTTATCATAGGACCTAGTATATAGTAACTACTTGTCTCAGAGGTACATATAGCCTTCTCCAGGAATGTCACAACCCTCATGACCCACTTTACTACAAAGTAACAAAAGCTGTGCCTCCTGAAAAACAAGCCTCCCATCATAGGCCCCTTGTGACCACATGTAGACTATTAGGGGACAGAGTTTATTTTCAAATCACAAAAGGTCCTCAAATTCACCTAAGCCTATCAGGGGGCAGGGAAGATCTTCAAATTCCCATTACCATTACATATGCATGCTTCAAAGTTCAGATCATGTTCCATTTGCTTCACTAAACCTTTTCTGATATCCCCTCCCACTCCCAACTATCTCCTGTAGCCACCACCAATTATGAGTATTTTTTTTCCTTTTCTACCTCACATAATTGAATTCTCTAGGTTTCATTAAATTTATTGATAGGTTGTTTAAAACAGGAAGGAATCTTAGAAGACATCTAGCCCTACTACCTCATTTTACAATTATCATCTGAGGTCCAGCAGGTTAGTGACTAGCCCCGAATTACAGAGAGAATTAATAGAAGAGCAGAGACTGGTCCTCTGATCTTCTGATTCTGAGACCAGTGCTTCTTTGCACTCTATTCAGTGTTGTATTACAAATATTAGAGCCTCTAAACCTCCAAGTACAGAATACATTTTTTTAAGGATTGGGACAGGGCCATCTTCTTTTATACCGCCTACAGCACCATATACGTAGCAATTGTTTAGTAAACTTTTGTTGAATCAATGAATGCATGGATGCTTATTCTGCTATAGACACATAGGCCTTGAACAGTAACTTGAAGGCTTTGTGATAGAAGTGATGATGCATCAAGCACAAAGAGCTTTTCCTTTGGGGGCAGAATCCCAATTTGGCAGCATAAGTTTACACTGTGCTCTATTCTAAGGAACAAACAAACAACTAATTCCTTTTCTTTTGCCATGTTGGACGTAAAATGGAATCTTTGAATAATAGCCATGTCAGGATTAAACAATGGCTGTTAAATGTTTACATGCACATGGAACTTAATACACATTATGTTAAAACATGGAGACCTCAGTTGTCATTTATAATCATGGCAGTAGCTATTTATTAGCTTAGGAATCCTTTCAGCTGTGTCCATTTCTCCTTTTCATAAACAGATCCTAGGCTATACCCTTTATAACTACATAGAAGAGAAAGAGTAATGCCAACCTTGTCTAGGGATTTTGGGGTGAAATATTTTCCTTTTGCAACACTGATGACCTTAACTCTGTGTGGTCATGTGCCTGCACGTGCACACACACAGACACGTACCTGCCCATGCACACACATCCACTAAAATCGTGCCCTGAGACCAAATTTCCCAGTTGAAAGAGCTTTATACAAATTCAGAAACGCACAAAGAGGGATGAGGCACATGTCAATGACTTATTTGTTAGTAAAATTGGTTTCAAATTATTGACACCTTAGTAAGTAAAAAAAAAAATCAGCAGCCACAGATCCTCACTGGGTATCAACTTGAAATATTGGAGTAAATAGTACAAATGTTTTCCCCTAAAATCTAAGCAGTTACCAAAAATCAGCCCCAGAAGGACTAAGAGCGAACGTGTTGTTCCCAGCATTAGAGTCGTTTCTATAAAAGGTTTCTTTTCTTTCTCCTCTCTGTCTCTATTTCTCTCTCCTTCTTTTCCTCCCTACCCCTCCCTCTCCTTTCTTTTTAGTGCTCTGAATTCATTATATGGCATAGTGTAAATCAATAGTAAACGCTAACCGCCCACTCTGTACTCAGTTACGCAACATCACATACCCAGTACACAGAGACAAAAAGGGAAAAAGCACACACAGCCTTTACGTTCAAAAGCTCTTGCATAATTTTACTTTTCTACAGCCAAAAAAAAAAGGAAATAACAGATGGGGAAACTTACAGTTTTTTTTTCCCTTTTCTCAGACTTTTGAGAAGGGAGTTAGTTAACATCCATGGCCATTTGTAGTTGCCCTAGGCTGCAGTTTAACATCCCATAATTATCAGGATCTTAACTTATTTTAAAATAGGACTTTATGACCCTCCCTGTTGTGATACATTTTCCAGGTAACATAAGACTAAGATTATTCTAAGGTGTTTAAAGCTGACTTGGTTTGTATTTGTTTTATGAAAAATTAACAATATTTAAACTATGGAATGAATTTTAAAATATAGTGAAGGCAGCTTTTTGTTGTTTTCTTTTTTTTGTCTTGAAATGTATCCTGATGGAATATTTGTGTAAAAAGCCAGTGATATAAATGTTGTATTCCTCTTACTTTTACTTATGGGGCCATGTAACAATCTAATGTTCCTTTTCATGACAAAGTATGTTCAAACCAAGAACTCTTAATGAAAGAGAAAATGTGTCTTATGATACAGCACAGATATATTTTATTCAACCTTTCAGTTGACTTCATCCCTAAACAATGGTTCTATTTAAGATCCTGTAGCTTCTGTAATACTCACTGAGAATTTTCCTGTCATACGGTACTATATTCATGCTTACTTTTGAATTCTACACATTGTACCCCTCTTTAAACTTCAAATGGACAATAAAAATCCTCTCCCTTTCTTTGCTTCTCTGATGTTGCCCACTCCCACCCCCACCCTGACTCACACCTCCCATTTCTCACTGTAGTAACTCCCTTTACAATTCAAATGGAAACAATGAAATTTGTATGCTGTTCTGGACCCATGTTTATCTGCCTTTCTTTCCTGTTATAATATTTCGTTTCAGTTAACTGACTGATGTCCACAGGGACCTAGAAATTTGTCTGATAAGGGAGTTCTTTTAAAAAAAGTTTCTGCCTGTCAAATGGATAGAAAATGAGAAAGACCATATCTGCAGAAACTATGTTACATCTGCTTAAAGCAATAAAGATCCAAGTTGAGTGGGGTTTTCTAATGGCTTAGCAAAAGGAAGGAAAGGAGGAAACTGTGACAAAGAGATGAATTGGATCACTCGAATTGCAGGAAATATTAAGGTATCTCATCTTTTTGTATTTGGGGGGTCCATTTCATCCTCTTATGCTAACCTTTTCTTCCTCACTTTATTTTACATTTTATTTTATTATATTTGTGAGACCAAGTTTCCCTTCACCCAGGCTGGAAGTATACTGGTCACTCATGGTCCCTATCCAAATAATGATATGCACAGAAATTTTGCTATACTTATTTTTCCCACCACCTGGGCCAATTTCCCCCTCCTTTGGCAGTCTCCTGGCCTCTGCTTCTGGGGCTTTTAATATTAATATGTGATTTAGTGCAGATAACAAAACTGAAGCTCAGAACTCCTGGGCTCAAGCAATCCACCGGCCTTGACCTCACCTTTCAGCATACACTGCTATACCCAGGTCTCCTTCATTTTAAAACCTAAGAAGTTAGTTTGTTTAGTTTCATTGTGAAAGTTTTAGGTTAACTTTCTCTTCCTTGATATTTCAATCTGAGAGTGAATCTGTGATCTTATTGATGCAGTCATTCCCTTTATCTTCTTGTAAGATTCTTGTCAATGCTCTTTCGTGGACCCTCCTCAGAGGATCCACTTAATGTGCTAGAGGCCTTCTTTTCGGTCTTGTTAAATTCCATGGTACCAAACCAGCACTCAAGTTGATGATCTCTTGTCCTTCATTCTTAAGATATATTTTTTTTATTTTTTGTACATTTCAAGCAGTTTTACATTCCTTTTTATTTTTCTGTGGAATCTGAAGTTTAAAGAAAGCAATTTTATTTTAGGATCTCATTTCATGCTGAAAACAGGATAAATGTGGTTTTATTTTCAACTATATGATGCTGAGGCAAATCCAGAGGAGTTTGGACCTACTTTTAGACAAGCCATCATTTAGAAAGTGATGAAGGACTTTAGTGCCCTTGATTTTTACACATTGAAGATGTCAAAAGAACATATTCTTAACATATTTAGAACTGAGTAATCAAATAAAAGCATCAGATAGCATTTAATGAATGCATTATCTTCTAGCTGTTTGTCATGCTCTTGTTATTACTTTGGGTGGTGATATTTTAGTCCCTTGGTAACAAAATATTAAAGGACCAGATAAATTTGTTTTTGAAAAAATATTGAAACTTGGTCAGAGTAATCCCGTGCTACCTAGGACATTCTGGCCTCAAATATATACATATATATGTATGTGTATATATGTATATAAATATATATTTAAATGTCCCCCATCAATTATTATAGTGAAGTGTTCCAGAACACAGCACAGGGTGGGGAAGAGAGAGAGAGAGAGAGAGAGAGAGAGAGAGAGAGAGAGAGAGATTGTGACAGCTTAGTGCAAGTATACATATGAATATGCACATATGTATAAGATATTGGAAATAATTTTTTATTTCAGTTGTAGCAAATTAATGTTCTACAACCAAATACGCATGCACATTTATACAGACATACACATAGTTGGTACTCATTTCCCTTATCCTTAGATGCCCTAGAGGCTGGCATTCTCCTTCAATCACATAATTCCAGAGGTGTCCTGCAGTTATATTATCTGCTCTAATTTTAATATCTGTGTATAGCAAAGAAGATTTAAGAATATTTAGTGGACAGTGGGCAGTGTTTCTCTCCCTCTTCTCTTTCCCCTCTTTTTCTCCCCCCTCTTCTTTTCTCTCTTCCCTTTCCTTCTCTTTTTCTCTCTCTTCCTTCCTCCTTCACTCCCTCCCTCCCTCGTTTGTCCACATCTGTGATTTCATTAATATAGAGAAATCCTAGTGTAAATGCTTCTTCTGTGAGTACAGATCAGTGACTCTTCTGCCACTTCTAGTCTTAGCAACTTGCAGAGCTGTTGCTGGGAGGGTAACTGGCAATGAGAGATGAGACAATTGCTAAGTTTAACAGCCCCTGTTCTTCAGAGGATGGAGCTTAAATTCATGTCTCCCTGTCCCAGGCCTTCTGAGGCCAACTCTGTCCATTATACATGCTGTACGACCTCTCGGCATCTCTTTTAAGCCTCAGAAATATTGGAAACTGCTGCTTAGAAGGTGATTTTTTTTTTAAAAAGGAATTTACCTATTTTTTCTACCCTGCTGTGTAACATCTTTCTTTCTCATTGGTTAGTGCTCCTGCCCGTTCCAGTCCCTGCCTATGAGCTCAGTCGCCTTTTTAACTTCCATTTGTTGCCAACCCATCACTTTAGCTTTCATTTTCTGTTGCAAAAGCAGCTCTGGGAACTCAGGCAGCTTCCTGCTTGGCTTTTGCAGTGGACAAAGATAACTAGCTGCAATAGGAATGGCTAGAGGGCCACCAATTAGCATTGCCCGGGCAAGAAAGACGTGAGGGACAGTTTTAATCAGTTTCTCTTCTCCCCTGAGGCCTCCAGAACTCTTAACAGTCCAGTTGTTTGAGATCAGCTGGAAGCCAAAAGAGATACTTTTGCAGTGCTACCGTCATTACCAAAGTTACTGATTTACCTTTTAAAGGGACGCTTGTTTAGTGGCTGGTGAGGGACCTTCTGCGTGTAGCTTTAATACAGAAGAAGGAAGAGAAGCAAGCTCCAGTGCAAGGAGAGAGACTGTGCTGAGGCAGGATGATGTAGAAGGCAGATCTCTGGCCCAGTGGTTTCCCAGAGCACTTCCATAGAGTAGACACATCGTCTCATGTTCCTCCTTCTAGTTGATGCTTGTGTGCCTCCCTGTTTGTACTGTGCCAAAGGTAAAACAGTTAAGATGATTGATCATTCCCCATTTTTCCTTTTAGCCATCCTTTAGCAATCAATACTGTGGAAACCTAGGTTTGGTTTGGTTTGGTTTGGTTTTTAAACACAATTCCCACTTAAAACACAAAACTAAGAAGCTGCTTCAGTGATCCACATCTAATTTCATATGAGTTTCATAGTACTCCTGGTCTAAAATTATGCTCTTGTCCTTTTCCTCAAACTCCTTTTTATTGTATTGCTCCATTATTATTCTTCAAAGTATCCTTTGTCCAGACTTTCTTAGGGGATCCCCTCTTCTCACTAACAGCTAGCATCTATGTAGATTTATGAAGACGGGTACACGTGCTCTCATTTGATCCTCACAGCAGCCCTGTGAGAGAGATTCCATTGTCGTCTGGGGTTTTTAGATGAAGAAACTGTGGCAGAAGTTAGTGACCAGGATCACACAGCTAGTAAATGTTGGAAGCAGGATTTGAATTCAGGCCTTCCTGACTTAAGGTCAAGTGCTTCAGATGCTATGCCACCTAGCTACTTACTATTAGCTATACAGAAAAGTACACGTTTTTGTGTAACTTAGTGAGCAGACATCATTGTTTTCTCACCAATTTGTGATGTCTCATGAAAACCTACCTGTGGCTTCTTGGTAGAGAAACAAGAAAGAAGAACTTCGACATGATGGACCTCTGCCTGTTAGGCAAGCAAACTTTTTATTCAGATTATGATAATTAAGGATTTTGTTTCTCCACAGAAGGAGCTTTTAAAATGTTAATTTGGGGGTTGTTTTGTTGCTCTGCGACTGCATAAAAGGTCTTGTTTTGAAAAGGTTTCAGTTCCCTTGTTCTGCTTCTCTTATAGTTAGTTGGAATATAATACTATACATTCATTTATCCTCATGGAGGCATATAACACCAGTGACACAACTTACGAAACTAGGGATAAATAATCCATAGCTTGTTCTGCTGCGATTGCCGTAATATTTATATCGGAAGCACAAGTAACAAACAACCAACAACAAAAAGAAAACCAGTTTGTTTTTATTTATAAAATGTTTAATCAAAAGTACAGTAAAGTTCAAATGGAGCTGCAAATCCTGGTGGTTCACAATGGTTTGATTTATTTTTTTAAATAGACCATGGATAATTAACCATAAAACAAAACTTTCTCAACTCAAGTTACAAGGAATTGCATAGAGGGATAGCAAGGCATTCACAACTGGTTGCAACTGGTTACAGTTTTAAAAGTTAAACATGGAGGCAACTAAAGGAGCTGAGTCATTTCTGGGTTCCCAGCTGTGTCTTCTCTCCCACGAGGAAGCAACCTTTGCTTGCTATAGCACAGCCAAAGCCAGTGTCCCAAACTGAGAAATAAAAGTATGAGTTTCATTCTTGCCATTTTAACTCCAGCCTGTTAAAAGTTAATACTTGCATAACACTTATCAAAGCACTTTTCATTTCAGGTTGCTTCAACAGCATTAACTGGGTTATCTTCACGTCACTCTGTGGTAAGTAACTTTTATTATGCCCATCTAAGAGATGAAAATATTGAGTCTGACTGAGATCAAATGCATTTCCCTGAGCTTTGGTAAAAATTAGACTGTGAGCCTGGGTTAAGATGAGCACTTAAAGAACTGAATTTGAATATGTCCGGATTTTTTCATTATCCTATCTGTTAATTAATGTATACTACAGCTTGAGGGGTAGAGAGGAAAACATTTACTCTCAAAGAATGGTTCTTTAATTTTGGAGTATTATCCTGTATTTCATAAGAAAAATATTCTAAAATACCTCAGTTCAGAATGGAAGTTTTTTAAGCTTTGATTGAATTTCCATAGGACCAGAGGGACTATGGCATTGACCAAAAATAAATAAATAAATTTCCACATTGTAACTTTCCTCATTGTGATTTCAATATATTTTACCGGTTAGAACAATAAATTGAATGAGAATTTTTGGGAAGTTTTGTGGAAGCTGAAGATGATACACAAAGGCCAGCAGATGACACAGAAAACTTAGAAATGCACAAAATATTACATATAGCATTGTTTAATATCAGTATATTTTACCTTTTAATATTATAAGTAGACCCAAATTTTTAATAAGATATTGTAAACACCTCATAAAAGAAAAAAAGAAAAAAGTCAGGCTTCTGTGGTACACAGGGGGGGCCAAATTTTTTATGGGGATTTTCCAGATCCCAGGGGTGCTGAGCCCCTAAGCTCTGCAGTGTGGAAGGGATAATTGTAAATATAAGAGAGGTTAAAAATGAACTTTCTGTGCCTTATCACTCTTGTTTATTTGAGGTATATATCTTCTATTTGGAATAAAGGATCTTAAAACTCGTTACTTTATCCTTCCCCACCTTTGCGTGCGCCCCCCCCCCCCAGTCTCCCTGCCCCCACACACACTCTGCCCTCCCCCCACCAATGGACCTATAACTTCCTTAGTATAGAAAGGTCTTGGGGAGGATTGACCTTCCACAAAGCAGATCAACAACTATTCCACGATTTATGGTAAGAGAGTTGCCTGGGGCCCTGTGAAAGTGAGTGACTGACCTAAGGTCTAAACGTGTCTTGGAGGAAGATCTGATTGTCTCATACATAGTAGGCCCTAAAAGAGTATTGAACTGAATTGAGTTGAAACCAGGTACACACAAAAACAAAAGAGGCAAATGCCCTTAGTTACCTGAATGATAAGGTCCTGCTATGTATGAGACAAGGGCAGCTAGGTGGCACAGTGAATAGAGTTCTGGGCCTGGAGATCTGAGTTCAAATAGGCTTTCAGACACTTATCGGCTGTGTGATCTTGGGCAAGTCACTTATGCCTGTTTGCCTCAGTTTCCTCATCTGTACAATACCTGGAGAATGCAAATCACTCCAGTATCTTTGTCAAGAATACCCCAAATGGAGTCATGAAGAGTCAGACATGGCTCTTGACACACATGAGACAACCAGATCTCCATTTTTATGACTTGCTTTGATTGTAAGCCAGTCACTAGATCTCACAGTGCTCCAGGCGACATAGATACATATATACACACGCTCATATGTATCTGTATATACAGACATATGCACACATACGTATTGTTTCATATATGTGTATATATACATGTATTTGTGTATGTGTGTATTGAGGGAGAACAAGTTGGAGATTGAAGTATTCGGTCACAACTGAACACGGATTTAGGAGGTGGGTCGGAAGGACAAGGTTTAAATAGCATTTCTCAAATATTTTGTTCTCAGGACTCTTTTACACTCTTAAATTAAGGATCTTTCTCCAGACTGTTTGGGGGTAGGGGGGGAAGGAAACTATATTTATCTGTATTTATTGCATTAGAAATGAAATTATCTCAGTATTATTATGAAAATAGTTTTGACTTTTCAGATCCTCTGAAAGGATCTTGGGGACCCCCTTGGGTTTTCTTGGCCACATTTTGAGAACCACTGGATTTGTATCTTCATTAGTGGAAGTTTTTAGAAGTTTCAAAGAGTCAGTACCATAATGTCCAAAGAATCTAAGAATTGTAATAGCCAAGAAGTGTGTGTACAGGATCGGGACTGATGTATTTTAACCTAATCTGGTCCTGAAATAGCACAGTGTGCGACGGGTCAGTCAGCCCTGAGATATGCTGACAGTCCCTGGTGGTTGAGGGGTGGGGAAGGAGGGGAAGCTTGCCTTACATCTCACTATGCTAATGCCCGGCTTCAGCTAATACTGTTTAGTCCTGAAAATCATTTTCATCCAAGACTCACTGATGATCTCCAAGGCCCTTTCTAGTTTTAAAACTCTATGAAAATTATACTCTTGACTTCACTTTATATGAATTTGCATAAAATGAGGGAAAATAATCTCTTGGTGTAATAAAGATGGACTTATAAAAAGGACTTTGCATATCCATAATCTCTATTTGTCACTATGTTGCTGTTTCTAATTCTTGTTGCACATCTATCTCTGTCTCTGTATCCATCTTTCCAGTGAAGTTAGCAACCCTTTAGAATTGTAACTTCCCAGCCACAACCCCTTCCCCCCACCTCCTGCTTTAACTTGTTCTGTTGCCCAGAAAAAGCCTCCTATCAGTGTACCAGGAACCCAAGGGACATGCATTATGTGGTGCCTTTCATTTGTCACTCTCTTTGCATTTAAAAATGAGATCATCATGAAAGGACCCTAATTTCACACCCCCTCTGGCTTGCAAAGTGGCCAACCCCTCCCATATTTATCCTCAGTGACAGAAAGCCCTTTATATTTTTGTGAACAGAGAAAATCTTTATTAATATGTCTATTTCCATTCATTTATGTGTTGTTTTTTTAGGTATGGGTATTAACCCTACAAAGACACAAGCCATTTTTTTTTTGTGTAGCTGCTTTAATAGATTATTGACTCCTAAATGAGAGGGACAGCATCTTATTCATCTATGAACTTCCCATAGGGGTTTCAAAGAGAAAAACAAAACTTTGCAAGTGGTGGGTGACTAATAAACATTTTTGATTGACAATGAATGAAGAAAGAAAAAAGCAGTTTATTTTTCAAATTTAATTGTAAAAAGATTCAAGTATGATACAGAGTAAATCGGAGTGTTTTCTACTGAACATATGTCTTCTTTACTATCTAACGGGTGTATTACTTAGGCAAACCTCACCAATATTTCATGAAGCTCTTAGTCACAGTTAGAAGACAAACATGTTTTGTTGGTTGGAGAGCTATTTCACAAATGTCCTTGTCTCTTACAGAGGAAAGAAACTTTCCACCCTATTCACCTTTCAGACCTAAAATTTTCAAGTAAATTTACATGGTAATTTGTAAAGTTGATCATAATATCAGAATGACTATCAGTATCATCATTAATTATATTCCATGAATGGTGATGTGTTCAAAGCCAGTTTCAACTTATTTACTAAATTTGAATACAAAGATACATAGCTCCTTCCCCATGGGCAATTGCAGTCTAGTTATAGTCAATCCAAGAAGATAAATATGACAAATCATTCATATTAATTTTTAAAATGTGTTCCCATTATGCAAATTGCTTTATTAACTTAAGTCTTACTTGAACTTTAGAGCTAAATAGGGTTATAAGTACAACTTGAGGCAGCCAGGTGGAGTAGTATATAGGGTGCTGGGACTTGGGGCCAGGAAAACATAAATTCAAATCCTGCCCCCAAAACTTAATTGGCTCTGTGACTAGGCAAGTCACTTACCCTCTCTCAGCTTCATTTACCTCATCAATAAAATGGGAATAGCTTGTTAACTAGTAATTAGATAGCTATTATAAGAAAGATTGGGGTAGACCTGAGTATGATATGACTTTAAAAAGTAAAACCGTTCAAGAACAGCTAAAAGAGTAATCTTATACAGATGAGGTACAAGAGGAAGAACCAATACAAAGGAAGATGGGGGAGTGAGGCTGTTCTGGAAACCTACTTTCATCCAGAATGGGTTTAAGAGGAGAAAATACATATATATCTACAAATGTATAAAAGTCTTCTAAATTTAAAAAACAAATGAACCTGTAAGGTGATAGGAGGGAGGAGAGGATAATGAGGGGATCTTTAGAGGGGAGGGTGAGATAATAGGTTAAAAGGGAGTTATAGAAGGGTGTTTAGATTTAGGGGAATGGGAGGATAAGGGAGGGAGCTTTAGAAGGGAGGGAGATGGAATAGGTCAGAGGGGTGTACAAAAAGGTATTTAGATTTAGGGGAATGAGAGGTTAGGGGAGGGATTGCCGGAATGGGGGTAGGTTAAGTAATAGGAGGGCAAGGTAGCAGGTAAGTAGAAGAGTTTGGAGAGATGGGAAAAAAGAGATATGCACAAACATAAAAGCCAGATTAAGAGTAGAATCTCTTAGGGAAAGTATATGTTTATAAATGTATGTACGTGTATACATGTATATATGTATATATTTATCAATACCTATATATAAATGTATCTATGCTCAATTGTAGTCTTGGGGTGATAGGTAGGGGGAGGAAGGGGGAAAAAAGAACAAAGTAAAAAGTGTAGAGCAGAGAACAAAAGAAAACCTACAACAAAGAAAAGATGGACAGCTTTCAACTTAATATACAGTATTTACTATATAGGCTTTCTTGAAATTGTAAGTTATTGCTACATATTTCGAATCCTCTCCTATGTTTTGCTGTACGCATGCCATGATTTTTTCCTTTTCTTATTTTACGTTTCTTTGTAATGTTTCTTTTTCTTTTCTTATGTATTTAAGTTTTAGTATTTGTCTAAAATAAAAAAAAATTTAAAAGAAATATGAAAGAGCAAAAAAAATGTAAAAGACAATCTCCTCTCACGATCATGTGAGGGAGATGATACATATCTATGGTTTAAAAAAGGAAAAATGATAATAATAATACACACCTTCAAGAGCTATTATAAGAATCCAATGAGATAGTATATATAAAGCATTCTTCAACCCTTAAAGTGTTTTATAAATGTTAAGTATTATTAATAAAGAGAAACAGTACTTTGAATTTAGTAGGAGCTTTAGTAGTACCATATTGATTGATTGATTGATTTAGAGGGGTTGGATGTAAGGAGATAGTGAAAGTGGAAACGGGATGAGAGTGAAGCACCTGTGTGCCAGGCAATGTGATAAGCACCTTCCAAACATCGTCTCATTTATTCCTCACAGCATGATACAGTTGAGGAAACTGAAGCAGATGGAGGTTGCCCAGGGTCACAGAAGTAGTGGGTGTCCTTGGTTAGGTTTGAATTCAGGTCTTCTTGACTCCAGGCCCCAAACAGCTCTCTATCTACTGCACCATCTAGGAAGTAGATGGTGCAGTTCTGCCTTTGTCATATGCTGACCAGATGACTATGGGCAAGCCACAACCTCTCAGGACCCTAAATAGCTTTCTAAGACTCTGAGTTTTTAGATGAATTGCTGATCTGTATGGAGCTAAGATATTTCAACATACCAATGAAACCACTGGTCTGGACTAAAAACAAAACAATAAAAGGGGGCAAAATGTAGTAAGTGCCACAAGAGAGGCTACAGTTGAGCATGGATACATTCATATACAGGTATTGATATATACGTACTTGTATACATGTGTACACATACATACATATATAAACATATACTTTCCCTAAGAGATTCTACTCCTAATCTGGCTTTGATGTTTGCGCATATCTCTTTTTTCCTATCTCTCCTAATTCTTCTACTTTACTTCTACCTGCTACCTTGCCCTCCTATTACTTAAGCTACCCCCATTCCAGCAATCCCTCCCCTAACCTCTCATTCCCCTAAGTCTAAACACCCGTTTGTACACCCCTCTGACCTATTCCTTCCCCCTCCCCTCTAAAGCTTCCTCTCTTATCCTTCCATTCCCTGAAGTTCAAAGGGAGTTCAAAGGAAGGAGAAATTACTTCTGGATTTTTCCCACTATGTGCTAGGTCCTATTTCAGGAACACCGGAGCGTTTCTTCACTCAAGTTAGGCCCTAAACAACCAGCATTGGTGCAGCACTAGCTGCTACTGTGGGCCTTATCATTTTTGTAGAAAACTAGGAGCTCCTACCAAGATCCCATTTACCACTTTCAATAGTTATTTCCAGGTCTTTACTGGCTCACAGTAGAGCTGAAGTTGGTGGGAAGAATTTTCTTATAAAGCCCTGGGTATTCCTGATATATTAAGGAAGATGTCTCCCCTCTTCTTTCTTCCTCCCTTATTACTCTCACCCCTTAGACCTGGCATGGTATAAAGGTACCACCCAGTGCTTCTTTCTTTCTTATGAAAACTCATGAAAGTTATGTCTGCTTTGCACTAATCTGCATTTGGTAATTTTCATAAAACTTGCCTATATTCTTCGTTATTAAGAAATTGAGGTCTGAACTGCCACTTGTGTAAATGGTCAGCATTAAATATGTTATGAGCATGACTCCAGTATCAGAGGATTCAGAAAGAAATAATTAGTGAAATTTTCTTTCTTCATCATATACCGTACATTGTTATCTCAACTTACCCAAATCCTGATTGTAGCAGGAATTTAAAGTGGGGATCAGAGTGCCAGAGAAGCTAGAGATTACGTACCATTGCAGAAGCAGATAGAGTGGCAAGCCTACTACCTTTCCCTTTCTGCTCCTCATCTTTTCCAGCCAGTGTCACTTCCCCGTCACCTTAAAGCTTAGATCCATCCCAGACTGTGGTACCACTCTGGCCATAGGCAAGGTAGGTAGCGTGAGCCATAGTAGTTAGTCTTGTTTCTACCCGTGACTTTGTATTTTGTTTTGAGCAACTAAACTTTCTCTGTTTTTTCCCCTTCAACACATATTTTATACCCCAGTTCCAGAAAATGAATCTTTGTCTTAATTTCCTATCCCCAAGTTTCATTCTTGATCTCCTTTCTCCTAGTACCATAGTCTTTAATAATGACGGTCTTAGTGGGATGATAGAAGGGAGGGCAGATTGGGGGAGATGGCAGTTAGAAGCAGACATTTTTGAAAAGAGATAAGATCAAAGTAGAAAATACAATAAATGGGGAGCGGGATAGGATGGAGGGAAATACAGTTAGTCTTTCACAATATAACAATTATGGAAATGATTTGAGTAACTACATATGTACAACCTATATTGAATTGCTTATCTTCCCAGTCGGGGCAGGTGAGGAGGGAAGAAGGGAAAAAATCTGGAACTCAAAGTTTTAAAAACAAATTTTTTTTTTAAAAATTGTTTTTTACATGCAACTGGAAAATAAGATATACAGGCACAGGGGTATAGAAATTCATCTTGCCCTACTAGAAAGCTGGGGGAGGGCGGTGATGTGGGAGCGTATAAGAGAAAACAGATTGGGGGAAAGGGTATTCAGTAGGTTTGTTATTTTGGTGTAGGGGTAGGGGAAAGATGGGGGGAAAAACTAATTAAAAATTTTATTGAAATGAATGTTGAAAACTAAAAACAAATTAATTAATTAATAAAATATTTTTTTAAAAATAGAAAAACTAAAAAAATAATGAGGATCTTATTTACTCTTACCAGTCCTTCCAGGCACTGAAGCCCTACCCTAACACCTGGATACTTTTTGCCAAACCTCCTTGAATACTGGGGGCCTTGTCTACCTGGGCCTTTACCTGTTTTCTGCCACAAGACTACCTGACATGTTTTCCTACTGGACAGTGGGGCCACACTCCAGCTGCCCACTGTTGTGTCTTTCTGATGCCTACTGACTTGCCTGCCTAGATCTCTGTGTTTGCCTGCTGCCATGTTCCTCTAAGATCCTGCCTCCTGTTCAGACTCCCTCCTATAATATGCCTTGTTCAGATCTTCCCTAATTTCTTACCCCATACTAGCAAGTCTCTCTAGTCTCTACTGGTCCTAGCCCTTCAAGTCTGACCTATCTCCTGGAGATTAATGGGAGAAAAGGAGTGAATAAAAAGGAGCTGGGGTGGGGGAATGATCTTAGAAAAAGAATAGTCACTAGGGCTGCTTTGTTTTCTCATACCTTCATTTATTGCTCTCACCATCCTCTGTAGATAGAGCAGCGACTTGTAAGCTACAGGAAGTTAACGGAGTCTATTTTCCTCCTTTTGTAATGGATAATGTAGATCATCCTTGTTTATAAAGAACTTTGAGATCCTCAGATGAACAACATTGAATGAAATTTATATTCTTCATAAAGAAACAGTAGATGTGATCACGTACTGGTTAGTTGCCTTTAAGTTCCAGGTCTGTTGACTGTTCAGAATCAATGGGATGTCCAACAGGTATACCCTTTATTCAATCAGAAATTCAGTATGTGAGGAACCATGTAACATACTGTATCAGTATAAACTGAATTTATGTGTTACAAAGGTCTATTTAATCTAAGGAGCACATTTTCCATCGACCTCGAAAGTGAGTAGCTAGAATATTGATGTGCCCAACCCTTGGGAAAAAAATGCTTCTCTCCCTCACTAAATCTCTAGAAAAATATGATAGTTTACAATGTGGGCACACACACGATATTTTCAACCAAAGCTTGTAGAGCAAAGCGCATGAAAAAAAAGTAATAACATAAGCAATAAAATATCCCAAGCAAACAGAAAGCATCTGTAGAGTTTGCCAGACTGGATGGTGTAAACAGTCTGAACTTTTTTCTTTTTGTTCCTCATATTTTTAATCTTCGGAGCATTCTTGTTTCTCCTCATCCATCCTTGACCTGACGTGACTACCATTAAACTGTCAGCAGAAGGCCAGTGTTTTTACTGAAGGAAGGAGGGTGTGTGCAGAGAAGAAATAGGGATGAAAAATTCTGTCATTTTCTGTCCCTTGTGGAACTCTAAAACTTAAACCCATAATGTACATTATTGATATTTAAGAACAATTAACATTTCCTCATTGTCTTAAATCCTTGATTTTAGTAATATATCAAGTGAAATAAAAACAACAAAAAATCTTAAATCTTTTCCATTTTTGTTCCCTATGTTTTCTTAGCCCGCTTCTCCTGTTAGGTAACATTGCTGTTTATCTCGCATACATTTACAATGTCCATGTCTATTTCAGTGGTTCTCAACCTTCCTAATGCTACAACCTTTTAATACTCGTATATGGGCATATCTGCATGTGGGCAGACCCACCTGTCTCGGTTCCTAATACCATCAGAAATATATGTTTTCCTTTGGTCTTAGGCGACCCCTGTGAAAGGACCATTTGACCCCCAACGGGGTCACAAGTCACAGGTTGAGAACTGCTGGTCGATTTAAAGAGAAAAATAGTTTTTTTAATTTTATTTTATGCATTACACTCAGGTGAAACGTCACTGTACAGCAATAATAATTAACAATGCTATTCACCCTTTGGTATATTACATTTTCCTTTGGCCTGGATCCCCGTGTGATCTCTGAATATTATCTAATTTTGTTGCACTCATGACCTTTAATCTCAGGGCCAGAGAAGGGGATACTTTGGCCTGGAGTAACATCTTGCTCCCATATCCTGTCTTATTAGGTTGAATATTATTGCCCTAAAGACAGATGTCATTGTTGAAAGAGCTTGATTTTAATGGTTAAATGGTCAAATTCAAGAAATGAGTTTCTCTGCTGAATTGACTTAGAAAATTTCTCATGCCGTATTCTTCATGACACTTCAGAGGGTGAAAAAATATAGCCAATATGCCAAACTACCACATCCAAACCTCATTTCATGAGGGAGATAGAATTTCCAGTTTGATCACATGGGAGGCTGTTTGCCTACAACATGGCACTGAGATGGGCCTTAGAATGGGGACACTCTATTATTACCCAACCAATACCCCTTAACAGAATAGCATATTGCTTTCCAGATGGCAAATTTTGACACTTGTAAAACTAATCATTTATGTATTGTTATATAGTTCATAAAATACTTCTCTTATAAGCCCATAAAATAGATAAAACAAATATTTCCTATTTACAGATGAGAAACTGAGAGTCTAGTCATATAGGTAATCAGAGGTGGAGCTGAGCTGTGAAACCTGGGTTTTCTGAGTCTAGTGCTCTTTCTATTCCAGTGTTATAGGGCCTGTGAGATACCCCCTCCTCCCCCCCCCCACACACCTACAGTAAATGATGTGGAGATAACCTCTATCAGTAGGTTGAACTTTGACTAAATGTATATGTGTTAAATGGTGGTCACTTTATTGTGTATCTGTAACATTTTGGAGAGGATAATGTGGGGAGTCTTGGTTGGAGGACATACACCTAGCCAGTCACATTAACTGAATCAATCCTGATGATATATGTTGCAACCAAGCCTCCCTCACAATTTGGCATATTTTAGTCAAGATGATTTATATATTTTAATGGACTAGGGATATTCTATTCTGCAATATACATGAAAGTAGGTTGGGTACCAGGGCAAGAAAAGTGGGAAAAGGCTAAGAATGAAGGTGCAAGATCTTGGGAGGTGAAATCTCTTTGCATTCACATAGCGTCAGCAGAAAATTACTCAAGAAAAATGGAAGGGAAAACAGGGCTCTGGGGTGGGAGGTGAGAATGCAGAACTTTCTGTTTGGGATCTGTCGTGTTGCAGCACAGTTTCACAGCAAGGATCAATAGGGACTCAATTTTGATTACCATTGCCCTCCTGCCCCACAGCATCCCGAACCCCACACGCTGGAAGCTTTTGCAAGCCATTCATATTGTATTGGCTCGGATCAAATATCATGTGACCTGGTTAACAGTTCTTTTTTAATGGCCATTTTGCAGATCAGTATAACGTAGCTCTAGCAGGGGTTCTTCCCCGAAGTTGTAGTCGTTACAGATAGGTTTTGGTCAGTCAGTTAATAAGCGTTTACTAATTGTTTACTGTGTGCCAGGAACTATGCTGTGCAATATAAGCAGAAAGAAAGACAGTCCCTGCCCTTGTGGCACTTACATTCAGTGGGGAAAGATAACATACAAAAGGAAGCTAACTGGCAATGTTAAAAATGAAATTCTACTCTTTCAAATGTATTTGTATTGGTCTCCAGCAAGTTAACTGGTTAATCATGTCACTGTTTACTTCTTTACTTGTACATATTGCAAATAAAATGAGAGAGAGGAAAGCCTGTGGTTATAAAACTATTTGGAGGAGTTAATTGCAATGCCAAGGCTATATTTTCTCCAACTTTTCCTGTCCTGTAAAGCTTGATTATACCAGGATCTGCACGCTAGGAAGTACATTTTAGTTTCTCAGGGAGAAGAAATGGAAGAGAACAAATCCAGTTCTGTGAAGTAATCTCAGGCAAACTGATGTAACTACCAGTGTCAACAGCTAATGAGCACAATGCCCCACTCCTCTTCTCATAGAAGGGCTTAGATTCTAAAACAGGGAAGAATTGGACAGTCCTTGGGAGACTGAAGCAAGCACTCGCAAGGTCTGTCTTTGTCTTGGGGTATTGGATCTGTTTTAGGTTTACTCCACAAAGAACCCTAGGAACAGATTAAGAAATGTAGTCCTTTTAAATATCTAAAGTTCCTTCTAGGTCAGTGCGATCCCACATCCTTCTCTTCCTGCTAGGCCCCCTTAATTCCCTCCAAAACAGTGGGTGGGACTGGGATAAGGATATGTGGGGTTTTTTTCTTTTCCTTTTTTAACCTGCTTACAGTCACCTACTCCTGGAACAACCACATGCAGTCAGTCCATTGCAGGAAGAGATCTCACTCGTCATTAGGAAGGAACTCAGGAACTCCAGTTGTCAAAGGATATGTTCTTCCCTTGGACTTTTTCATATTTCAGCCCTGGCGCCTGTCACTAGCAGTCAAATAAGGACAACTTTGCCATTCTTTCTTGCTGCTCTAATTTTTTTTTCAGCGCCGGTACATGTATTTGTTGTTCTTTATAACCCCCTTTGAAGTTGGAAATCCAAGGGGAATCTAAAACCAACCAGATGTTTCTGCTGTTGGAGAGAGAAGACAGCAAGGATTAAGTTTAACTAAAACTTGGTCCTAGAAAAAAAAATAATTATAGCTAGAAATCATCTTCAGATGCATTTAATTATTAGATATTTTTCTTTTGTTTATCAACCAGTCATAGGTGATAGCACTTATCAATTTACCCTAGAGAAAATATACCAATTATCCAAACAAACAGTATTGGCAGTTTTTCTGGCACATTTCCCTTATGGAGTTTGAGTTCTATTACACTACTGCATATTTCCCTCCCACACTCTTACAGTACAAATCTTTTTTTTTTTCTTTTTGGTTGTTGGAGGATCACTACTATGTCACTTTGAGCTTGGAGGCCAATCCTGCAGATGAATCCAGAGGGTGAAGTCAATGTAGCCGGAGGTTAGGGAGGAAAGAGAGGGGATATGGCCCAAGTGTTCTAAACTTTCAGCTCAAAAATTTAATCACTCTTCACTAGTGGTGCTTAAGGCAAAACTCAGGAAATACAGGAATTGAATACTATGATGACCTGCAAGGTAGAGAAAAAGAAAGCATTGTTGGCTACCAAAGGTTCTGAGGTTGCTGAAAACATTGAGTAGAAGAGGGCAGGAAAACGGAGTTCAGATTATGAAAACACATAATGAGAGAGCAGTACCTATAAAGAGAAACTTTCTGTGAACATTTAGGGTGGACCCCACGAGACCTTGGAAGACTATGTGCTGAGGCTGAATGAGGGAAAAGCTTTCTGCCCATAGAGTCCAATTCAGGTGAATAGAAAGAGCTGTAGACTTAAAACCCTGAAGAACTAAGAAAAAGTTGTTTGGGGATCTTTGCTTTCCAGTTAAAGTTGACTGGATTAATTGATTTTTTTCTCTTCAATCCTTTCCTCACAAACTATTTTTCGCATCACTTATAAAGCTAAATGTACTGGGTTGTTTGTTTTTTTTTTTCCACATGGAAAACTAACTGCTGGGGAATCCCTAGGAACTTATTTGGCCACCCTTTGCTCAAGGGGTTAAATTTTGGGGAGATTGTCTTTCACCTCACAGGGACTGGATACTTGCCACTTGAAGTTTCTGTCACTCAGCCCAGTCTTATTTTTAAATAGAAAATCTGAGTCCTCAATAATTATATTAAGCTTCCTAAGCAGCACATATCAATTGCATATACCATTTGAAGCACGTTTCAGTCCTTTGGAAAAGAAAGGAGAGAGAGAAAGAAAGAGAAAGAGACAGAGAGAAATCACTCAGCGGCTGATTCACTTATTTTAAGCAGCTTTCGCCATGTTAAAATATAAAAAATTCAGGCCCTGGAACATTGGGTGATTTGAATGTTCTGTAAGGAATTGAGAGAAGAAAAAAAAAATTAATGACGTGTTCTACATTCAGAGACCTGAGTTTCCAATTTAATCCTGTGGAAAACAGGTTGAAATAAGGGAGTGTTGGTCCCAAGCAGTGTCTCTTCTTCCTTTTCATTTGTTTATTTTTCTGTCAAAGCAGATGGTATGAAAAGCATTTATATCGGTCTTGTTGCTGACAGAGCTTAACTTAATAATCCAGGGCTTGGAACTGGGTGTTTCAATACAGGAAACACTGTTTGAGAGATTTTCCATTCAAAACAGCATCAAAAGTTTTTAATTAACAGCATCACAAATTAATGTCCTGAATGTAGGCCTTGGTTCCTATTACTGGAGGACAGGCCATAAGAGAGACGCATTGTGTATGTCTGTATTTTATAATGTATTTTTATTTGTTTATTGAATCAAAGTCCCAGCTGTACATTGCATTGCAGAAATGCAAGAGTGAAACCTGGGAGGGCGGTGGTTCATTCCAGCAGTTTCATTTTGTTCAGTGGTTATTGTCCTGAGTTCTTTGTAATTATAATTGCTGACAAAATTAGAAATTAGTAACTCCTTGACAATCCCTGAAATTTTTGAAAGCATGGGGCTTGATACAGCATCAAGCATGGGGTAGCCTAACAGTTGACAAAGAATACCAAGCTATGGGCTCTCTCAGTCCTCTGACTTCAGCCCAAATAATGCATACTCCTCTATCTTCCCTTATGCATTGAACAATAATTTTGTTTGGTGACCATTGCTTACAAGTAGATGGTGTCTTGTCCAGGGTATTGTAACCATATTGCATTTCTTCAAATCAGGGATGAAAGGGCAGAGAGAGATCGGAGTTAGAGGGTACAGATGAATTTGAGAAAGAAGAGAGTAAGTAGAGGAGAGAGAAAGGAAAGTTAGCAAAAGGGGAAAAAATGACATCAGCTTGGAAAGTGGTCCCTCGTGTAGTACTTAGTAGTTCCTTGGTCTTTATGTTTTATGAATGATGTAGAATGAGGTATAGGTGTTATGCATATCAACTTTGAAGAGGACACAGCAGAGAGTGACACCTAAAACCCTGGAGCCGGAATTTGAAGCGACATCGACATGTTAGAACTTTGAACTAAATTAGTTAAGATTAAAGCAAAAAGCAATAAATGCACATAAGTCTCACTTTTGAATGGGCAACTTCACAAATTCAGGACAGAGGAGGAGAGTAGAAATTCAGATAGTGATTTGTCTGAAGAAGATCTAGGAGTTTAGTGAAATGGAAACTCAGTAGGAGTTAATATTGTGGTCTTAGAGTAAAAGAAAAACCAAAACTAATGCAGTCTTTGACTCCACTGAGAGAAATGTGGTCTAGGCAAAGGAAGGGAATGCCTTGCTATATTCTTCCCTGTTCAGCCCACAGATAAACTGTTGTGTGTAGTTCTGGAAGAACATTGAGAAGTCTGGAAAATATCCAGAGAAAGGAAACTAGACTTAGTAAAGGTCCAAGACATCATGCCATAGGAAGATGAGTTGAAGGCACAGTGGACGTCCAGCCTGAAGAATAAATATCATTGCCAGGACATGAGAGCTGCCTGCAGATCCTGGAAGGTCCTGGAAGCAATCAAGGGACTAACCTGGTTCTATTTGGTCCCATAGGTAGTGACCATGAGAGAAAGTGACAATGGAGCAAATGGACATTTGGTATTGGGGGGGGGGGGAATTTCCTCACAATTAGAGCTTTCCACAAGTAAAGTTGGTTGCCTTGAGAGATAGTATGTTCTTCTTCATTAAAGATCTTCAATCAAAGAGTAGATGACTGAGTTATATTGTAAAGGGGTATCCTTTTCACCTGTGGGCTAGAGGAGATGGCGTCTGAGGTCCCTTCCATTATATTTCTAAAACTTACCTGAAGTTTCTGTGAAAATAGTGGAAGAAAAAGAATGATAAGGAAAGTGTAAACAAGGGAGAGGGAAAGAAAGACCAGGATGAGAACAAGAGAGAAAGGAAAGGAAAGTAAGAAAGGTAAGACAAATAGTGAACAGTGCAAATAGTTGGTCCTATTATTAGAGTTAGTGATCTAGGATTTGAGTTAACAAAAAGCATGGTCAGTCCTGCAATGGGTTGCACTGAAGATTACTATGGCTGCAAATGTCTCTTTGAAGTTGCCCAGTTATTGTTCTCTCAAGCAAATGTTCATATCTATTATCTCCTGTCTAACTAGAAGTAGAAACCTAGATTTTCTCTTTAAATATTATGATAAAACAGGAGACTTCCCATGCAACATGCCTAGAAAGGGACCCTCATTGTTGCCCATCTGGTGGGCCACACATTCTCTGGTCCCTTTCTAGAGAACAGATGTGACTGGTTGGACCCTGTGTATTGCGTTCCCATGACTTGAGAATCAAGAAAGGATTTCCGAATCTTTCTAAAAGGGTAAGGCCTTTAGCACTGTTCCTCCTTCTCCCTTCCTAGACATAACCCATGGAATGGCCTCTGCTACAGAGAAAAAAGAGAAATCACTTGCCAGTCAACAAGCTAATCACCCACAAGGCATACAAAGGCAAACTAAAAGAGTATTTATCCTCAAGGAGTTTATGGTCTATTGTGGGAAATAAGGATGTGAATGTACAGATAAATTTAAAATGGATACAAAATATATGTAAAGGCAATTGGAGGAGGATATTAGTAGCTGGGAGACCTGGAAGACCTTTGAAAGATGCTAGGCATGCTAAAGGCAGAGGTGAGGAGGGTATGTACTGCAGGTCTGTGAAAAGGTGAAATGACAGGAGATGGGCTGCTGTGTAGGAGAAATATTAGAAGGTCAGTTTGGTTGGATCATAGAGAGTATCTCAGAGAGTAACATGTAATAAAGCTAAATAACTACATTCAGGTCAGTTTATAAAGTTAGGAATACCAAACAGAATTTGGTGTGATAGGGAGGTGCAATCAAACTTGAGCTTTAGGAAAATCAGTCTGGTAGTTGTGTAGAAAGTGGACTGAATGGAGAGGGAATTGAGGCAGAATGTTCTATTAGGAGATTATTGCAATAGTGCAATGAAAGGTGATCAGAACCTGGACTCTGGTAATGGGAATTAGGGTGCTGGCTATGTGAGTGAAGAGAAGGGGAAAGATGGGAAATTTTGTGGAGACAGACACAAGAGGATTTGGAAGCTTATTGGATATGTAGCATGAGAGAGAGTGAGGAGTCACAGATGATACCAAGGCTGCAAACTCCAGTAACTGGAAAGAAGAAGGTATCCTCAACAAAATGAGGAAATTTCAGAAGAGGGGTACATTTAGGAACAAAGATAAGGAGTTCTATTGTACATGTGGAGTTTAAGATTCCTGTAGGAAATCCAGTTCAAAATATCCAGCTAGTTGGTGATATAGGATTAGAACTCAAGAGAGAGTCTAAGGCTGGGTCTCTAGATTTGGGAGTCATATGTGTGGGTGTGATAAATAAATCCATTGGGTCACCAAGAAATATTGTGCAGAGAGGAGAGAGCTGAAGACAGAGTATTCAGATAAAACCACAGTTAACTGGCATTATATGGATGATGGTCCGGGAAAGAAAACTGAAAAAGGAAAGGTCAGATAGAGAAAGGGAAATCAAGAGAGTGTGGTGTCCTGAAAACTTAAAAGAGGCAAGAAAATCCAGGAGGAGAAGGTGGCCAACAGTGTAAAATGTTCTAGAGAAGTCAAGAAGGGTGAGAACTGAGAAAAAGGTCATCAGATTTGGAGATTAAGAGACCATTTGTGATTTTGGGGAGAGCAGATTAAGCTAAGTGATGAGGTCAGAAAGCAGACAACAAAGGGTTGAGCAATGAGAGAAGAGGAAATGGAAGCAACAGAATATGGACAGATTTTTCCTAGGAATTTGGCTAAAAAAGGGAGGAAAGATAATGGGATGAAACCTTGAAGTTAAGGTAGACTAGTCAGAGGTTTTTAAGAATGGAAGCAACATGGGTCAATGAGGAGGACTGTTACTAACTGCAATAAACTTTAAAAATGTTCATGGTGAGTTTAAATTCTTGACCAATCCCTCCTGACACTCCCTGCCCCTAGCCTCAAGCAAATAATTTAGTAAGGCCTTCTATATCCTTTTCAGAAACAAAAACAAACAAATCTCTAGATCCCCTCCAATGAAGGGGTGAATTGGGTAAGGTTAACTGTAGCAGGAATTGTTGGTAAATGTAGTGTTTGTGGAACCTCAGAGGTCTTGATCACTTTCTATAAAGATAATTTGTTTATGTTGGAAATACTGTAACAGCCTGGCTCCACATCCTTTCTCCCTTGTCTCACTGCCTTCGTCTGTCTTACACATGGGTGTATATGAGCACTTGCACATGTGCTATCTTACATACACACACATTCACGCAACTATACACACATACACACAACACACTTTTGAATATCCATTAGACAAATTCATAATTTCAGCAGAAGAGATAAATAACAAGCCTGTAGATGATACAAATGGATACATGTTACAAGATTTTTTTTTAATAAACCAGATTCCTTTTCAACATAACGGTCAAGTTTAAGTGAAAACCTTTTCTGTTCTCAATTTCCTGGGAAGGGGTGGGACTTCCTATCCTAATTTTGGGTGACTTCTTGCAGAAGATAAGATCCAATCTGGGAGAGAAACTGAAGAAATGATTTAAAACCTTAGTCTACCATAGGCTTGTGTGGATTTGGGGGATAAGTCATACTACTTATATTCTTTCCCATTGACATTAAAATGAGCAGCAGTCAAAGAGAAGAAGACAGGAGGATAATATCCAAGCCCAGGGTGTGGAATGAATGAAGAGAGCATACCTGTTTTGCCTCAATGATCATGAAATCTGTAGAAGTTGACTTTTCAGTATATAAGCAACTCAGGCTTTTTTTTTTTTGATCATCTGCTGGAATTTCTCACTTCTCTTCTGCCTGCTGCCTAGTCCCCCAAGCTAATGGGCTTCTCTTCTAACCCCCATTTTTCAGCCCAGAGTAAGGGTTCCCTTCCTAATGTTTCTCAGGAATAGTTCTGGCTCCCTATGAAGCTCCATGTCTGAAAGTTTTGATTTTAATAACAGTGAATCATAGTTATAGCTAACATTTTACATAGCACTTCATAGTTTATCTGTGTTATCTGAATTTGTCCTCAGAAGGACCCTTGGAGGTACCTGCTGTTATTGGCCCCATTTTACAGATGAGGAAACTGATGCTTAAAGAGGTTTAGTGATTTGCCCAGGATTGCACAGTAAATGTCTGAGGGGAGGTTCATACCCAGCTCTTCCTGACTGCAAGTCCAGCTCTTTGTTCATTGTGCAACCTAGATGCTGTAGTCTTCTCTATTGCTGTGACTGGCATGAAGCCAGCCAATGAGTATATTTTTTTCCTTTCTATTCTGCTTCAGTTTTATCTTAAGTTTCATGCTCTATGAGTTCAAGTTATAACCTTGACTTAATCTACCCTTGACTTCATTTTTTCTCCACACTTCCTCCTTTGGCATTTTCATATACTTTTATGGCTTTATTTTCTACCTCTATGCAAATGATTCCCAAATCAATATACCCCAGCCTTCATTTTCTTTGCCTGTATGTGTGCCTGAGATCCAGTCATTCATGTCCAGTTTTAGAGAAGATATTGTCACTTGGCAACTCAAATTCATTACATGCAAAAATAATTCTTCATCTCCCCCATTAAAACTATTACTTCTCCCATTGTCTTTATATTTCTTCATAGTATTGACAGGCTTCAGGGAGTCCAGGAACCCCAATAATCAGAGTCCGTGGAAAGAAATCTGGAATGAATTCATGGATTCAAGCATTTTTTAAGTCAAGGTGGTAAAGATTTATAGTTATACTATACAGCAGGCAAGAATTCTTAGGGAACCTGTAACCTTAAAGGAGTGCAATTAAAATTTATATAGGGATAAACTATAATAAAACATGTGCCAAATATGCTAACTAGTTGAATCAGGGCAGGCTTAGGAAGTGTTTAAGGAGTGGTCAGTTCTTAAAGGGACATGCACTTTTATTATCTACTATGCAGGCATATTGCCCAGAATTCACCAGGAAATAGCCCAATGTGGAGCGGGTGGGTGCTCCATGGAGTTGTGGTTTTAGGCTTGAAGTGCCACTAAGTCAGCTAGTCATCAGGGCTGACCAAGCTGCCACCCATCAATATCATGTTTGACAAGATGGATGTTGGGAGTATCCGTATATCCCAAGCCTTAAGGAGGGATTCAGGATATATATAGTGAGTTACTCCAGTGAAGTTCAGGATGTATATAATGAGCTAGGGAGTTACTCATAGATAATCTAGTGAAGTTCTCACAGGTGCAGCTTGTTATTGTACCAAGGGGAGATAAGCATTTGGCTAGGGCCTAGTCATAAATGATTGCTAGGCATAGTGCTGGAGCAGGGAGAGGGGGGCAGAGATAGTGCTCTGAGGCTAGGGAGAAAGATGCTTTTGAAATTGGGGTCTGATCACCCAAGCCCAGGCACCTCATCAGTATTACTGTTCTCAAACTCATCCAACCTCAGAGTTTGACTTAGAATATTCCATTTTATTCACCCATCTCCCCCACATTCATTCTACTCTAGCTCTATTAATTCTACCTTGGAAATACCAAGTCACCTATAGCTGAAAGTCAACAAGCATTCATTAATTGCTCAGGGAACACAAATACAAGGAAAAAGAAGGCAGTCTTGCCATGAAAGACCTCACATTGTAATGGAGGAAGACAACACATAAAAGGAAGTTGAAAAGCCAGAGGAAGCTGGGAAGGGGGAAAGGGGAGAAGGCATTTGCAGAGGCACAGTAGAGAAAATCCAGAGTCGGGAATGGCCCCCAAGGAGAAGTGAAGTCATAGCAGATTTGGATGCTTCCCCTTAAAAAGACAGAAACAAAACCAACCAAACTAAAGACCGTCTCCTTCCTCACCTCTGTCTTTAAGCTTCCTTCAACGTATGGTTCAGTTGCTACCTCTTCCAGTCATCCTCTCCTGATCCCCTTAGTTATCAGTGCTCTGTATTCCTTCCACTCTCTAGATTATTATTTTAGTTTGACTCTCTATTTTTGTTTGTCTATCTGTGTACATGCTATTCCCCTCCAGCTCCACTCTCAAGTAGAATGGAAGTTCCTAAAGGACAGGGACTATTTTGTTTTCATCTTTGTACCTGAAATGCCTAGCATGGTTCATGGCCCATAGCATAACAAATATTTTTTAAATGAATTGATTTTAAATACCTTTCTCATTCATCAACTTCTTTCCATTCAAACTAATACTACCATAGTTTAGGCTCTTACAAATCACTTGACAATTAGAATAGCCCCCTACTGGTCTCTATCCTCAGTCTCTCCACCTTCCAAAAACATCCTTCACCCACAGATGTCAAAATAACCTTCTTCATGAACACATCCCTACACATCCCATCATTCACCTACTCAATGACTCCCTGTTACCTATAGGGAACAGTGTATAGTGTTGGTGCAGAATTAGACTGCTATATGAGCCATTCTGCATTCTGGCTCCAGCTGATCTTTCTGACTCTCACTCTGTTCCACTTCATGTTAACTAGGACTTCTTCTTCATGATGTCGTCCAGCCCTCTTCTTCCTCTGTGCAGCCCCACTAGAGAACCTCAGTGCTTTGGATGATTGACTTTGCCATCTGTTCTTTCTTGCCTTCAATTTCAGGTCAAATCCACCTCCTTCAGGAAGCCTTTCTTATTCCCTACAGCAAAAAAAGTCATCACCTCCTCAGATTAGAGCCCTTTAGATCTTACCTTTGCTTTTATTGCATTCTACATTGTAACATAATTGTGTACATATTTTATTTTAGCATAAGCTCCTTGAAAGCTATATTACTGTTTATTTTTTGTCTTTGGCCAGTACCTATGACAAAGCTGTCTTAATACTATAGTAGGTAGGCAATAAGTGTTAATTGAATTGAATCAAATGTGTAATTTTTTAAAAATAAAAGTTAGAAAACTCCATCAGATCCTTAAATAGGAATTTTTGCACCTGAGACAAGGTGGGGGTAAAAGAATGGCAGGGAATAAGTTAGGGTGAGGCCCATAAGGCCCACCACTTGAAAGGAAAATGGATGCTACAGGCCCAGGAGAAATTTACCTGGGGCATGGAAAGCCTTGGACTCTTGCCTTGGAGGTACACTGACCTTCTTCATTACACTGCTGGTAACTTTTCTTTGAGCTTCTGATTAGATGGTGTCACTGTGGAGAAGGTCAACCCAGTCAACAGAGAATCTGCCCTATGTCCCACCCTCCTTCATCTCAGCTGATGACCCCTCCACCTCAGTTCCTCAACCCTTCAAAGACAACAACATATGGCAATTGTCTTTCATGGGAAAGATCCTTGAGAAAAGCAAAATATTCAGGTGACTGGCCAGCTGCCCTGGAAGAGAAGTCCAGCTGTTACGGGTATTGACTGGAGTTAACAATTAAAAGGGTAGGTCTCTCAGGTCCTGTAATCAAGACCCTTTTGACTCTTTCTTTCCAGGTTATTGTTCCATTCTGGAAATCTCTGCTTGATTCTATTGGAGTTGGTTTTTGGTTTTTGGACCAAAAGCCTGTGCCTTGCCTAGGACTTGGTAGGACCTATGGCAGGAATGCTTTTTAAGGATGCTGTTTTCCTCACCTTAGGTTGCTCCCCCTCAGTGGCCTAGCTAATAAGGTGAATGGGGTTGTAACCTTTCAAATAGAGTCTTTAGGGAAATTAAATGAAATGAAGATGTGAATGGTTGTTGTAAGAAATGTACTGAGGCTTTGTCTCCCCAAAGCTTTGCTATGAGATTTATGTGTAGATGCGAATGTATTTTTAAAATCAGCTATTAGAAAAGGAGGGGAAAAGATAATCTTAAAAGTATTCAGAGGAAAAGTTAGGACTGAGCAATGGGAAGACCCATTGGCATTAGTTATTTGGGAAACAGGACAGTTTTTGGTGGTCTTGCTATTTTTAGATCAAATGCAAAGAGTTAAATTGTTGCTGGCTGAGGAAGTGGGACCCTTCTAAGTTTGGGGAAATTTAGTCGTGGGAAAAAGCCTCATTTGCTCTGCCCTAGTTACATCTCTGACTTCTGTGCCTTTGATCGTGCTGTCTCCTATACCTGGAATTCCTCCTTTCCATCTATCCAGCTCCACCTATAAAGATATTCCTCGAGACCTTTTCCTTCCAAGAGGCCTTACCTGACCATTTCAATTTACAATGGCCTCGTCTTTCTATACACTCCTTTTACATTTCTGAAATACAGTACATAACATAGCATTTGGTTGTTTGCTATCTTGTAATATCCTTTGGGTTGTTTTGTGTGTACGTATCTCATTTGCCCTACTAGATTGTAGGCCTCTAGACTCTAGAGTCTGTGCCGCATGTTTTTGTAACCCACGGCAAAAATATATGCTGATGCCATCTCGATGGTTCCTTAGATTTTTATGCACAGCTTTTTAAGATAGTAAAAGTAACAATAGATCTACCATATAATCCCAATTCAACCCATTAGTGACAAGAATTCACTCAAAAAGGATACCATATATAATTCGACATGACAAACCATCTCCTTCTATGTAGTCTTACAATCTTGGTTAAATGGATGCTAAATTCTGTCATTTATCATCTGTGATTATAGGATAGTATCTTCTTTTTTAAAATTAAATTATGTATTTTTAGCTTTTAACATTCATTTTTGTAAGTTTTAAATTTTCTCCCCCTCCTTCCCCCCTCTTTTCCTTCCAATTTGATATGGGCTCTACACATACATTTCTGTTAAGCACATTTTTACATTAGTCATGTTAGCATCTTAAGACTGCTCAAGATTTCATAAACTCATGATGAGAAATCTTAAATGCCTAAATGTATATTAAGCATTTTATATAATTAAACCAATTTACTGATAGAATTTTAGGCATTCCCCACCTTATAATCCCTTCTCTTCAATTTTAGTAACCTAGTTCACCTCAAAGGTGAATCTGAGAAACAAAAAGCTAGCACAAACTTTGGTTGCATTAGTAAAAATTTTCTTTCCTGAGCTAGGGAGATAAAAGATTTTACCATATTCTTCACTGGTTAAACCACATCTATTGAGAAAGATATTGACAAACCAGAATGTGTTCAGAGGAAAGTGGTGATGATAGTAGGGGATGGAGGTAGGGAAGGGACTCAAAACATATCTTAAAAATAACTGTTGAAATACCTAGAAAAGTTTAATCTACATAATAACAACCAAAAAGAGCAATAAATTGCTTGTAGTTGTGTTTGTATAGTTTGCAGTATAAAAAGCAAGACCCTCTACAGGAAACATGGAAGCTTTTTTTTTTTTATTTTGGAATATTTGAAAGGAGATTATTTTGTTCCTGCTCAGAGGGCAAAACTAGGACCAATACTTGATATTTTCAGGGAAGTTTATTTTGGTTCAATAAAAGAGAAAATTTCCCATTAAATTGTTGAAAAAGGGAATGGCCTGCCTCCATAGACATAATTTCTCCATCACTTAGAGTTTTCATGTTGAGGCTGGCTGACCAGGTATTATAAAATGAATTTATTCATCAGAAGGGGTTTGGAGGAGATGCTCCCTAGAGTCCCTTTCAACAATGTCACATCTTCTTACACACTGTATATGTGATGATAGCTGATTCCATTATTACTTTAAAATTTCAATTATGTAAGAAACCCCACCTAGAATCTCAAAAATGAGATAATAACTTATTGTTCTGACAATTTAAATGTAAATAAATTTAAGCAGGCAGTGAGGATAGCTCAAGGCCTAATTAGCTGTGTACGTATTCTTGGGCTTAACTGGCCCCTCAACCCAAGTGTACTATTTCTCCTTTCAGGAGAGAGTATGCTTAACTTCTACAAGAATTGTATGCTCACTTTAATTTTTTAATAAGTTAAAAAACACTGTTCTCTGAGCTATCCCTATATTAGATGATGATGTCAAGGCACCAATGAAAAGAGTTTGTCTTTTTATAAGATGTCTTTGTTGATTTTAGAATCAGTCCAAACATGTGGAAGAATAACACTGAGTTTTGCCAATTTGAAAAGAATAAAAACAAAGAAACTTTTCTTTTTTTAACATCATGCTATTATGTGACTATTACGAAGGATTGTCCAAGAGGGGAGCTATTTTTTTTAAGTCAGATTACCCTCCTTTTCTTTAAAACACTTGGAAATCTCTCTCAAGCATAAAAAAAATGTATATTGTCAAATTGAAGGAGAAATAGCTTGCAAATGTCTGTTCACTTTAAAATAGAAGCTTCTTGTGAACAGGTTGTTCAAAGGCTATTGGATAATGAAATTTATTTTTTAAAAGGAGGAAGGAGTAAAAAAAACAAGAATAGAAAGAAATTAGATTTCCAGAAAATAGACATGAAAGAAGATAAAGTGAAATGTCATATTGCCTCATAGGCAAATAAGCAGAGAATATGAAGAGGAAGTTTTCAGAGGAAGAAATCCAAGCTACCGATAACCCTGTGAAAATGTGCTCTAAATCACTAATACATAGAGAAATGCAAATCAGAGCAGCTCTGACATTCCAGCTCATGCCCGTGAGATTAGCAAAGAAGAAATGTGGCACTTGTGAGGACTGTGGGACTGTGGCAAAACAGGAGCAGTAACTTTCCGTTGGTGGAGTTTTGAATGGATGCAATTATTCTGGAAAACAATTTGGAACTATGCTCCCAAAGTCACTAAAATACCTTTTGCCCCAGTGGTACCACTTAAAGGCCAATAGGAGATCAAATAAAGAGGAAAAGAGCCGATATGTACAACGGATATGTTTCTGTCAGTTCTTTTTGTAGCGCCAAAGAGCCAGAAACTAAGTGTCTGCCCGTCAGTTAAGGATGGCTAAGCAAATTATGACGTATAAATGTGATGGAAATCATGAAAGGAATCGTGTCCGAGAAAGCTGGGAAGACTTATGTGAACTGATATAGAGTGAGATGAGCAGAAGCAAGAGAACAATCTATACAAAGAAAGTTACATCATAAATAAGAACATCTTTGAAAGGTTAAAAACTCTGATCTGTACAGCGATGAGCCACAATTCCAGTGGACAAATGATGAAGAATGTTGCCCACCTCGTTAAAAGAGGCGATGGACCCAGAATGCAGAAGGAGGCACGTGTTTTAAATATAGTCAATGTGTCTAAATTCATTTTGCTTGACTACACATATTTGTTAGTAGGTCCTTGGTCCTTTTCCCATTCCTCCCACAAAATGAGAGGAAAACAGGCAAAGAATAAAGTATCCAAAAAAGAAGAAAAGAAGGTTATTGAAACATCTTTTTCTTTTTTTTAAAATTTTCTTTTTAATTTATGGAATAAAATAAGCATTTCCATAATATAGTACAGCAGCAACAAAAAGATGTTTTCACATGAAACTACAAATCTGCTATGTACTAGTTGCTGTTCTTTTTAAATATATAACAAAATTATTATGCAAATTTCTCCTTTTTCTTCCTTCTCCACCACTTACCACTCTAGAGATGGCTATTAGATACAAATAGGTATATGTGTGTGTGTGTGTGTGTGTGTGTATGTGTATATATTTTTAAAATTATTCTATATATACTTTATTTGTCAGTTCTTTCTCTGGATACAGACAGCATCTTTCTTCATGTGTCCTGTGTAGTTAATTTAGGTATTTGTAATAGTCAAAATACCTTATTTGCTCAAAGTCATTCTGAAGACAATATCGCTGTTTCTGCATCTTTTTCAAAAAGTACACAGAAGAAACCAGAAAGCAGTGTTGAAAGCTACAGTTTGATTTTATCATCCCTTTGGAAAGAAAAGTAAGATATATAGCTATGTAGATATGTGTGTATATGCACATATACATGATCTGTGTTTCATATATAAGCCACATTTTCTGCCCTGATATGTATGGTGGAAATATTCATTTTATTTTATGTTGGTTAAATTCAGAATAATATACCCCTCTTTTTTTTTAGAGAAAAGAAGAAAATGTAACATGGCATTAACTCCTCAATGACTCTAGACTAGAGGGTATCCACTTTTTAAAAACAAATCAAATTCTTTTTTTTTTCTCCATATACATCCTTATATCCCTCCAAACTTCTTGTTAAGAAATGAAAGATTCAAAAGCATAGGTTTAAGAAAGCCAAGCTTCCTCTGTTTGTTTGAAACATATTTCTGGTAATGTCAGTAGAAATAACCAAAGAGTCAAATGATTCATCATAATCAAGAAAGATTTGTGAGGTGCACAGTCGACTTGGGCGCTGTGTTACATGCTAGAGACACAAGTAGGGAGCAGATACCACTTCTGTCCTAGAGAACTTCACAGGACTCTCCCATGTATGGTACGTATTATAACATTTACAAGTTCCTAATGAATATCATCGTGATGAAGGGTAAGGGACTAGAAGTTCTGGGGTATAGTTTAGGCTCTGAATGGGGGGGAAGGAAATAAGCATTTATAAAGTGCCTTTGTGTGCCAGGCATTATGCTAAGCCTTTTTTTTTTCCCCAAATATTTTCTCCTTTGATCCTTATAACAATTCTGAATGGGTGGTGTTGTGATTATCCCCACTTTACAGTTGAGAAAATTGAGGCAAACAAAGGTTAAGTAACTTGCCCAGGTAACCCAGCAAGAAAGTATCTGTCTGAAGTAGCATTTGAACTCAGGACTTTATGACTGTAGGCCCAGTGCTCTATCTACTGCATGAGTAGTAGTGTGACTCAAGGTATATCATTTAACCTACTAAGGATGTACTTTTTTTTAATCTGTAAAAGGCAGGGTTGTACTATATGGTCTTTGAGCCCCTTTCCAACTTTACATTCTTTAATTTTGTTGTCATTGGGAACAACAATCACCAAAATTAGGGAAAAGCATGAATGTCTTCAGGAGATACACCTTAAGTGGTATCTTGCAAAAAGTCCTTTACATTTTCCACGTGCCCAGTCCCCCTAACTATAAATACCATGACAGTGATTAGAATAATAACTAGAATGCTTTTTATCTTCTATAATAGAACATTCTCTTTACCAGTGATCCCCCAAAATATGATATTTATCATAGATGGCAGTTTATAGCCTCTTCCCTCTTCACTGCTTAGCTTGAACCCAGAAATCCATGTAGGAAAGATAGATGGATTTGGAACTTTATCATTTTGGGGTTTCGGGGGTGGGGTTTGCAATAAGGTTTGCAAAGCACTTTAAAGATATTCTCGTTTTATCCTTTCAAGAACTCTGGGAAGTAGGCATCATTATTGTCTTCATGTCATAGATGAGGAAATTGAGGCAAACAGAGTTTCTAAAGTTATATCTGAACTCTGGTTTTCCTGACTACAGATCTAGCTCTCTCTTCTCTGTGCCACCAGGGTGCCTCATTCTCATATGTAAAGAATTTTCTTTTTAACAAGTCCCCATTTAAATGTATAACACAATAATCTCGAAATGAATGCATCAAAGATCAAAACAATAAAATAAAGATGAAAATAAGATCATGTACTTTTCACAGCTGTAGGTATGGAGATAATTTTTAATCAAATAAGGAATAGAGGGGATCACAAAAGAAAAAAAGAAAAATTCGTTTGCATGAAATTGCAAAGATTTTACATGATCTAATCAATGCAGCAAAGGTAAGAAGAGAAACTGCCAATCAGAAAATAGTGTATCAAATATTTCTAAAGGCCTAATATACAAGATATAGAAGGACTTCACAACCATTTCTCCAAAGAACCATATCATATTAAGAACCATAAGAAAATAACTGCTAATAAGAGAAAAAAGAGGCTATTCACATTTTTTTCATTTCTTATCGTGTAGCAATATTCTGCTGGCTTACCCATCCCCTAATCGATGGGCATCTACTTTGTTTCCAGTTCTTTACCACTACAGAAAGAGCTGCTTTGAATCTTCTGTTGCATGTGGGACATTTATTCCCAACTTTGATCTGATCAGAGCAGATGCCAAGCACAGGATCTCTAAGTCAGAGGACACAAACATTTTTTAATGTAATTCCAGATTGCTTTCCTGAATAGTTGAGCCAGTTCATAGCTCCACCAACAGTGAGTTTTAGTGCCCTTATCTTCTTAAAGCAACCCCCAACACACACACACACACACACACACACACACACACACACACACACACACACACACACACACACACACTGATTCTCTATATTTGCCAATTGGGGAGGGAGGGAAAAGTGTGAAGTGAAACTTCAGAGTTGTTTCAATGTGCATTTCTCTTTCTGTCAAAGGCCTGAAGTCAAAAATGTGGGAATTATAAATCCAGGTTCACAGGAGGGATGCCCCACATTTAGTTTAGTTCATTAGAGGAAAAGAAATCTACTCAGTGTCTAGTGTCTATGTATGTAGGAATGGGGTGGGGGACAGAGGGATGGAGAGTACAGTAACCTTATCCGTGATGAGAATATGGTAATATTCGTTGACAAGGGAACTACAAGGAGCAATTATCCCAAGCTGTGTCTTTCAGACAATGCTGTCAGTTTTTCCACTTTGATGAATACAGCTGGGTATGTGGTACAAGGACAAGGGATTCCAATTTGGTTGGAAGACCAGGGCTTTGAGTGTAGTTCTATCCTTGGATGAAGGAGGGAAAAATCAGGAGAAGGATACTTTTCATCTTCTATAATAGAAATTGCTATTGTCAGTACCTGCTTGGGTTTTCTCTTTACCAGTGATCCCCCAAAATATGATATTTATCATAGATGGTAGTCTATAGCTTCTTCTCTCTTCACAGCTTAGGTTGAAAGCAGAAATCCTTGTGGGAAAGATAGGTGGATTTGAAACGTTATCATTTTGGGGTTTCAGGGGGTATTTTTTTCTATACAAATCACATCTGACACAATTTGCAGTGTCATCAGTCCTATATCACACCAGCTTACTTCAAATACAAATCAATTTATAAGGTTTACCACTTTCTCAAAACTGTTAGCATCCTTCATTTTCTTTGACTTGTCATTGACTTTTCTCTGCTATACTCTTTTACTACTGGGTAGTTTTTCTGAGGTAATGAATGCTACATTTATATTTTATTATCTTTTGGTAGGCAGCTTGTCTTTCTCACAGGGGCAGTGTGAAAATTATCGTCAAATTCTGCAATGTTCTGTGAATTTCATCAATTTGATTATTATCTGGTACTTATTCCTCCCACTCCACACCTGTTTTCACTCATTCAGATTTTAGTGAAAAAGTGAACCCTTGAGGTTAGAATTTCTCATGCATGGTTTCGTTTTATAGGTGGTGCCTGAACAAAGCACTTTACATTAAAAATTGACTTTTTCCCCCTTTCACCCACCATTTCATTTCTTTTCAAAGTACTGAATTGCAAAGATTATTGTGTGGGATTAATGCGTGTCTTTACCTTAAGACAAAATGTGTATGTGTGTGTATACTCTAAAATAACTATACTTAAACTCCTTACTGATCATGAATCTGGTTTTCTGTGAATGGAACTCTTCTGGCTAATTTTCCAAGAAAATATTTTGGAAAATGAAGAAATAATTAAAGTCTGTTTAGGTTTCTGTACTTGTTTGGTGGGTTTTTTTTTTTTTTTGCTTTTTTTTTTGGCGGGGGTGGGGGGTTCAAGGTAAGTATTTTTCAGTATCAGAAAAGTATAGCCCTTCATACCATGGCTCTTTCCTACCTTTTTGTTCTTCTTACACCTTACTCTTCCCCCCACCCCAACACACACACACACACACACACACACACACACACACACTCTCTCTCTCTCTCTCTCTCTCTCTCTGACCAAGCAACACTGACCTTCTTGTTGTTCCTCATGCATGATATATTTTCTGACTCCAGGCATTTTCACTGTCTGTCCCCAATGCCTGGAATTCTCTCCATGGCTTCTCTGGGTCTCTTCAGGTCCCAGGTAAAACCTCATCTTCTGCAGGAAGTTCTTTGATTCCTCTTAGTGCTGGTGTCCTCCTTCTGTTCATTATCTCCAAACTTACCCTATCTAGATCTTGTTCCTTTGTAGTTGTTTGCATTAGACACTGAACTCTTTGAGAGCAAGGACTGTCTTTTGCCTTTCTTTGTATCCGAAGTGCTTGGCATAGTGGTTGTCACCTAATGGATGCTTAATAAATGCTTGCTGACAATTTCATTGTGAGTTTTTACTGATAAGAGCTACAACCTTATTGTTTTATACAAATCCATTAATTCATCAGTGTTGTTGTTCCCTCCATCAGTGCAAATTACAATACCTGTACATCATCTTCTTGTTCTAATTGATTCCTGTATGCAACATTCCATAGATGATTTGTTCAACATGCCGGAGACCTTGCTTTGTTTCTCTGAGTGCCTTGGGATCATATAAATCATATAAACTAATAATTAAAGAGCAGCAGAAAGACATCAGAGTCATGCCAGGCCAGTCAGTCACTTGAGCCAGCCTTGTGTTCTAAGTATGGCCACATGAACGGAGGGAATTTCCAGCCCCTTGAGATTCTCTGTTTTCTAATGTTCCCATTTGGGGTCATAGCCCAGTTATTGTCTGCAGAAGAATATGTATTCAGTCTTGTGGAATTCGAGATCGAAAACTCCATTGGACTTTTCATAGAGTAAAATCAGCACCTTGAATTGATTCTTAGAAATAAAAATCACCTACCAGTGAGTAAAAATTTCCCTACCAAAAAAAAATCAGTTTGACTAACATCATAATGATAAATTAAATATGTTGCCCAAGTGAAATGTTTGCATTTTGCAATGTCAGAGACTATAAGTGACTATTCTGATTGAATCCCTTCACTTTATATATGAGGAAACTGAGGCACAGAATAGCAGACTGCTCTAGGATTGGAACCCATTTCTTGTGACTCCAGGCACAGTACTCAGCTTGCTACAGTACAAATTCTTTACGTAAATTAAGTGATGAAGTGATGTGGGCAAGTTAAGAAGGTGACTTTTTTCCCTTCAATTTCTAGCTTTTATGCATTTGAAACATTAACAGTATCCCATAAATCATTGGAGAATATAGAATTTTTTTTCTCATTTCAACCCTTTGTTTCACTTAGAAATAACAGTTAGGAGGTGCCCTGGTGTAAATTGTTTCTTATAATGGTTCTGCCTTGTCCCTTGGCAGCCTAAAGCTTCTGGCTAATTCACTGATCAGTTAAATAGTCGAGGTTATTATTATTATAATTATTATTTTACATTTATATAGCACTTTCCTCTAAGGAACTCAAGGCGTTTTACACACTGTAAATTGCCAAATAAGAATTAATCCTTATATCACCCCTTAGGGCAGGTAAAGCCACATAAATTAAATTATAAAGAAGTCCCACCTGTGTTACTCCACTCTGTACTATCCTCTGCTTGCCCCCCCTTGCACACACAACCTATACCAAATAACTGAGGATGAAATGGGAAATTGTTGCCCCTGCAGGGAATGATATAGGGAAAAGCCAGAGGTATGTTTATGCGGGACGTGAAGATAGTGGTTCTTTTCACTTGCTTTGATACTTTGAGCTGACAGGGGAAAGGAATAGAGAAAAGAAAAATTGAAAGAAGAAAAAAAAAAAGAGTAAAAACAGGAATCATTAAAAATATTCCGTAATCTATATTAACAAATTCCTTTAAAGGGGTGTGTGTGTGTGTGTGTGTGTGTGTGTGTGTGAGAGAGAGAGAGAGAGAAAGAGAGAGACACAGAGAGACAGAGACAGAGAGAGACAGAGAGAGAACATATAATTGCATAATTGTTTTTCAGGCATCTTCAAGTTTACGCTTGATTCATCCAGTTTACATGTTTCTGTTGAGAAAGAACTGTATTTCAAGCCCTAGCAGGACAGCACTCTCTCTCGTTGGTGTTACAGTTGTCAGGCATGGGTGGGTGGCAGTTGATAAGCTGGTAACATGGCACCCGAGACACCTTCTTACCCTGGAGCCAATGCACCAGTCAGCTCACTCTTTCCCAGCTGGCACCTGATTTGTACTGAGCAATTTCCAGCACTCTGACTCTTCCCACAGAAAGAATCCTCTCTTTAATAGGTGTTGCTACTGAAATAAAACTGGGCTCTGCCAGGAATCCGAGAAAAGCTCATTTAATAAGCTTCCTGTTTATGTGAGAATGCCCTTTATAGGAAGGACTGGGTTCTGCATTTTCATTCGGTGTATTTTTTCTCCATCTTTTGGGAAAATGAAAAATCAAATAGAAAACTGCCATGTGCCATTTAACTGTTATTTTTTAATCTAGTATCCCACTTGGAATAAATTCGTTTTTAAAAGAAAATTAACTTCTATTCAGTTTTCTTCAAGAAACTGGGACAAGGGACCATATGAAAAGCTGCAGACAGACATAGTACAAGAAAAGTTTCTATGGAATACCGGACTCTTTGCTCACAAGTGTGAGAATACCATGGTAGGGTTGAGAGAAGTTTGTGGGATTCATTTAGGGTTTTCAGAAACCAGACAAACAGACACGTGGTAAAAGTCAGTGCTACAAATTCCCACACTCTGCATAGACTCACCACACTTTTCAGTAGGTAGTACTGTAAATTGTATTAAAAAGATTTTCCTTTTCCTGGTGTTCCTTATGTGTCTGTCTTTTAGCTTATTGTGTCTTCCTTAGTCAAAATAAACTTTATGGGTTCTCCTTCATTTCAGGATTAAATAATCCCAGAAATAACAAGGTTGGGATTACCTTGCTAAGATTTTTTTTAATTATAGAGTCACCCTCATATTAAAATTTCATTTCATAGAATCATAGAATCTCAGAAGAGACCTTGAAGATGATCTAATCCAAATATTCTTTTTTTATTTTATTTATTTATTTTTTAGCTTTTTGGAGGGGGGGAGGCAGGGCATTTGGGGTTAAGTGACTTGCCCAAGGACTAAAGACTAGAATGTGTGTCAAGTGTCTGAGGTCAAATTTGAACTCAGGTCCTTCTGACTCCAGGGCCAGTGCTCTATTCACTGTGCCACTGTAATAGTAATTAGTTTAGCAGGATACTTAGCACTTAGTACTAAGTGCTGAGTGTGGAAGGTGCAAACTCTGTCCCACTGTTGAGAAGGCATGAACTCCCCTGTTGATGTGGAAGAAGGGGATTGGCTGAGCCCCTGTTCATGTGGAAGAAGGGGATTGGCTGAGGTGTGTACATAAGCAAGAATTCCAGAGACAGAGAGACAGAATTGGAATGTTGCTCTGGGTGAAGGAAGAATTGTGGAGACTGAAGCTGGCTGAGAGAGAGACAAAGAGAGGGAGAGAGAGAAAGTTTCTCTCCCAGCATCTGAGAGACAGAAATTGGAATTTTGCTCC
>CM053582.1:344022607-344039840 GCA_028627135.1 Pseudochirops cupreus | reverse complement strand
TCCTGTCTGCTCGAAGTTCTCTTCTACATTCCTTTGATTTGGGTAAGTGAGGTTTCTCACCCACGCAGTATCATCTCCCAGTTTGCTGAATATTCCATTTATACTATCATCTAGGTCACAGAAAAAAAAATCGAACAAAAGAGACCAATGACAGACCCCTCTGACACTTCACTAGGAACGTTCAAAGTTGCTACTGAGTCATTGATCACCACTTTTGGAGTCTTGACTTTCAGCTCATTCTGATTCTACTTAACTGTGCTGTGATCTTGCTCCCATCTCTTCTCTTGTCCAAAAGGATAATGTGAGAGACTTTGTCAAACCTCTTGCTGAAATTTAGGGGGATTGTATCTGTATTATTTCTTGTTCTGCTTTTCTAGCAAAGCTGTCAAAGAAGGAATGAAGTAAGTCCAGCAGGATTGAGCCGTGCCCCCTTGTAGTGATGAACATATCCCTTTGTACTTGCTCACAAATCATCACTTTAATAATGTCTTTCAAGGTTTTCCAGTGATTGAATTCAAGTTCATGATCTAGTATGAAGAGTTCACTTTTTTCCCTTCTTTTTGATAATTCAGACATTTGTTCATTTTCACTACTGTTGCATGCCTCTTGTTCTCCACACATTTTCAGAGCTCCCTGAGTGGCTTAGCAGTCTCATTCTCATGTTATTTCAGTGCAAGGTATATAGATTCTCCAGGCCTGGAGATTTGAACAAATTGAGGGCAGCCACATTTTTTTCTTGTTATCTTCTCAATTAACTTGGGTTTCAATTTCCATTGACCTTTTTTGTTCTATGCTTCACTATTTGAAGATCATCTGCTCCTTAGAGAAGACAGAAACAAAAGAGCAGTTATAATACATAACAGTAATACTACCCATTATCCCATCTGCTGTCAACTAGAGGTCCTCTCCTTTCTTTGATCTTTTTGTTGTACCCTCAAACACACACACACACACACACACACACACACACACACACACACTCTTGGTACTTAACATTCATTGCGAATTCCAGTCTTCTTTCATAATACTGATATTATTTATGCTAAACCCTGAGATTTTCATAACCATTCTTAATTATCAGTCAGTCCTTGCTTCCATATTTTCCTCATGTCACTTAAAATCTGAGTTTATCAACGTGTTCCTTATATAGTCACAAAAGTCTCTTTGGATATCTTTAGTTTGTCATTAAAACAATTTTTTGTTTTTATTGTCACAATTTCATTCTTGAGAACATCCATTCTTCATTGAGATGACTTCCGCTATAGAATCTGAGGCCAGAGGATCTTTTTTGTAAACTCTGAAAAATCCATTCTCTCCAAGTCAAACAGTTCCCAAGTTGAAGATGCCCCTTTCTTCCAAGGTTCATGTCATTTACTTTCAAATGAAATAATCCTATAGTTATGGCATTTAGAGCTGGAAGGGACCTTAGTGATAAGCTAGTCAACTCTTCTCATTTTACAGATGAAAATCAGGCCCCAAAAGAATCAAATGACTCACTCAAGATCACACAGGTGATAAGAGAAGATTCTAGACTCCAAATCTAAGACTCTTTCTAATGTACCACATCTGCTTCATTATTATTAGTCAGAATCTGACCAAGCATAGTTGTTCCCCACATCGCTTCCTCCATCTTCTAAACAATGATTTCTTTTCCTTACTCTCCTGTGATATATGATATATAATATGTGATCCTTCCACTTTAAGGGTAGGTACAAATATATGTGGGGCTTGAAAGAGGTAGCTGTTAAATATCACTGTTCTTACTGTAAAGAAGTTATTTGTGTATAAAGCATTACTTTAAGTCTGTAATCTTTATGTTAAAAAATAAATATATCAGAAAAATCCATTTGGAGTGACCTTTTTTTTTTAACAGAATACAAAAAGGTATCCTATGTACTGTTCATTCATATACCTTTATTTATGCCAAGTCTAAGATAATTCAGGTCAAGTTTCATTACAACAAATGCTGTTCCAGCAATGATTTCTGAATATAGCCTATTATTTCTGCCAAAATTTGTTAAGTGTTTTATAAATAAATTACATTGGAACAAAAGAATTTGTGGACTTTCTTGAGTTACTTTATGTGGAATGCCTTATGTATAATAATAACAATACTAGCTGACTTTGTATAGGGCATCAAGGTTTACAAAGTGCTTGCTTTCTTCACAATAATCCTGTAAAATAGGCAGTAGAGATATCACCAATACCACTTTAAAGTTAAAGAAAACTGAGGTTCTGAGAGGGTGTCAGTCACCTGTGATAACACAGTTTGCATGTTTATGGGAAGACTCAAATCCAGGATTTCTGACTGTAAGGCCAGTGCTACAATTATAATACCTTATTTATTTCTGTATTCTAAACCACAGTAGGCTGTCCGTGGGTGAGGCAGGCATTTTCATGAATTACATTTAACATGCATCTTCATTACCTACCTCCATCCCAGCAGAAAAGATGTGAAAGACCTGTAATCATCCTTATTGCCTGTGCTGTGTAACTATACATAGAACACAGAGCTAGGAGGAGCCTTAGAGATTGTCTGAGACAACCCTCTCCCAAGTGGGGGCACTCAGTTCCATGTTAATCTCATCTCTATTAACTCGATTTTAAGCTTCCTGAGAGTAGAGACCCTAGTCTTTTACTTCTTTTTTTGTAATCACTGCTAATTAGAAGATGTGTATTTGTGTCTTTGTTTAGCAGAATTGAACTGAATTGATAAGGTAGGAACCTAAATTAATTTTAGTCTGAAAATTTCTCCTTAAGGGAAAAGAACCAGAAAGAAGCAAAACTGGAGAGAGGGGGAAGTGGGAGAAAAAAGACATTAGTTACTCAGGAATTAGTAAATTTGCATCCTGGGCACATTCTCACTGTGGCTGGGCTAATCACTTCACCTCTTGTTTCTTCTCAATAAAGTGAGGATAATAATGTCTGCCTCTGTACCAACTTCACAGGGCACCAAGTAGGAATAAATAAAGGCTATATTACAAAGCACTCAGAAAATGGGGAAAGGTAATGAGTTTCTAGTTTTCTGATTTCTCCTTCCTTTTGAATTTGATTTTGGTCAGGGGCAGATGCAGACGTGTGTGATCATTTTACCTCTACCCAGCTCTGGTAGTAATGTCCAAGCCAAACATACACCAGAGTGACAATTGCTGACACCTGCTTTTATTCTGGAAATATGTTCATTGTCTTTACCAAAGGAGACTCCCCAATAATAAAATGTTACATATTTGTAATCTGGCCATCTCAAACATATCTCATAAATCTAATTTACTATGGTTTGGAAGGACCTCATTTCTTCTGCACTGGTTTAGCCCCCTTTGCAGAGTTTGTATGTTTAACCAACATCCCTTAAGTCCTAACCTTGGAAACACTGCTGAACGAAATGCTTGCAGCATAGTTGTGGCTGGGCTACATAAATAAATAAATAAAATCCCTACCCACCCTGGAGCACATGTTGTTGGGGCTTATGTGTAGTAAGGGTTCTTTAGCTCCAGCCCAGTTAGTATCGGGGCTTCAGAGCAGCCTGGGACATTGGACATTGGACATTGTGATCTGTTCACATAAATGTATGCAACTATACAATACATGCACTAGGAAAAAAAAAAACAACCCAGACTCCTAGAAAATAACTTGTGACCTTCCTACTGTAGCTCGTTTGGATTTTTTATAAGTGAACGATCTAGGGTTTTGTTCTGTAGACATGTGTGTCCTGTGTATCATAAAAACATGCCAGTCAGGCCAGTTATGTTATCCTTACTCCAAACTTTAGTGTTATATTTGACTTCCGCCTCTTCTTTCTTTCCCCACATGTCAAATCAGTTGTCAAATTCTGTTGATTCTAACTTCATAATACTTTAATAACTTTTGCATCCTCCCATCCTTCAGTTTCCACTGCTGCCAATGTAGTCCAGGTCCTAATTACCACCCACTGAAAGTATTGCAGTAACTTACTTAGCTGTCTTCCATCCTCTGACCTCTCTCACTCTGATTCAGTCCTTAATGTCATTGTCAGGTTCATCTCCCTTGTACAGGGACCTGATCATGTTACTCTTCTTCTCAGACTGCTGTCTGTTGCCTACTCTAGCTCTCTACTGTCCATAGAATATAATACAAACTACTTATTCTGGTGGCCAAGGTCCTCCGGAGCCCAACCACACTCTGTCCCCCTTATCTCTCTTCTCTTCCCATCATATTACTCTACACTCAAACCAAACCATGTTACTTAATATCAGTTAACATGTTCTCTACTTTGTCTCTGTCCCTTTATCCACATTTTTCTTATGAATAATGAAATTAAATGAATTTTAAAAAGAATTTATTAAATGGTTACTCACAAGTGCTGTACTAATTGTTGGGACTGTGAAAAGAAAATCTAGAGTTCCCAAGGAACTCTTGTTCTTGTAGTGTAAGATTGTGTGTGTGTGTGTGTGTGTGTGTGTGTGTCTGTCTGTCTGTCTGTCTGTCTGTCTGTCTGTCGAGAGAGAGGAGAGGGCAGGGAAGTTACACAGTTGTTTGAAAAACTTTCCTCACTTCCAGTCAATTTCAAGCCAGCAGACATTGACAGAGTGCTTCCTGTGTGCAAGGCATTGTATTCGGTGCTTGGGAGTCACAAAGAAAAGTTTTAAATGGTCTTTTCCCTCAAGAAGCTTAGTTCTTAAGTGGCTCCATAACTGTTGGAATCCAACCCATTCTTTAAGACTTAGCTCAAATGATACCTCTTCCATGAAGTCTTTCCCCACAACTACATTCTAACTGTGAGAGAAGTCAACACATAATCAGCCAAGCTTTTGTTTTATAAGCAGATCCTTTTGTTAAACTCTAAGGCTACCTATGTTGAATGCCAGATAGCTGAGTTAGAAAGTAGGCAGATGGGGCAGCTAGGTGGTGTAGTGAATAGAGCACCAGCCCTGGAGTCAGGAGGACCTGAGTTCTAATCCTGCCTCAGACACTTGACACAATTACTAGCTGTGACCTTGGGCAAGTCACTTAACTCCAATTTCCTTGTCTTCCTCCTCCAGAAAAAAAAAAAGGTTCTTAAAAAGAAAGTAGGTGGGGTCTCAAATAGACATCTTCCCATATATGTTACGTATGCCTATAAAAATGCTATTTAAAGGGTGTCTTCCTTTGATGTTGATGATCAAGCATATTTGGTATGTGATGAGATCCAGCTCCAAGGTGTCTGTGAATAGTAGAGTGTGTGGAAAATTTGCTTTGGTTGTAGTGACTGTATAAGAGCAGAGGAAAGGATTAATATGACTTTGTGGAAGTATAGTGTTAGTGATTTTGAGCTGCTGTGGAATATATGTATGAGGGTAGGGTCAGTGTGGGAACCTCCAGAACACAGGATTTGTTCCTAGGTTTGAGATTTCATGGAAATAGATACTGAGGCTGGTAGAGACTGATGAGTTATGCTGGAACCTCAAACACTAAAACTGTATATATCTCTAGGTTTCAGGGCCTTCCACCACAGAAATACCAATGTTTGGGGACTGGTGGGGAAAGAATTCTAACAGATATGATATCTGACTGGCATAGTTCCATGTTCCCAATAGTCTCCACTCAGAAAAAGAGAGCCAGGAAGTAGAGCAGGGACAGCAAACCAAAGGTACAAACCTCAGGTATGAGCATAAAGAAGAGAGAGTAGTCAAATGCTTGTCAGTGCATGGAAGCTGAATCATAGCACCCATGATTATGACTATCTCATTTCTCCTACTCTGTTTACTCCTGAACCAAAGGACTGACAAAACTGTTAAAAGACTCTCCTGAGACCCCGTTTTCCCTGGAGACGTACAGATAGGACTCATCTCTGCGGCTCTGATCTCCACGCAGAATCCATAGTATGTCATCTGTCTTATACAAAAGAGGATGAAGTACAGAACCTGGTACCTCCCCGGGCCTGGGCCAGGCACCAGATCGTCTTAAATGAGTGGCACGATGACAGTACCTTCACATGTCTCAGTGGAACCAGGGAGACTCTTTTAATAACCACTAATACTCACAGATCCTCAAAGCTGGAAGGGACTGTGGAGGTCACATGTGTCACCCCTCCTCTGACGGAAGAGGCAGCTACGGACCAGAGACAAGACATGCCTTGCCCGAAGTCACACAAGGATTGAGCGACAGAGATAGCATCCAGACCCAAGTCCTTTCTGACGTCAAATCCAGCGCATTTTACTCTGTGCAATGCTTAGCAACTTCTGATAATTCATTGCCTTTAATTATTTCTTGTGTACATTTGTGTTTATATAAACATATATGCATATATTTATATATATTATAGTACATATTCTCATATATACATACATGTTTATAAATTCTTATGTGCACATATAAATACATATATAAAACATATTTAGATGTATGTATGTGTTGACACCAGGCATGTGTTATTGGCATGTGTTGCTGTGTCTTGTATACATTGAAAACTTCTATTCTAACACTGACACTATGCTGGTTTCCATGTGGCACCATTTATGACCTGGCATACTTATAAAATCATGTAATCTTGTTATTATTACTAATATATGCATGACATATATATGTATGTATTTATACACACACATATACATCCATGCATATAAATCTCCCATTTAAGGTTTAAAAAGCACTTCCTTCATAAGAACAAGCCCCATAAAGTATAAAGGGAGATCATCCCTGATCTAACCCATGTATGAATCATAATCCTTTTCTAAAACATCCCTAACAAGTACATTGAAGTTATGGTCCATCTTTGTTTGAGGACCTCCAGTTATGGACAACTCACCACCTCTTCGGGTAGCCCCTTTCCCTTTTTTACAGCTCTAGTTATTAGGAAGATTCCCTACCCTACCCTTGTTTTAGACCAGAACCTTTCTCTCTATAAATTCCACCCATTTCTTCTAGTTCTGCTCTCCCTTCCCCCAAGGTCAAGTGTAACCCTTCCACCATATAAGAGCCCTTTAAACACTTAAGTGTTAAATTTTGAACATTTTTCCTCACCCCATCAGAAAAAGTCTCACCTCCCTTCTCATGCTTGACCCTTTCATTAACCAGTTCAACTCTATTGGGGAAAGGGAAGGAAAGGGAAGAATCATTTATTAAGCCCTTACATGGACCATGTGCTGTGCTAAGTGATCTACAGCTGTTATCTGCTACCTGTGTATTGTCCTGTCTCTAAGACTCCCTAGTATTGAGGATCAGCTCAAGCTTCATATTCTGTGTGAAACCTTTCCTGATCCCTCCAGATGCTCATAACTTGCATTTCTCTTGTATGTGTCTTTTCATATGCTTATTATTTTCCTTGGATAGACTGCAATCTCCAAGTCAGGAACTGTTTTCACTTGTGTATTTCTATCTCCAGTGTTTAGTGTGGTACTTGGCACATATAGTTGCTTAATAAATGCGTTTTGATTGGTATCTGATTGACTTTTAGTTCACAAAGCATTCTCCTTGAAATGTTCTTCTGTTCTATTTTGTGTAATGTGTGTGTGTGTGTGTGTGTGTGTGTGTGTGTGTGAGAGAGACAGAGAGAGAGAGAGAGAGAGAGAGAGAGAGAGTGAGGGAGAGAGGGAGGGAAGGAAAGAAAGAAAAGAAAGAAGGAAGGAAGGAAGGAAAGAAAAAGAAAGAAAAAAAGAAAGAAACAAAGAAAGAAAGAAAGAAATCAAGATGAACTCTACTTGATGGTAGGCTTTTTCGGGGCAAATACTGTGTCTTATTTATTTTTTGTAACTCCTCTGCCACCTTACACAATTCCTTACACGTTGTAGGGTCTTGTTAAATATTTGTTGTAAGTAAATTGAGAACTGAATTCATATTTTTAGGCCTATCTTTAAAGGAATACTCCAATGACTGGTTCAAGTAAGGTGCAAATTAATGCATTTGTGATATCATGTTCTAATTAACTACCAAAAGGATTTAATAGCATGTATGCTTACCCAACAAAGCACATTTTCTCAAAGAATAACCAGTTGTGAGGTCTTTCCTTAGCACCTTATCCAGATCTGCCAGACTACACTTTTAAAGGTAATGTTCACACTAAGATGAACTTCAGTTAATTGTAGCATTACCACAGAGATGGAGGGTCTTCTTGTTGAATGAGATGGTAACTTGAGATCAGTGTCTCTGGATGCCCAGATATTGCCCTTGATGCTTATCTTACATTCAACCAGTATCTATTTGTTTTATTTTGTTTTTTGAGGGGGAAAGGCAAGGCAGTTGGGGTTAAGTGACTTGCCCAAGGTCACACAGCTAGTTAAGTATCAAATGTCTGAGGTCAAATTTGAACTCAGGTCCTCCTGACTCCAGGACCAATGCTCTATTCACTTCATCACCTAGCTGCCCCCAACCAATATCTATTTGAAAGGGGATAATTAGAAAATCTTGTATGATGCATAGAGATTCCATCAGAGATCTTTCTAAAGAATGTTCTGGGCTCTGTGCAGAATATTAAGCTGCAATGATAATCCTCAGAGTTTCCATTAATGCTGTTGTGCATTACAGAAAAGCTCATGAGACACTGTGACATGTTCTGGCTCTAGATTTTATTATTTTATTTTTTATTTATCAGTCTCCTCATTATAATGTTCTTTCTAAATGGCAGGCTGAGCTGATAAATTGTTGTTGACTCAGTAACCAAACTCCCTTTTCAGCATTCATTTCCTTAAAAAGTTGATTAGCTGATATTTAACACTCTTAGGTGCATGTGGCTTTGGAGGGGACTGGCAAAAACTGAAACTAACAGATAAATCCATTTTTGCCTAAAGACATTAGTAATGTGATCATATAAGTAGATCGTGGATCTGCCAGCATCTCTTTTTCTCTCTTCATTTCTTTCCTTTCATTCTTTGGTGGGGAGAGTATTGGGGTTCAGGTATGGGTTGGAGAGCAATCAGGAACCCAGAGGTAGAGGTAAGAAATCACTTGTTAAAAAATAGCAAAAGTCATTTTGAACTAAGGTTTTGTGACTTTATTCACTGCCTAGTACTAGGGGGAAAACAAATGCATTGTTAATAAGGTAAAGGGAACTGTATTTGAAGTCTCCTAAAGTTTAGCTAAGAATGATAGAGAGGGAGGGGATTTCTGCTATGTAGTATGTTACTGCTCTCTGAGTTTTGGTTTTGTTATGTACAGGGAAAGGATGTTGGAAGCAGTGATTTCAGAGGTGCCTCTCAGCTCTAACATTCTGGGATTTTGTTAAAATGGAATATCTATAAAATGTCTTTTGAGTTCCTTCCTTCTTTTCCATTCTAGTTCCTACTATCTTAGTCTAGGGGCTCATCACAGCACTGCTGTGTAACAGTAGCATCTAAAAGCTGAAAAAAAAAGGATAAATCTGTGTATTTGTACCATAATACTATCCACTAAAACAGTGCCCCAGACTCATTTCACTATTTTCTTGTTTTCCCTGAAATAAATCCAAATAAATATTCAACCTTGTTCTCTGACTTGTGGTTGGAAATTAACTTCTCACAAAACTCTCCCCTACCTTAGAAGAGACAGTGGAAGGTGAAACACTCAAGAGGTGTGGATTATCAGGGTGCCCAGTATTGAACCCTAGCTCTTTGCCTGCAATATTCTGCTGATATTTTGAATAGACAGCAGTTGCTCCCAATCTATGCTGATACACCAGAGATGCGGTCTGCTTATACTCACTTCTTCTGCTCTTGAGGCCAACCCAGTTTATTGGTGACAACTCATTATATCTACTGGCTGACTGTAGTCACAAAACCATGCTTCAGCTTCACATCCCATCCAACTATCAACGTAAACCATCTCACCAACTATTCTTGGCCTACGGTTAGTGCTTAATGAATGCTTTTTCATCCATCCATCCATTCATCCATCCATTCATTCATTTATTTGTTCACTTTCTTATGGAACTTAAAGTTTGCAGTGATATAGTCCAAATGCAGGTAGTCTTCTGTTGAGCCACTATCAACAAGGAAACTTTCTGGTTCTTACAATTTGAAATTTTAGTATATAAGCTCATTACCTCCCAAATGTATCTAATTAAGATAACCTGTTTACCATTTTAAGACTGAGATACCTCTCTTCCTTTCAAAGCCATGTGTTCTGTAATCTGGAACTTACTGCAGTATGAGAAAGATCTGTGACATGGATTCTGGAAAGAGTTGAGAAAGTCATAAGAGTTTTGTCCAACAAGTGTAAGTAAAGTTTTGAAAAAAAAAAGTAAGAGAATCATAGAGGGCTTCTGTGACAGCAAATTACAAATAAATGAGAGTATTTAGAGGGTTTACTAAATAATTTTCATTGATAATCAGACATTTATGTCAGTTTTCTCAAATCCATTGACTTTTAATGAATCCACAAAATGATTTGCTCCTTGCTAATATATCTTGAGTAAATCTAGATTAGATCCTCTTAGGTCCATCATGTGTAAAAAAAAAAAGAAAAACTGATGAGTTTAGTGTCCTAGGAATAGCATAACTTCCATAGTAGACTATACCTATCATTTGAATGCCAACAGAAATCAAGGAAAGTACTATAAGAGGGCATGGTTGTCCTCCCTGGTTGTCGCTTGTGATTAGATAGCACCTTGACTTGTCTTGCTAACTATGTAACAGTCATTCACAAATTTGTCAAATTTCAAGCTGAATTTATATGTGTTTTCTATCTTTATTGTTTCTAGGGGTTAAGGTAAATGTCCCATAAGTTTTTTTTTTAATTTCTTTAACTTTCATATGACATATACTTCTCTTTATTTTTCCTAAACTTAACTAAGTTTCCAAAGTTGTTCCTGTATTCTACTATTTTAAGATTTAGTGAATAATTCTGTGTTCATTTAGCCATCTTATTCCTGATTGTATGTATTTTAACCCTGCTCCCCCTCAGCTTTCACCTGATGAGTCCAATCTAATTAATTTGTCTTTTTATGGAGTTTCTCTTCCCCCCAAATACTTCCCATCATCCCATGAATTGTCCTTGTCTGAACTTAATCTAGTTCTTTTAGAAATTGAATTCTTGAGGTGCAGAAAAAGAACTGTTTGTGCTATTCTAGGTTCAGATGCGCATCATTTTAATAGCATTTTATGTTCTGTTTTCAATTCTTTCCTTAACGATGCCCAGCATTTTGTTGCCTTTTTGGCCACAACAGTACATTAAGTTGATGCCCTCAGGGAATAATCTCCAATGAGTCCCAGGTCCTTTTCCTGGATCACGATCCAGAGCTTTTCATTTTATGTTTATAATTTGGATCTTTTAATCCAAATTAATGTATTACTTTGCATTGGGCCATATTAAAACTGCCACCTTTCTACCCATTGATATATACTACAGTTCTACAGTTTGTTTCTATCACCTTAGCACTTCACTTCCCAGAAAAGTTTCATTCTATCCATAAACTTAGAGACTTCCTCTTTCACTTCCTTCTGCAGATCATTTTATAAAGATGTTAAGTAAGATTGGCCCTGGCACTAATCCCGGAGGGGCCATTCTCTTTACATTCCTCCACCTAAAGGACTGCTTTTTTATCCCTGCCAGTTGTTCTCTAACTCTAAATCAATTCTCTGTCCATGTGGTCCATAGCCATCTCAAGTTTTTTCTTTAAACTTTCATTTCTTTATGTACATTAAAAAAACTCTTCAGTGAGCCAAAGTGTCACAGTCTCCATTGGTCAAGTTCACCACAATGCTTGATTGGTAGATCTGTTAGATTTGCTTCCCACAGAGATGCCAGTTTAAAAACACATTCAATATGTATTCATTGACACTGAGGCAGACTTCCAGAGTTAGGTTTATTCTAATGGTTGACTACATATTGGCAAATTGATACTGTACAGTTTTTGTTTCTTGAACTTGAAAAATGTTAATCCTATTTTCCTTCTTGGGGGTTTTATATTTACTGACCCTGGGTTGCCTAGTTACAGCATTAATCCTAATATCCTGCCTAAGATATTATAAACTTTGTTTCATATACCCATTCAACCATTTTGTTGCTAAAGATTATAGCACTTCTGAAATTTTGCTTATTGACAAACACAGTAGTTATACACAATTCCTGGTTTTTCAGAGAGTTATGGGAGGCAGTGTACAGCTCCAGGAAACTGCTAAAATATTCAGATTAATTATCAAGAGTCTAGGGGACATTTTCTAAGAGTTAGCAGAAACTCTGAAATCACTACCAAAATGTCAGGGTAGGCATTCATTACAACTGGGAAGAAGTGACATCCATTTAAGAAGCAAAATTCTGCTACGTAGAGGTAAGTCAGTGTCGAACAACACAAGCAGGGACAGTACCAATAAAACCTGCAACTGTTGTTGATGTCACCCTCAGTGACATTCGCTCCATGCCACTGCTGTTCCCTTTCCCTAATTCACATTATAGGCGAGTTTTTGTTTATCCACATGAGTAGACAAGCTCATGAAATGGTCTCAAGCAGCAAATAGTTTTGGAAGCCAGACAAAGTGAACTAATCTCTGGTTTATGAATGTGCTGTGATGCCGAAGGAATGGCTGCATCAACAAAGGACTTTAACAAGGAATAGACATTCTGAGGATGCATCCTGGAAATGGACAAGGTATAACAACTTGGCTAAGAGGAAAAAGAAGACGTGATTGGAAAGGAAACTGAATGAAGGCTGTACAAAACATTACTTAGAGACACTGAGAGGAGCATTCTAATCTATTGTAAAGACGGTACAGGAAGCTTCACTAGCCAGCCTTCTGGGCTGCTGGATGGGGCAGTGGTTAGAGCACTGGGCCTGGCCTTAGGAAGACCTGAGTTAAAAGTCTGTCTTTAGACAATTACAAACTTTGTGACACTCAACAAGTCACTTAACCTGTAGTTGCCTCAGCTTCCTCAATTGTAAAATGAAATAATAATAGCACCCACCTCCCAGGATTGTTGCAGGGATCAAATGAAACCATATTTGTAAAGCACTTAGCACAGTGCCTGGCACATAATAGGATCTTAATAAATTCTTGTTTTCCTTCCTTCTCTATGGCTTTGCCAGTGATACCATCCCGAGATGGGGGTGGCAGTGGGAAAGTATTTTAACTCTTCCTCTTCTATGTTGAATGACCTTAGAGAAGGTATATATTTTTTCCTTTACTATTAAACTTTGAAGGGTCACGTTGGGGTTTTTTTGTCTGTTTGGTTTTTTTCCCCAGATGGTAAATGATTAAACTGGGCATGACAATTTTCAAGAGTCTTAGATCATATTGAGGGACTAAATTTTGAGATACAAAAGAGTAGTGAATTGTAGACATACCGAGGCATGGTCAGTAGGGTCTTAGACAAAACTGTGCAAGATCTACTAATTTTTTGAGCCCCAGATGTATTTTGTATTTTGTGACAGAACTTCTCAAATGAGTTTGTTTAGGGACTTCTCTCTCTAGTTGATGCTGACATCTTCCCATCATCCTGTATATATCTCTGTTTGTGGTATATATGATTGTTTGCAAGCTGTCTTCCCTTTCAGAGTGTGAGATCCTTAAGAATAGGAACTTTTATTTTTCATTCTTTGTAACACTAGTGCTTAGCACAATGCTAAGGGACTTCTCTCTCTAGTTGAGGCTGACATCTTCCCATCATCCTGTATATATCTCTGTTTGTGGTATATATGATTGTTTGCAAGCTGTCTTCCCTTTCAGACTGTGAGATCCTTAAGAATAGGAACTTTTATTTTTCATTCTTTGTAACACTAGTGCTTACCACAATGCCTTGCATCAATAGGCACTTAATTAATGCTTGCTAACTGCTTGATTTAGGTAGTCTAGATAATCCAAGTGGAGTACTCTGATTTCATCATTAATACTCAAATTTTGGGTAGAACAAAAAAAAATAGCTTTAAAGAAGGTTAAAAAACCAAACCAAACCATGGTCCTGCCTGTAGTATTCAGTTATTCTTTTTATCATATTGCTTCAGTTGTTTAATTTCAGTTATTTCCCCTATAATCTTCTTTACTGTGCACTTTAAAATATAAAAGGTAGAGTACTACTGAAAAAATACCATTTCCAACAAAATTTTAAGGGTGTCATTTGAGATTTAAAATAAACTATCCTGTTGTAATTGATCACGTGTACGTTTATCAAAAAATTTTACCTGTTTGTTACCAGGTAAAATGATGAGATGTTCACTGCACTGGCATTTGCTGCTTTTGTTTGAAATGCTTTAAAAAAAATTACAGCATCATTTTGTAATTCTTGCCTCAAAATTCACTTGAAAGAAAGCTCAAAAGATTTTTCAAAGAGAGAAAAAGAAAGGAGAAAGAAGAAGAGGAGAGAGAGAAAAAAAAGAAAGAAAAGAGAAAAAAATCTAAAAAAAAGTTAAGCTATGCTGGGCCAGGGTGGGAAATTCCATTGTGGCTTGAAGCCCATGGCAGGTAGAGTGGAATTTAATGAAGGAAACTGCTGTGTTTTTGTGTCTTTCTGTATGTTTTTCCTTTAAAACCAAGAGCTGGGCAGGCATCCCATTCGACCTGATGTGACCCAGGCAAATTGCTTCTTATATAAAAACAACTGTAGACTTGGAGAATATGAAAACGCACTGTATACTTCTTCCAACTGAGGGAAAGGAAAGCCTGAGAAATAGGACAGCCCTGTCAATACACGTTGAGCAAAACTATCATTCAAACCTGTTAAAGAGAGATTAGAACTTGCTTCCTTATGCCAGAGGGCATAATTTTGAGTTAGACCTCTTTATATAAAATATATATAGGTATATATTTTTTAGTTTTTAAGGAAGCACTGTTGGTAAAGGAAAAAAAATCATTTTTGGTAGGAGATTTTTCCTGTAGTAGGAGAATGGTGGCAAACAGTATTTTTAAAAACAAGCCTCTTATACCCTTATATAATATTCTGAAAGTAAAGTAGTAATATTTTAAGAGACCGAAAGAAGCATTTTAATTTTCTTTTGCAGCCTTGGAAGAACATAGGAGTGGGGATTCAGGGTGTGTCCACTGATATTGCATTCAGATGTGTTGACTTGGCTTGTGTACTGACAGATTTATTTAAAAAACAAAGTTTAAAAAATGCATTGTGTGCTAGTGAAGTCACTTCATAAATCTTTTCCTTTATGAATTATTTTGATCACAAGGCCTGTTGTTTAAATCAGTAAAGTACTGTACGCCTTTTAAAAATTGCCTTCTTTTCCAAACTGTCAGTTCAAAAGCCAGCAACTTCCCCTGAACAACATGTAGGGAGCAGGAGAGGTAGAGAGAGGAGGGCCACATGAGTCGGGCAGCCCAACTAAATGAAGGCATAATCCAATTCCAATCTGCTGTGGGTCACAGAAAAGACATATGAGCTTGGACTCGGCCCTCTTATTTTTTTCATAGATGGCTAAATGCAAACTGGTGTTTCTTCTCAGGAAAAGACGGAGGAAAAGCAGCCTTTGAAGCAGCTGGCCTGTCAGAGGGCGGAAGGTTAGAATTAAAATACTCTTCAAGCTGTTGCTGAATAATGAAGGGTAGGGCTTCCTAGCTAGGCAGTTACCACAGCCCCTTGGGAGTCTAGAGGACAAATATTACATAATGTGTACAAAAGTTTTAAATGCTAAGTTAATTACAGCTGGCTTAAAAAGGTTTGATGAACCAGTGCTGCTTACTCTTTAGGCTGAAGAAAGGACTGTGATCTACCATAGGGAACTTTATAGTAAGGAACAACCAGGATATGTGATCCTGAGTTTAATGGTACCTGCCCAGGGTTTGATTTTGTCCAGCCTTTGAGAGCTATTGATTTTAAGAAGAATGGAGCAGGGTCATAGATTTAGAACTCAAAGGGACCTAAGAGATAATATCCCCCAACCCCATCATTTTATACATAAAGAAATTTAGGCCCACAGAGGTTATATAACTTTCTCAAGGCATATAATATCAACAGTCACATGACTTGATACAAAGATCCTAATGTAAACATATTACCATATAACCAAAGATCCTAATGTAAACATATCACCATATAACCAAAGAGAATAGTATGAGATTAGATGTATGCCTGTGATGACTGTCTCCCTAACTGTTCTGTAATCATCTTCTGCTTAACTGTGGTGTTTTATACAAATTCTTTTGTATCCCCAAGATTAATAAGCACAGTGTTGATCACACAGTGGAGGTTCACTGAAAACTGGATGACTGATAAACTTGGTTAACTAACAAAATCATTCAAATGAAGTGGGTAGGTGGTTCTAGATGAATCAGGAGAGGCTTTCTACAGAAAAATAGAGCTAAGTTCTGAAAAAATGGGAGGATCAGAGACTAAGTAAAAATGGATGGGTCATTTAATATCAAAAAAATATTTATTTTATTAAGTATCTACATCTTTTGTCTTTTTGAAGGCGCTCTTCATCTCAAAGATAAGGCAGAGATAAGTATGTTTGTCTAGCTGAGACAAATAATGAAAATTGGGGGTATGAGAAGAGGGAAAGAATCTTTAGATGAGCACTAATAATTATAACAAACATTTATCAAGGAGGACCCTGGGGATTCAAATACAAAAGTGAAACATTCTCTGATCTCATTTAACTTACATTCTATGGAAATACAGTTTCATAAATTGAAAAACCTCTGGTAGGGTGATGTGGACTGGAATTTGTACTTAATTCATTGGGCAACAGAAGACCTTTAGTCCAATAAACACTGGGATTTGAGGAAAGGACGTAGTATAGTTGAAATGGGAGCCAGTTGTCTTGTCCTATCAATTCACCTACTATGTGCAGAATTAAATGACAGAGTAACATCCCATTGCTGAACTTAATAACTATTAGTTCTATACCATACTACTTTTAAGAGATAAAATTCTGTCTTAGTAGCAGGGACTCATCTTTCCTTTTTCTACTCTTTTTCCCATATTGAGCTTTCTTTTTTTAAAATTAAATTTAAATTTTCTTGTTACATTTTAAGTTCTAAACTATCTCCTCCCTCCCTCGCCACCCCGCACTAGAGAAGACCACCAATTGACACGGCTATAGATACGGACATACGTAAAACCGTACTATGCACACTTCTGTTTATCAGTTCTGCTTCTGGAGGTGGGTGGCATCTTCCTTCAGAGGTCCTTTGCAGTTGATCTGAATATTTATAATACTCAAGATACCTTAGTCATATTCAACTTTCTTTTTTTTTAAATTTTGTTATAGTTTACATCATTCATTTCCACAAGATTTTGAATTACATATTTTCTCCCCGTCTTTCCCCCGCCCACCACCCCAAAACAGCCATCCCAGTGTGTCCCCCCTCTCCCAGTCTATTCTCTCCTATGTCACTTTTTTGGTAGGGCAGGATGGATCTCCCAACTG
>CM053582.1:343998200-344022107 GCA_028627135.1 Pseudochirops cupreus | reverse complement strand
ACATAGGTGAGTATGTGTATATATGTGTACAGGTATACATAGATAGAAGGCACAGGATCAATTGAATAGGAAGGGATGATATTTAAAAGGTGAAATTGAGAGATAAGAGAGTAATATAGTGAGAAGAGATGGGGAGAGACAGAATGGGGTAATTTATCTCATAGAGAAGAGGCAAGGGATAACTGTTACAATGGAGGGGAAGAACAGGAAGGCAAAAGGGAATGGCTCAACCTTACTCTCAATGAATGACATATACATTAAATTGGGTATCTTGCCCTACAGGAGAGTAGGGGGGAAGGGGATGAGAGGGGGGATGGCAGTTTGAGAGGGAGGGTAGTTCGAAGCACACACTTTTGAAAAGGGACAGGGTCAAAGTAGAGAATAGAACAAGTGGGGGGCAAGATAGGATGGAGGGAAATATAGTCAGTCTTTCACAATATATCTGCTGTGGAAATGTTTTGCATAACTGCACATGCACATCCTATATTGAATTGCTTATTTTCCCAGTAAGGGTAGGTGGCAAGGGAGAAAGGGAAAGAATCTGGAATTCAAAGTTGCAAAATTAAATGTTTTAAAAGTATTATTATTATTATTATTATTGTTATTATTTACATGCAACTGGGAAATAAGATATACAGGCATTGGGGTACGGAGATCCATCTTGCCCTACCAGAAAGTTGGAGGGAGCATGGGGGACGGTATAGGAGAGAGTAGATTGGGGGAGGGGGTATACAGTTGGATCACTTTTTTGGGGTGGTGGGTAGGGGAAAGACGGGGAGAAAATTTGTTACTCAAAATCTTGTGGAAATGAATGGTGTAAACTAAAAATAAACATAAAATTTAATTTAAAAAAACAAACCAGTGACTGCCATGAATGGCTATCAGAACTGATATTGTAGATTAGTGAAATGTTGGAAGCAAAATAGAGAAGGAAAGGAGGTCAAGGAGAAAAAAACAGATTGGAGAAGAAAGGGTCAGGGGAAGAAATGAAAATTTAGGAGGAAGAAGTGGAAGAAGGAAAGAAAAGTGGATAAAACATGGAAGGAAGCATGACAGAGCACAAAGAACACTATCTAAAATTGTCTTAAGTGATATGGGTAATCCTCTGTGTGGTATGAATTGAAAGCCTTACCCCACTAAACATTTTTTTAAACTGAATTTGTGATTTCATTTATATAGGGAATTCCCAATGAGGAAACCGCCTTCCACCAGTTCAGACAGGCAGCTGTTATGAATTTTACAATGTTAAAGAGTTTCCTGAGTCAATTTTGGGTTAATTTGTTGCCTCTTGACTGGGTTAAATGACCTGCCTAGGATCATAGGGAAAGACTATTCCAGAGGCATCACTTGAACCCAGAGCTTCCTCTCTCGGAGGTCAGTTTCCTAACTACGATCCCATATTGTCTCTCTATCTCCACTTGAAAATTCCAACTATTAGCATCATTTCTTTGAGTTTGAGCTATTTTCAAAGGTTTATCCCTAAGTAACAAAATTGTTCTTTCATGGTCCCAATCACAGGAGAGGAGACAATGAGGAGGCATAAAATTATAAAAATTATTTTTAAAAATCCCCAGTGTTTCCTTCAAGAAGTGTGAATAAGGCTGTTGGGTGAATCTGAAAGACAAGACAAGGCACAGAATGAAGCCTCTGGGTGACTTTTAGTTCATTAAGTCCATGAAAGACTTAAAGGAGATCCTGGTGCCAAAAGAAAAGTACAGAAGACACATGAAGCTCGAAGAGAGTACCAGCAGAGGCCATTGACTTTCGGAAGTTGTATCCAAAGATGGTGGAAGGGCAGCTGGTTGGGCACATCAAGCATGATATTTACTTAAGAAGATGAAATTTAATAGGGATAAGTATAAAGTCTTGAGCCTGAAGGTAGTCAATGTGAAACTATTCTCTAGGAAGTTAGTATTTTCCTTCTACACCACAACTGTGATGGAGTTCATGGTACTGAAGGTAAAGTCCTCTACATTAGCAGTCATAAGAAAAGTAGGCCTGGGAGAAATTTCAGTTTCTCAGTCCACAAATAAATGTCTACTGATCATGACTATAACATGGTTAAGAAAACATATGACATGTGGTTAAGAAAACAAAAAACCTCCATTTTCTTGGAGATTTAAATTAGAAATAATCTGTCTAGAGGTGATTATCAATTCCAGGGCAGCTGATATGGAAAGAAAAGAATGTTGGAAGAAGAGTGAAGAGGAATCAGGAAGCATATTTCCAAGAATAATGCATGTAACAAAAGTGGTATTTATTAGGTGGGTGACCATGGGTAAGTCACAGCTTCCCTAAACCTGTTTTCTCCTCTACAATATGGGTATAATAATATTACAGGGGTCTGTTGTGAGACATATATGAAATAACATAAGTAAGGTGCTTTGCAAAGTTTGAAATATGACATAAATGTCACTGATTAATATATTTGTACTATATTATTGAGGAAGAGTATGTCAGTCATGGTAAGAAAAAAGGAATAATAGACAGCATTAGAGTTACACTGAAGTTTGTGAAATATAAAAAGATCTAGAGGAACAACTCCAGGGATCCTTTTTAGGAATGGATGAGTTGAGACTCATGAAATAAGATAAATACAGAGAAACTTTGGAAGATTTACATTAACTGATGCAGAGTAAAATAAGCAGAACTAAGAAGACAATATCTATGATGCCTAAAACAACATATATGGAAAGAGCAACCACAACGAAACAATCATAAAGTGACTACTGAAAAATTACAAAGAAGCACTACCCCAAATAAGAGATGAAAAGACATCTTTCCTCACTGCTTTACAAAGATGGGAGGGAGGCCCACAAGTGTGGAACTTCTTATGTATTTTCAAGTTTTGTTTTCTTTCCCCTTTGTATTGGTCCAGTTCTGCTTATTGTTCTTTACCTCTTCTGAAGGTGTGTAGAAGAAACTTCATTTTAATTTCCATGGACAACTTCTGTAGGAGAAGTAATGAGATATCAATGTACCTTGTCTTATTAAAATAAAAAAGGTTGAAAGAATGTGGAGATTTATTAAAGGGACAAAAAAAGTTGAGTTTTGTTGTTATTGAAAGGCAACATACGATGGGTTTAGATTTGGTTATACAAATTAAGGGTGACAGAAAAGAAACCAAGAATGCATGATTTCTGGTAGTTGGTTGTTTTTTCTTTAGAAGTATTCATTAAAAAACAGCAACAACAACAAAAACGTGGATCGTTCAGTTAAAGATGTCAGGTTGGTTAAGGAAAGCATCACTGGAGAACAGATTGGAACTAGAAAAATTTAAAGTTTGTATGTTACTGAGGTAAGGATATAATTATGAGAGTGATATTGCTTTGAAAAATGGAATTGCCCCTTCACTACCTTACCTAGGCTAAATGCATGTGCATTTAGGTTAAAAAAAATTTTTTTAAAGCTTTAACTAACCAAGGTGGTCAGATACATGTGGCTGTCTTGCAGCTATTGGCATAAAACAAATAGATGTACCTTGTTTTATACAACATATCTTCTTAAAAAGTTTAGTATAAATCTCTCACTTTCAAAAGCCATGATATTACCAGTGTGGGCCCACACTACTCATGCAGATCACAAATTTTACTAAGTGTATTACTAATTGCCTTACTAAATCAATTTAATTAAACTCACAAACATTTCTTAAGTACTTCCTGGATGCTGGGGATACAGAGGAAAAAAATAAGAGATATATGCCTTCAGGGAACTTATGATCTACTAGGAAGAAAGAACTTAAGTCTAAGTTGCTGTTTGAAAAATTCACCATAAGAATCAGAGGACTTTAGTGTACATCAAAGTTTTATCAATAGGATCTTATGGGGGAGGGAGGTGATTTAATGAAAGCCTGAGGTGAAACCTTTTAGAAAGTAAGACATCCTTTATAATGCAAATAAACAACTGCCAAACTTATCAGAAGCTTTAAGTTTGGATTTCCATTTATCAGGTATAGTATTCTTAAAGCTGTCATACCTTTTAACACAATTTTTCCTTCCTTCTTCCTGTACCCTGAGAGAGGCTTCATATAATTTAATCCTGCCTTTTCACTTTTACCCATTTTCTCTTGCCTCCTTAATTCTTTAATAGCAAAGTATTCTACACATCTATTACTCTACTTTTTACTCTTTTCTCCTCCTCCAAAAAACAAAAACAAAAACAAAAACTCTGACTGGTTGTTTCAAGGGCTTTTTGAGTAGTTACTTCACTGATAAATTTTTTAAAAATAAATTTCTTTGTAATCTACAAATATAGATAAGAAAGATAAAATGCATAATGTTATGGTAGTAAATATTTCTAATTCTTTTGTTAACAGATAGATTCACTAAAAACTGGGGGCAGAAAGCTTAAAAGTCTTTCAAATGAGAAGGGGAGAAAACCAGCCCTTTTTTTTTTAAATAGAATTACAGAGATTAGTTCCACTTCCTCCATTGTGGGAAAATCAAGGGTTAGAGAAATACAATGACTTTCCCAGGGTCACCAGATGTGAGTGGCAGAGCTAGGATTGGCACCTGAGGTTCCTGATTCTGAATCTTTCTTCCCATTGAAGCACATGGCCCTCCTTTAATTCTCTTCCTCCCTCTTTACCTCCTTCCATTTTAAAGATATTACCCAGATGCCACTATTTTGGTACTGCTGGCATCAAAAAACTGAGAGAAATTTAGGGTGCTGATACAGATTAATAGCAGTGGCCTATTTTTCTCATTTCCCAAACAGTTAACACCAAAATGAATTCCAACAAGATTGGGAATTAGACACAAGAACGAAGTCTGAGGAGATTAGAAGGGAACTTGGACATGAGAAAGATGTCCCTTGATACGAGGGCCACGGCTGCCAGAATCACAGTAATTAAAGTTGTGTCAGTGTTTCCATTATAAACTCTACTCTTTGGGGGTTTATAATTCAGCTATAATGACCAAATTTAAGCTTAAATACATCCCCAAGTATCTTAGATTGAACATTGTTTTCTCCCCAACTCCTCAGAAAAAAATCCTTCAAAAACCATCCAGCACTTTCTATGTTTATTTAATATCAGCCTTCTCCAGTCCCTAGAAAGAATAGGATGTAAGTGCTTATCAAAGGACCTGATTCACAAGGAAGGCACCTGTATTAGGAGATTCCGGGCCTTAACTTGGTGAATTAACTTGCTCAGGGCAACAAAAGGATAGATACTCGATCACTAGGAGAGTTACTGTAACTTCTGTGGATAAGTGTTTCCCTTCAATTCAGAGCAGTGAAAAGAGCTTCCATGATACATCCAAACGGCTCTCAGTTGTTTGCCACACACTTCTTAACAAAAATATTAAAACTCTGATGTGGGGAAGAAGAAATTTCCCAAGGCTTCCTTCATACTTTTCTACTCTGGCCACATCAGTGTGGAAGGTAGAGGCCTGAAATGGGAGAAAAAATCCCTTCCTATCTGCAGCTGGGGTTCCATATCCTACCCACTAATACTTCTTCCGCCACAATGGGGATTCCCAATCACACATTAAAGTGCTGGGTAAGAAAATGTGCCAGGAGAAGCCGTAGTAGCCTAGGTAACTCCTGCATTATCTCCAACCCCTATAGAGGAGAACTCCCAATGCCCTAAATTTCTGTGCTAACAGGAACTGATTCCTAAGCAGAGAAAGTTCCCTTGTTCCGCAAGCCTCCTCCCTGAAAGTACTGGAATCAGGCTTGTTTATTACAATCTAACAATAGTTTTAGCTTAACAAATGCAGATTTGGAAATAAATGAAATGCTCTTTGTCCTTAGTAAGGAAACTCAAAATCTTCCTGGCACCTTTAAATCAGACCAGATAACTATGCGTATATAACAATCTTTTAAACAGCAGGACAATTTATACTAGATAAAAAGTTTAAAAATACAACATGTATACTGTCAGATAAGTATTAATGCAATATTAAATTTCTAATCTGTCTTTGTATATGTATGTAAAAGTGTGTGTATGTGAGTGTGTGTGTGTGTGCACGCGTGCGAGAGAGAGAGAAAGAGAGAGAGAAAGAGAGAGATTTCTGCTGGTAGTTGTGGAACACTTGGCAAAAGCTAAACAGTATATATGTTAAGCTGGGAAGGAAGTAAGAAAATTTTTAAAAAGCAGAAAATAAAGGTTTTGAATATGTGAATTTATTTCAAATAATAATCTTAAAATGCTTTTATCAAAAGCTAAATAGGTCAGAGTCTTAAAAGTGGAAAGCTGTGTGTGAGATGAAGTTCTACTGTGTTAACTGGGCAAATGATGGGTTTCAAAATAGTCTAATTTTACTTTAAAGAAGGTTTTACATGTGTATATACCATTTTCTATAGTAAATAACTACTTGTTTGAGATATATGAGCTTATTAGGTGAATAACAGCATTTTTGAAAGCCTCTAAAACAATATATACAGTTTACCAACTTAATAGATCTCTATTGAAGCATGCTTCTTTAACATTATTTAGAAAAGGGAAATTCTGTTCCATAATAATACACAAAAGAACAGTCTTTGAGAGCAATTTTTCCACAACATTAATATAAAAAAATCATGTGTTTATAGTATTTGTACTTTGTCTTATTTTCTAACTTTTTAGTAAGTCTAGGGGAACAAAGCAACTAAGGTGGTTTTTGTTTCTTTTGCTGTTTTTTGTTTATTTTAAAATCAGTTTAGTGAACAGCTTCAAAGCAGAGCCCTAGGTAAATGGATTAATCTCAGGGTTTGAGCTAAAATAGGGCATGGGGTTCTAAGTGGGTGTAAGTTAGTCTTGTTGCCTTCCCTTCTTCTTCCTGGACCTCAGAAAGATTACTAATAGGTTGGGGAGAGGAAGAGAGGAGAACCTCAAAAAGCCCAGACTGTTTGTTAATTATATTTGTGGCACTGGGCAAAAGCAAAAGGAACTTTCTGATAATTTTCACAGTTTCTATGGGGTTTCCAGGAATTTTAATCTTTTCAGATTATTATTATGGCAAAACCAAAGAAGCAAAAGTATTTGCTTTAAATGGTTGAGGGGCGGTGGTGACCACACAATGGTTCCTTGTTTCTTCAGCGTTTTTACCTATTGCTAAAATAGAAACTAGAACATTAAAAAAAAATATTACCCCCAAAAGTAGGTTATGCCCTACCCCTCTGTGGCTAAAAATAACCACAAAAAGAAAGAAAGGAAGAAAGAAAGGAAGCTATTTTGACTGGCAAAAGCAGACGTGACATGAGAGTAACAGATGGAAGACCGATAGACACTCTCACAGAACACACTCAGCAAACACAAGAGCAGGCATCCCTTCTAAACTAATGTAACAATGGTGACTTTTGCCTTGTGCTTTCAAACTTCTTTTCCTAGGGTGTTTACCTAAAGACTTCCGAAGGAACTGTAAAAAATAATGCAGACTGACACTAGCACATCTGTCCATTCCCAGAAATAAGAGAAAGTTGATAATCACTGCCTACGAAGAGAAAAGGTTCAGGCAAAATGCCTTCTTTTGGAGGCAGGACAACACAGACTACCCAAGAGCTGAGGTGTGTACCTTTCTCCCTATCCCCAGGCCCCAATTCACAGTATTTTTGGTTAAGGTGAGACTTTTGTATTCTAAACACACAGCAAAATAGGGCACTAAAAACTTTCATTAAGTAAATAATTAAAAGAAACAAATCTTTCTACTAATTGTTCCTCAACTTGAAAGAAAGGTTATTTTTCTTACCTTACGCTGTGTCTTCTGAAATCTGACAGTGTCATTCAGTCAGTCATTTCAGTGTCAGCTACTGATTTTCAACTCTTTTATTACACCGAATACAACTAATAATAAAATGGTGCTGATCTCCCTGCTTTCACTATATAACATCTATATTTATATGCTTAGGCTTCTATTCAGATCTATATTTATCTGCTTTATCTGCCTACAGTGCATCTGTTTCTCATACACACAGACATATATTTATATATATACACACATACTGTATATATGTTATATATAAACACACACACACACAAAAATATGTATGAATGTATGCTTGTGCATCTCCTTCAACAGAATGCAGGTGCATAAATACCCAGACATGTGATATGTATACAGAGATTATAAATGTACATGTAAACAGATGTGTACATCCTAACAACAAGGATCCTGTCTGCCTTACTTGGCTGTTGACCTCAAAGACGTTTACATGTTTTTTGTATTATACAGTCATAGATGCTGCTCTTGCAAGGCGGAAAAAATCCCTTAGGGGAAAAAGAAAACAAACTCAAAAGACACCAACACCCTCCCTAGTTCATCAGTTCTTGGAACCATAAAATATTAGAGCTCAAAGAGAGTAAGAAATCAAGTAGTGGAAATCTCTCATTTTACAAATGAGGAAACTGAGGCAAAGAGACTTGAAGGTACGTGCCCAAAGTCACACAGCTCACTGGCATTGAAACTTGTCTCTGGATTCTCGGTGCCTGCTCTTTTCACTGCACTACCCTGAGCACTCATTGAATTGTCCCCTCCTCCAAAAAAAAACAAACAACTTACTTCCTTTATTTAAGTAGAAGGAAGGTAATCCTGCCACTTTATTCAACCTGTCTTCAAATGGCCCTCTTTTTCCTCTTATAAGCTCTAGGAAATATTCTAGGTTGTGCAGAAGCTAGCCCCAAAGCTGATTGTTAAATTTTTACTGTAAGTATTTATACTGCGGAAACTGGAAACTCTACAAATCAGGGTTTGATTGTTATTTTGTTGACTGTCTAGACTTAATAAAGTGATGGAGAAAATGTTAATAATGCAGATTAAACTGAAAAGTATGTTCTGGGTCCATTTGTTTTCTGGAGAGTTATTAAACATTTACCAGCACATCCCTGATAGCTCACGTAGGTTTAGCTTTTTATATGATTTCCTTACGCCGCACCGCCCCCCCCAAAAAATCTGTGCAGTAGGTAATAAAAGTAACTAACGTTGAGAGAGTTAATTAAATTGACTTGTCCAGGGTTACTCAACTGTTAGTGGCAAAGCCAGTTTATCTGAGTCTGAGACCTGCTTTTTCCACTACACATCTATGGTTTCCACACACCTCTGACCCTACAACCTAACTAAATTGTAAATACCTCTGATCTCATCTAGGTGATGCCAGCTTTGAACAGGCAACCTAATACAGAGGCTTTTCTGGGCCTAAGTAAAAATGGATGCAGCAAAGAAGGAAATGAGTTCTCTTATTTTTTTCCAAAATTAAATATGAAACTTATATCCTCCACTGGAAACTAGAAGATATAGAAATCTTCTAAGCAGTTTGCCACAAGCGAAGCTTGTTTAAAATGTAAAGTCTTTATTACTTATGGTCTAGTCCATTATGTTATTTTTGCATTTAAAAAAAAAAGTCAATAACACCTCTCTTTCAAGATTTGCCAAGGCTTGTTAGCACTAAGCCAATATTGGAAATGGAAGTGGAAGAGGATGAAAAGATATTTGGGGAAGGGGTGTAAAAATCTACCCTTCATCCTCTAGTCTTCCAACTAGCTTTCTGCTATGTTTCCTCTTCCCTCACCTCCCAGCACATGCACAGACACAGAGGCAGCACATAAATCCAACGCCCCTAAAGAAAACCAAAACCGAAAAGAAAGGCACATTGCCACCGGTAGAGTGTGAGGAACAGATTTCTTAAGAGCAAGTTATTCTTTGCACATGGTGAAGTGACCTCACACAAACCTCTTCAGACTGCTAGCCAATAAGAAGGCTGCCGAACCCATAGGATTTTTACACTTTGTACAGTTAACTCACAGACTCAAATCCAAAATCCAGCACTTGGGGATACCATGTGGATTTGTGAAACTCCCTGGGGCATACTGCATCCATAAGCCAAAGAATGGATATTATACTGATCCATACATGCAGCTTTTCAGCTGCGACATATTGATAATTACTCTTTATTCGTGAAGTAAATCCAAATAATAAGAACACATTGCAAACATTCATCAAAAGCACTGCACTTAACTCTTTTAGACCACAAAGAGGTGTGGGGGGTGGGAGTGGGGGGAATCAAAGCTGCAAAATAGCCAGCTGCTTCGGGAACTTGTGTGGGATGCAGAAGCTTGTGGCACTTTTTTCCCCCAGGAAAGATGATTTCATCAATATCCACATCATATTATGCATCACTGATACAGAATCATCCTTAGTATAACACAAAATATGAAAAGTTCCTATTGGAGAATAATTTCTCAGTGACTGAACATATGTCTTCACTCAATCAACAAGCTTTTATTAAGCACCTACTATTTACCTGGCACTGTGCTAGATGTTGAGGATACAAATCCCAAAAGAAATAATCCTTGCTTATATTCTACCTAGGATATAAATTAAAAGGTCACCAAAAGGCAGTCAGACCCTGAGTAATTGGTCCTGGAGAACAGATAATGAAACATACCTTCCTATGGTCATGGCAGACATGAGTGACTATTAGGACAGAATGTTATATACAATTTTCAGATATACTCTGCATATTGAGTGTTTTCTCTTATTTTTCTGTGTTATAAGGGATGGCTCAATGGAAGAAGGGATATTTTCAGAAATGACTGTGATATAAAAATAAAAAGCTCAATAAGCCTTATTAAACAAAATAAAAAAAATAAAAACAAGGTGTTTTTTTTTTAATCTAGGAGTAAAAGCATTTTAGAGTATAGCATTTATTTTGGAAACCTGAAATCACCTCCACCCCTAATTTGTCTTGAACTCATTTTACAAGTGGAAAAAAATGAAACTCAGAGATGTTTTCCAAAAGTAATCCAACTATTATTGACAGAAGTGAGAATAGAAGCTTTACTCCCAATTTATGATGTTAACCTCTAAAAAAAAAATTGGTAATATGGTTATGGCACTAGAAATGCAGGCTCACAGGCTTCAGAATCCTTTCAAATTATTCACGGTGACAAAATCAGACTCAGATAGCTCTATGTACAATCACTAGGACGGAAAAGGTTATTCAAGGCTTCATTCAGACTTCACGTGGCAAGGTTTAGGTTGAAGGGTGGCTCTCTGAGAAAAAAGCCAAGCATGGTTTTCTCTAGGAAATGCAGAATATGCAGTACTGTGTTTAGTACGTGAGGAATGGGAAGGGGAGACACCACCATGGTAAAGGGAAGGTGGGTGGGAACATGGACCCTACTGGGCTCAGATGGGTAACAGTGTACAGAAAGGAAGCCCTCCCACGTTCACACATACTGAGAAGCAAACAAAAAAAAAGCCAAGGATGCAGTATAAACCCTGCTGTCCCAATAACACACACAGATGTTCCACCATTGTTTTCTTTTATGCACATTTTAATTAAGAGCTCAGGATTGAGCTTTAAAAATGGTATTAAATGGCTTGTTTACATTTGCACTATGTATCATTTATCATGTATTTTCTAACAGTGCCTGTATCTTCTTCAAATGAACTATTTAGAAAGATTAAGACACGGCTACTATTCCCACCTGACTCTCGTGAAGGCGGAGGTTGTGGGAAGCCCTCAGAGAGCAGGCTTGGAAGAGATGGGGACTCTGACCTCCTCTAATGATCAGGAGAATGATATCCGTTCCCCACTGAACCTGCCACAACAAGGAAGGAAGGAGATTACACATCTCTTACTTCACAAGAAAGATTAAACATATGTTTTTGTGTTGCATTTTTATATTGAGAGTTGGTTTTTGTGTGGTCTCCCACATAAAATACAGATATCTATGTGTGTGGTCTTCTACACATAACTGCCTGTTAATAATACGAAGAGGGGTCCATTCGATGGTAGTGGCAGATCACCTAAAATTGAGGTCTGGAAACACTCCACAGAAGGGATACCAATTTCATACCAAGAGAGGGCTTCTGGAAGCTCAGTTTCAATTCCATACTTGTTAAGCACCTACTTTGAGAAGAGAAGGAACTGTGCTAAGCAGTAAGAACAGTAACAGTAATGAAAAATTCACTGCCCTCAAGGAGACTATCCTCTATTTGCAAGATAAAGTACATGCAGAGGTAAATAAATGCAAAGTAATTTGGAGGGGGGTAGAGCATGGTATTATTATATGGTATTTTCAAGGAAAGGTTTATTGAGGAAGTGCCACCTGAGCTGTGCCTTACTGAAGGGTTCTGAGATTGGGAAGAGAAGTGACTATAATAAAGGTATAGGGTAAGGAAGAATGTAAATGCATGGGGACAGGAAATGGATGATTGAATTGGAAAACAGTTCAAAGTCCAGTTTAACTGGGACATAGAGTGTGTGAAGGAGACTGAGATGAAATAAAATCTGGGTGGCTAGGATGGAGCTGGAATATGGAAGACTTTAAATGTCAGATTGAGTATATATTTTATCCCACAGGGAATAGGGAGCAAGGGAAGATTTTTGAATGGGAGAATGACATGGTCAGACCTGTGTCTTCAAAAGTTCATTTTGGTAGCTATAAGGTAATTGGATTAGAAAAGAGAGAATGGAAATAGAAAGGTTATTAGAGTGGGAAGTAATGAAGGTTGGAACTGAGTGAGTGGAAAGATAGGGACATGACATAAAAGATACTATAGAGATAAAATTTAAAAGATTTGGCCATTGGAAAATGACTTATTGGTACAACATAAAGAATACGTTGCAAAGCAATTCTAACAGCCCTGCTTTGAACTAGTGTAGAGTCAAACATACAGAAAAAAGTAACATTTTAAAAAAAAGTCTTTAAGTAGTCTGATGTCTTTGTTTTGTTTTCTCCAGAATTTATTTGAAGGCAGAAAGTAGGGTGAGCAGTTTTTTTTTCTTGATAAAATACCTTAGGTCATCTTTAGTTTTTATTTCTTCGTTAATTTAGTTTTGCTTTTGGTCCCCACCAGGAATTCTATCCTTTTGGGAAATGCCCATGATGGAAACTTCAACAATCCATGTAGATCAGTATTCTGAAAAATTAACCATGAATTCCCCAACACAGAAGGAAGGTGAGACAGTTTTGAGGTCCTGCCATGAATGTAAACCGGCTATCAAAGGGGAAGAGTCAGAAAGTGATCAACAAGGGAAAATCACCAAAGATCTCAGGAGTAAGAAAACTCAGTTTAAAATCTAGACCATAATCAGATAAATCTGTAGAGTTGATACTAAAATCAGAAGATGACTACCAAGACAGTCAAAAGACTGCAATTGTCTTTAAATAAATATTGCAACATAAATGAAATAAATTACAAAATCTAAAGATTATTTTAAAGGCTAAGCAAAAGTCATTTATCTGATTAAAACAGAAAAGACAGAAGAAAGAAAAGAAACAATAACAAAGAGAACATTAAGCAGTTTCTTTTATAAAGTTCACGAAGTGATAAAGTTGTTGGAGAGGCTTATAAAAACTGATGCTAAGTGAGAAGAGCAGAACCAGGAAAAATTTGTACACAATCACAGACACATCATATGTGTGATGACCAACTTTGATAAACTGGACTCTTCTCAGCAACGCACAGTCATAAGACAACTCTACAAATCTCAGGATGGAAGGAGATATCTACATTCAGAGAAAGATCTAGAAAGACCAGAGTTTAAATGGAGACTGAAGATTTATGTGATGTGTCTGTAGGCACATATAACAAAATAAAGGATCATATGACCACAAAATGGGCACCCTGAAAAACAACAAAACAATTCCCAAAATCACAACAACAACAAAAATTTTTTAGAAGAGTTCTCAACCAGGGATATAATTATTATTTCTTAACTCTTAACTAAGGGAGACAGTCTTCAAATATTTTTACTATAGAACAGCAATTTACATGCAATCATTCTTTTTCATGTTTGCTTCTCTTTCTTTTTTCCCATTGTTCATTCCATTGGTTACAACCCTTCTCTACAACCAGACTAATGTCCAGTGCAAAAGCATTTGCAGATCCTATACTTGATTGTGTGCTGCCATGGGGGCAGAGGGGAGAGGGAGGAAAGAAAATTTGAAACTCAAGGGATTGTGGAACTGAATCTTGTAAACTAAAAGTAAATAAACATGTCAATTCTAAAAAAAAAAAACAAAGTGATAAAGGTGAAAGTAGAATTTAAATAAGAAGATAAATAAATATAGAGAAACAGACTTGCAACGCTATGAAGAAAACTTTCTAACAAGTCTACAAGTAGTTTGTGGGACTGGATTTTGGAACAGGAGAGTATGTAAATAAACGTATATACATACATGAATTTAAAGTACATATATAAATGTGAGGAAGTTTCTATCACAGGGAAATTCCAATTTACCTCCACGATGAACTGATCCTTTTAAGAATGAGGCACAATAGTGCCCGGTATTTTAGAAACTTTTAATTCTATAAGAAAAATAAAGTGGCTGAAAAAGGAATAAATGAATAAATATAAAGACAAAAACCAAAGGATAAAAATTTAGGGTAGAGGGAAGGAAAAAGGCAAACATATTTTCAGGGGAAAAAAGGCATAGAAATGGAAACCAACCCAAAAAAGTCGGATAGGGAAACTGAGGGTAGGGTTTCAATTAACCACTTAACTGAAAGGGGGAAAAAGTGGGGGGAGGAAAGAAGAATCAGACAACTTTTTTTTTAAAAAAGGTAAAGAAAGAAATATTAATTGATCAACTAAGCAAAACTATAAACCAAGGAAATGGGTGACAAACAGGAAGGTAAGGAATAAGGAAGAAAGCACTTGTGGAAAGGGGACTTAATTAAGCAAAAATAAGCAGAGTGACAAAGTCCTATTTAAAAATGGAAGGAAAACAAAAAAATTATAACTAAAAATAATTATAGAGATACAAATGAAAAAAAGTCCAAATCGAACTCTCATGATTTTAAATGTGAATGGATTAAAGAATCCAGTGAAATTAAGGAGAGCGGCAGATTGAATAGCAAAATTAAAATGAGAGGCCGGAACAAAATTTACTATGCACCAGGTAAACACAAAAAAAGGAGTTGCAATCGTGCTAACAGAAAAAATAAATTAACCACATAAATAGAAATAAATCAGGAAATGACACCATGTTGAAAGGAGCCCTGGACAACAAACCAGTGTCAGTGTTAGACTGATATACTGCATACAGCAGCACGTCGGAATTTTTAGAAAATTAGAGACAAAAAATTGACAAAAAAGAAAGACTAAAATTAGAGGAGCTATAGATAAATGAGAAACCAAATGGGATATGGAATTAAATAAGATAAAACTAAGAGCTCATTCTTTGAAGATTGATAAACCTGTAGGGCAATAAAAACAAGGGAGCAAAAAATCAACAAAATAGTGAATGAATGTGGTGAATCACAACAAAATCCAGAATTATCAGAACCAATTATGCACAGTTATATGTAAATAAAAATGAGAACACAAAAGAAACAGAGAATTACCTTCAAAAAACAGAAAATACTTACACTAACAGAATACCAAAGAGAAATCTTAAATCATATAACTTCAGAAAAGGAACCAGAGCTAGGTATAAAGAAACTTTCAAAGAAATGAACTTCTGGTTCTAACACATTTACAGAAGAATTATATCAAATTGGTAATAATATTAATATTGCACAAATTATAAAAAATTGAGTAAGAATGCATGCTAGCAAATTCCTTTTATGATGACAATATAATCCCAATACCGAAGCCAGAGAAGCATAAAGCAGAAGGAGAATTATAGACTAATATCATTAATGAATATCTAATTATTTTAAATAAAATATTTCAGAAAAAAACAACTAATCCAAGAAATCATTCACTATGATCAAGTTGTATTTATACCACAGCTGAAAGGAGGGTTCAGCATTAAGAAAACAATCAACATAATTACATTAACAGCAACAAAAACAAAAACCCTCTCCCAAACAACATGGTTATCCAATATAGAAAACAAAAAACGCTTGACAAAGTAAAACATTTTATTTATGCCAAAAACTATCCAAAGTATAGACATAGAGGAATTTTTAAAAATAAATCTTTCTAAAACCAAATACAATGAGAATATGCTAGAAACTTTCTGAGGATTAAATCATGGATGACAACTCTTTCATCTATTATTTGGTGTTTCCGGAAATGTTTGCAATGGCAATAAGACAAGAGAAAGAAATTAAAGATATAATTATACAGGCAAAGAGGAAATAAAACGATCCCTACTTGCGGATGACATAATGGTTCACTCAGAAAATCCTAGAGAATCAATAAAGAAACTGATAAAATTGTTTCAGCAAATTTGCAGCTCACAAAATAAGTCCACAAAAATCAAAAGCATTTCTATATGTAGTAACAAAATCTAACATGAGAACAATAGAAATAGCTAAGAAAGCAAAAGGATAGACATCAATGGGAAAAGAAACGTAGTCAAAATAATGTGAAATAATGCAAAATGCATATAATTGTGAGTCATTCTACGAAAGCATTCTCAAAACTTGAATACATTTTAGTGACAAGGTAATCCGTAAAGCAATAAAGAACATCTTAAAGCTGGAGGAACGTTCAGTGCTCATGCCTAGTCTGTGCCAATATAATACAAACGAGAGTGCTATCCAAATTAATTTACGGATTTAACTCTGCGTCAATCAAACCATGGAAGGGATACTCAGATGGCTTGGGGAGGAGCAGTGGGTGGAGTCCTGGACTTGGAGCCATGAAGGCCTGAGTTCAGATGTGGATGTCAATACTTGCTAGTTGTATAATCTTAGCTAAGTCACTTTACCTCTGCCTCATTTTCCTCATCTGTAAAATGCATTTACCTCCCATGGCTGTTGTGATGTTAAATGATGTAATGCTTGTAAAGTCTTTGCTAATTTTAAAGCCTTATATAAATGTTTTGCTATTCATTTGTTTTTCAGTAGTGTATGATTCTTTGTGACTTCATTTATGTTTTTCTTGCTAAAGAAACGGGAATCATTTGCGATTTACTTCTCCAGCTCATTTTATAGATGGGAAAAATGAGGCAAATGAGTTAAGTGACTTGCCAAGGGTCATACCACTAGTGAGAATCTGAGATCAGATTAGAACTCAGCAACATTAGTCCAGCTGCCTTGTATAAATATTAGCTATTGTCAATGAAATAATAACAAAACGTAGCAAGGAAATAATGAAAAAAGGTAGGAATGAAGAACAGACCTTATGCTATTTTATAAAGCAGTGGTCATCAAAGACCATTTAGTACTGGCTAAAAAACAGAGAAGTAGATTAATGCAAGAGATTAGTCTAGACAAGGAAAAAACAGAAATAATGGAATTCATTGAATAAATTTTAGTGTCGAACCCTGTGTTCAATAAACCCTCTAATACAAATTTTGTAGGAAATAACTCCTTATTTGATAAGAATTTCTGGGAAAACTTGAAAATAATCTGGCAGAAAATAGCATTTGACCAACATGTCATGCAGCATTCCATAATAAATTAAAAATGGAACTTTAATACTAAAGATCACATCATAAAATAATTAGAAGTGATCATATACATTGCATAGCTTAGCTATATGTAGGAAATGGACTCACAACCAAACAAGGAATAAAGGCAATTATGAAAGATGAATAAATTTGATTTGATGAAATTGAAAGTTAGCATAAACAAACATTAACGCATCTGGGAAATGGAAAAGGGTAAATGGGGTGGGGAAATCCTCATATCCTATTTGTCAGGTAGGAATTTGTTATGTGTGTGTATTTACACATATATGTATATGTGGTTTGTTATCCTATACATAGTATATGTTATATATAAACATGTGTAATATATATATATGTACAATTACATACACACATATAAGAATATAGGTTCAAATTTTATTTCTGATACTTAAAAGCTGAATGAACATAGGAGGGTCACTTAACCTGTTAGGTTCGGTTTCCTCATCTGTAAAATGGGGATAATAATACCTATAGCATGTACCTCACAGTAGCTGAGAGGCTCAAATGCAACAGTGTATGCAAAGTGCTTTGAAAATCAAAGAGTGCGAATAACAGCTATTATTATTTTTTCATATGGTGAAAGCTATAGGCATTATAAGTATGGTGCTCATGGGGAAATAAATGGCCTAAACAGATCTAGAATTATGAAATAAAACCAAATTTCAGGTCATATTTTCTTAAATTTGAGGCGTTTAGGTAGTTCCATCCCACTTCTCTGAACAGACTGCTCTGTTCCTTTTGGAGAACAAACTGGATCCTCATGGTGACTAGTCATCATTCACACTTTCAGACTTTGCTTATACCAACAACTGTGTCCTAACTACAATGGAAACCTTTTAGAACTGAAAAAGAATGCACAAATCAAACCCACTCCTTTCTCAGGTAAGGAAACCAAGGGCCAGAAAGGTTAAATGACTTATCCAACGTCACACAAGTAGTGATGGTCAGAGGTGGAATTTACATCCAGGTCCTCAGAGTCTAGATCTTGGGATCTTGTTATAAAACGATGTCTTTCAATGTCTTTTCCAAACACCTGGACACACTTCCTCACTGGGGTGACTTTTCACTGGGTCCAAAGTTTCAATCAACAACTCTGGATTACCCCAAACATTTCCTTTCTCTTTCTTTCTGTTTCAGGTCAGGAAAAGCTTTCTGAAGGAAGATACAAAATAGCAAAGAACTCTTCCACTACAGATTCATGCTGTCCAGATGTACAGGGCTCTCTCCACTGCTCGACCATGGATTCTCAGTGAACTGTGTATGCATTCTCACCACCAATTTCATCCCCTATCACTGGAATTATCCCCTTTTCTACTTTTCTTAATCATAGCTTTTAAACATGTCACAGTGATCTTTCTCTCCAGTCTCACCAAATTTCCCTAGCTCTGACTCAAAAGGAAAGACATAGAACACTGAAGCATAAAAGAAAATATTGTCCCAAGAGTATATTACAGACCACCCAGACAGAATGAAGAAAAAAAAAATTAAAAGTTTCAGAAATAGATCAGAGACTTGGCCTCTATAGCAGCAATGCAAGATTTCAGTTACATATCTGTTGGGAATACTCTGTCTCTGTCCCTGCCTCTGTTTCTATCAGTCTCTTTTCCTCCCCAACACTCATTCTCTCTCTTCCCTTTCTCTCCCCTCCCCTCCCCTCCCTTCTCCTCTCCTCTCTCTCTGTCTCTGTCTCTCTCTTTTCTCTCTCCCTCAAAAGTAAAACAACGAATACATTGCTGGCCTACCTTAATGATAATTTCAATAGAATAAGCAAGAAGGTGGACTGCAATTCTAGATCAATTCTGGCCAACAATGAGAAGCTGGCTGTTTTCTGAATGAGGAGTGATGGGGAGAAATGAATATCCACCTTAGACTCTGTGACAAAGGATGGAAATCTGTGTAGTATGACACATACCCTAGATTTTAGGATGGTAAATGTCAAAGAATTTGAAGAAAGTAGAGATTTCTCACTTCAGGAGTTAGGTTCTAGGAGTACGAGGAGCAACCTAGGATAGATGGGGGTACAATTCAGACAGGAAAAAGAAGAAAAAAATTGTCAAAAGACACTAAAGTAGATGAACAGGAAACTCTCTAAGTAACTAAGATTTTAAGAAAGCATGTACAGAAGATGGAAACAAAGGTAGGTAAGAAAAGTAGATATTTATATGTGTGTATCTTAATACACACATATAGTACATGTATGTCATATGGAAATTTAGTAAGCTTGCTACCTATGTCTTCATCCAAATCACTAATGAAAATGTTAAACAGCTCATAAATCTATGCAAGTGTGTCAAGGTCCTATAAAAACTGTGTCAGGAGAATGAGCAAAGGTCGATTAAGAATGCTCACAAATACGAGATAGAAGAGGTACGTTTGAGAGTTTTTATAGAAGATCAAAAAGTAAAGCTAAACAGTCCTGCCTTTTCTGTGTATTTTATCATTGTCTTATCCACCCCAAACATGGGTCTTATACTTTCTTTAAGACATCTAAGGATTAAATAGGATTTTGTTGATGAATTTTTTAGCAAAGCTTAATAGTTTATGTAAGCATAAACTATTAACAACAATAATATTACTATTAGATCCTTCTCTGTTTTCTCTTCCAAGGACAATTATTTTTAGATGAGATAAAATATAGAACAAACAGGGCTAATAAGAAATCAAAAGAAGTAGAAAGGATAATAGTGTTTGTTTTGTTTTGTTTTGATTGTATATGTGATTTCATCAGTGTAGGGAGTTCCCCAAAATCAACACAATATTTCTGAAACAGACTGACCAAGGCAGAATATAGTAGACTAACATTACCTTAGTTTTTAGACACTACGTTTCTCTTGATATTAACATCACATTAGCTTGTTTGGCTTCCATGTCCCACTGCTGCCTCACATTGATCTTCCACAAAAACTCCCAAACACACCAACTCCATCTTGTACCTGTGAAGCTGTTTTTTTTCAATCTCAACTATAAGATTTTACATTTATCTATGTTCAATTTCTATTTAGATTTTAATCAGATAAATATTTAATTAGATTCAATGCAACCTGTCAATAACTTGGATAAAACCAGAGGTGGCATGTTTACCAAATATGCAGATTGCACAAAATTCTGAGAAACAGTTAACATAATTCAGGACAGAATCAATATCCAAGAAGATGCTGACAAACTAGAATACTGAGCTAATTCAAATAAGATGAAATTTAATAAGAATAAATGTAAAGTCCTATACTTGGGGCCAAAAATTTAACTTCTTAAATATTAGAGATCCATGGCTAGAGTCATTTGAAAAGATGTGGGGGTAATAATAATTATAGCTAACATTTATATACAATAGATTATAAACAATATAAGTGAATGGCATAATATTGCAACGAAAGAAGCAATTTTAAAATTTACTGAGAGAGGAAGAGGGACCAGAACAAGAGAAATGGCAGTCTAATGGTATTCTCTCCTGGATCAGATAGCAGTAAAAGTATTTTATGAAGAAAGTTAATAAGCTGGAGATTAACCTGAGAAAGGGATACTAGGATAATAAAAGGCCTCATATCATAATACATCAGGATCATCTGAATGAACTAGAAATGCTTAGTCTATAGAAGAGAAGATTTCAGAGAGATACATTTAGAAGTATTTGAAGGACTGTCCCTAGGAGAGGAATTAGATTTATTCTCTTTGGACCTAAAGGGAAGAACTCAGAATAATAGTTGGTAGTTGCAGAGAATCAGATTTAAGCTAGATGTAACCCAAACTTCCTGCTACTTGGAGCTTTACCAAAGTGTAATGCGATGCCTTGGAAGACAGTGAACGGGTTCCTTCCTCACTGCCCATCTTCTAGGGAAGTCACAGTGAACATTTTTTGTCCATTGTAGCTGAACAAGTTGTCAGTCAGGGATAAGTTCCGGTGGTGGGGAACCTGTAGCCTCAAGCCACATGTGGTCCTCTAGGTCCTCAAGTGTGGCCCTTTGACTGAATCCAAACTTCACAGAACAAATCGCCTTAATAAAAACATTTGTTCTATAAAACTTGGAATCAGTCAAAAGGCTGCACCCAAGGGCCACACGTGGACTTGAGGTTCCACAGTCATTAAGACTATCTGGTCTCTCAGATACCTTCAGTAGAAGGTTTTCTGTGAAATTCTATTTCACTTTAATTTGCATTATGTAACCTGTAACATGGTATGTAACTCTCTTACATCCATCTTCTTCTCTTTATCTCCTTTGTGCCTACTTCTATGGATGTTGTTCCTATTTTACCTCCTTGTTTCTCACTGTTTCTTTTCCCCCTCTCCCACACAGTATCTTTACCATTTTGCTTCCTGAGAGCCATCCCCTCATTCATGACCCAACTCGGAGTTCCAAATCTTCCATAAAAGCACTTTGAATATTATCATATTTTTTCACAATAACTCCTTCATGGTTATATAATACATACCTCTATGTTCAAAGACTCTCCCAGATAAAATATTTAAAACTCTGTATTCATTTTTGAACATGGATAACTGTGGTTTCTAGAGTGAAGGACCTTCCCTGTTTCAGGAGGTAGATTTCCTTTCCACACAAGATTAAATTATAAATTCATCAGACTGGCATTCAAAGTCCTCCACAACCTGGTCCCAACCTTACTTTTCTTTGCTTTTTTTTTTTTTTGGAGGGGGGGAGGTAGGGCAATTGGGGTTAAGTGACTTGCCTGAGGTCACATAGCTAGTTTTTGTGGCAAGTGTCTGAGGTCAGATTTGAACTCAGGTCCTCCTGATTCGAGGGCTGGTGCTCTATTCTCTGTGCCACTTAGCCACCCCACCAACCTTACTTTTCAAATCTTATTTTCCACTATTCTCCTCCGTGAACACTTTGTTCCAACAGTTTCACTGCATCCTGAATATATATTTATATCATTCATATCCTACATTACCCAGGCCATTCATTAAGTCTGTCCTGCACTCTGTCCCTAGAAAGGTTTTTCCTTCCTAACTATCCTAACTATTCCTTCCCATGTCTCAAGGTCTAAGTCAGTTGCCAACACTTCCTTGAAGCCTTTCTTACTACTTGCATCTATATTAATCTCTCATAAAATTCTACAGTATTTGTAGTCTGTAGCATTGATTTTTTACTTAATTACACTGTTACTGAAATATCTAAGGTGTATTTGTCTGATCTTCCTAATCAGATCATAAGGTACTTGATGCTAATGTCTGTGCCTACATTTTTTGTGTGTTTCTCCCAATGGTTCTATGCAACACTTCCAGTAACCACTCAATAACTACCTGGATGAATGAAATTATAATCTTTAATCTGCATGTCACTTTGAGTTAGATACTATACTCAGTAAGGTTTCACATAGCCACAGCATTTGGCATCTAAGAGTATACATTTGAAAGAAAAAATATGTGAAAATGCTGGTAGAAACTGTTTCTCTAATACATAAAAAAACCAGAAACAGGGGCGGCTAGGTGGTGCAGTGAATAGCGCACCAGCCCTGGAGTCAGGAGGACCTGAGTTCAAATTTGACCTCAGACACATAACAGGAAAAAAAAGTAGCTGTGTGACCTTGGGCAAGTTGCTTAACCCCAAATGCCCTGCAATCTCTCTCTGAAAAAAAAAAAAAGGAAAAAAATTTAAAAAAAAACCCAGAAACAGAAAAACACGAATTTAACACAAAAAGCTAAACTTCTCAGACAGAGAAATGCCTATTCTAGATGACTTTATTGGCCCATGTTCTTCCTTTCCATATGGATTGGCCCACAAGGATTCTCATCATGGATAAGGAATATGTATTCTAAGTGGAACTATCTAATAATGTCTAGCACAGTATCAATAACAGGTATTACTAGGGCTCGGGCTCATCACAATGAAGTAGACAAACAATAAGCTAGCATCTGACGGGGAGGAGTATGTCTAGGGTCATATGGTCAATGTATGTGAGAGGTGAAGTTTGAACTTGTGTATTCTAGACTCTAATGCTCTCTACTCACTATTCAATGCTGTCTCTCAGTATTACTAGCCCCAGTCTGCAGATGTGGAAAGTTAGGCTATATTTCTTGATAAAGATCACAAAGCTAATAAGAAGCAGAAATGGTTCTTGATCCCAAATCTCATAATTTTAAACATAATATCCTTTCTGCTGCGCCACATTTTGGAGAGTAAGTCAACCTTGGATGACATACCTTCAAATCTGAAAGTAAAGTGAAAATGTAACATCCTCATGACATAGAAATTAACAGGTCTTTCTTAACAAAGAGGTCCTTAAACTGTAGCAGGGACTTTCACAAACCAATTCATAGAGAATTATGTCAGCTGAAATATCAGATAACCCAAAAGATGCTCAAATCTATATCTTTATCAAAAATGGTAATTTTTTTTATTAACTTTTGTTTATTTTTAATTTACATCATTCGTTTCCACAAGATTTTAAGTTACAAATTTTCTCCCCGTCTTTCCTCTACCCATCACCCACAAACAGCGATCCTACTGTATACCCCCTCCCCCAATCTGCTCTCTCCTATATCCTCCTCCATCACCCCTCTGACTTTCCGGTAGGTCAAGATGGATCACCCTACCCCAGTGCCTGTATATTTTATTTCTAGGTTGCATGTAAATAATAATAATAATAATTATATA
>CM053582.1:343973525-343997700 GCA_028627135.1 Pseudochirops cupreus | reverse complement strand
CATTCTTCTCCTCATTGGCTTTTTGGGCCTCTTTTGCCATTTGAGTTAATCTATTTTTTAAGATGTTATTTTCTTCAGTCAGGTTGTTGACTTTCTTTTCATGATTTTCTTGCATCATTCTCATTTCTTTTCCCAATTTTTCCTCCACTTCTATTACTTGATTTTCAAATCCTTCTTTAGCTCCTCCATGGCCTGTAATCAATTCATATTTTTCTTGGAAGCTTTTGGTGCTGGAGTTCTGACTTTGTTGTCTTCCTTCCATATCATGCTTTGATCCTTTTTTGTCCCCAAAAAAGGAATCTAAAGTTGGATTGCTGTGCTTGCTTTGCTTTCTTTGCCTGCTCATGTTGCCAGTCAGTTAACTTGACTTTTGCTTCCAGAGGGGACAGCTTTGTCCCAAATTGCTGGGTTTTTCATAGCTGCTGGAGCTATTAGGAGGCCGCCCTCTCTACAGCCCCCACCAGCTTTGGTTCACTGCTAAGGCACCTCAGGACCCCCATTCAGGACCACAATCCAGATCCAGGCAGGTTAAAGCAAGAGCACTCAGTCTCTGAATGGTCCATTGGGCCCCCTGTGATCTTGTAACACAATTAATTTAGCAGGTACTGAGAAGGTGTGAACTCTGTCTTCTGTTGCTGACAAAACAGGAAAGAGTTGGCTGAGACAGGGAGACAGTGTGTGTGTATTTAAGAAGAGCTCCAGAGCAGAGACAGACAGAATAAAAAAATTTTACTCCTGGTGGAGGAAGCAGAATTGGTCCAGCATCTGGGAGCTGAATTGGAGTTTTCTATGAGACCAGAATCAGGCAAAGGCCAAAGTGGCTATTGCCTCCTGGAAGGCTAAAGAGGCTGCTGCCTCCTGGAAGGCTGAAGTGGTTGTTGCCTCCTGGAAGCCTGAGATTTCTTCTGGGTCCTAGGGCCAGCTGAACTGCTGGAGGACTGAAGAAGCATGACTGGGATAAGGCTTTGTTTGTTTGTGGCTTGGTTGATCCTTGAGTTCCCGGAATGGTTATGAAGGTTTTGAGATGTGCTGGACCCTGTGAACTTCAGTGTGTAACAAGAATGGCCTGGAGGACTGGACAAGAACCCGGGAGCTGTCTGCCTCTGAATCCAGGTGACTCTTTGGAGGATTCTGGTAGGAGCTGGTACCATAGAAGGACATCCAGGGAATCTGAGAGACCACCCTGAGTCAAGATGAAGAAAAGGCCTCTCCTTGGATACTGAACATGTGATGAAATTGAAGTTTACTAGACACTGAGGGGTGGAGGGTTTGTGTAATTTTCTAATGATTGTATTTGGTGATTAACGATATTTAGTGACTGATTGTTAGATAAGTGACTGATTGAGTTAACTTATGATTGCCCCATGAGTGGAAGATTGATTATTGTATTGTGAAATGGTTGAATGATTAAGTGAAGAGGGTTTCCCCCTTAGGGAAACCAGATGATTATTCTTTCATTCCTTGTTCTAAATATTGTGGCCACTGTAGTGAAAACTGTGTGGCCATTCTAATATTAAGCTGTTGTGAACACTATATTGTGATTTTCTGTGATAAGATGTAATGTTGTGAATATTGTATTGTGATTTGTTGTGAATGTTTGCCTTGATTTGTAATGGAATAAATGGAGTGTTTGCTATACTGTGTAATCCGAACCTTAAAAGCTGTTCACAGTAGCATTCTTTTGGGAAGCTGCTTATTCATGGCATTACAGATCTAAAGCCTGGGAGCTCTGAAGCAGCCATGTGGAGGAGGCTGTAGAGCAACAGCTTCTGCCACTTCTGGCTCTGGGGGCAAAGTGCCAGACCCACTCCTCAACTGAGTTCCACTGACCTTTCACTTTGTCTTTGGCATTTATGGGTTGATAATTCTGGAAACCACCACAGCTGCCAGTGATCCACTCTCTGGAAAGCAACAGCCGTGGCTGATCCTGGCTGCCCTGAGGCTAAAATCGTGGCTCAGGTGGGGCTGGGCTCGGCTCCTGGCATGCTGTAAGGAGCCCTTCCTGTCCACCTGCCAGGCTGCCTTCAGCAGGAGCTTTGTTTCTCCATCACTCTGTGGGTTCTAGAGCGCTAAAATTTGTTTAGAGTCATATTTTATAGGTATCTGAGGTGGTTTTGGGGTAGCGACAGAGTTTTCCTGCTTCTATGCTGCCATCTTGACTCCCAAAAAACAGTAATTTCTCATCCAGGTCAGCCTAATTAATTTGAGTGAATAAATGATTTTTCTAAAGGTCCTCCTGCTGGACATGTGTTACATTCAACCCCCTTTCTCAGAATCCCACCCCCAATCCCCACCTTCAGCTAAAGGAAAGAGGGTATATAAGACATATAAAACCTTTTATATCAAGATAGGAAATATATAGTATTCCTTTATTCCCTCTTAAAGAAAGGCATAATTGGGCTGAAGAAAGGGTCATGACACCCTCACCAGCAAATACTAAGGACTTTAAAAGATGAGGAGATAAATAAGGAAAAGACCAAGAAGCTCTAAATTCTGGCAAAAAATTACTGAATATCAAGAAGTGCTACCCGGACATGGTTATCAGACCCTGGGAGATGAATTACCATGTTAACTAAAATATGGATTGCTACCCTGTTTCAGTACAACATTTGAGCTTTAGAATTATTTCCAGAGTGTACAGATTATAGCTGAAGTTTATGGTTTACCATTACTTTCCTATGCTACTGAATACTGATCATCAAAGTACGATGCACTGTATGCCTGAATGCAACTATACCTTCCTGGTCAGTCCTTTGCTATAGCCAATTGGTATATTCTAGTAAATAAATATTATTATAAACATTATTGTTAATGTCATCTTTGTTAAATTTGTCACAAAAATGCAGAAGCCTTTTCTAAGTAGGCCAATCAATAGGAGTGATTATTACGTCTATTGAGGAACAATGAATTTAGTATGTCGCAGGGGTGGTGTTCATCCTCGGGTTAATTGCTGATTTAGTGGGCCTGTAAACAAACTCATATTACAGGGTGTGTCTGAGAGTATATTCATAAACACAAATAATAGTTATTTGATGGACAGCTGAGCATTACTAATGTTTACATATATCTATTTATACATATGTACATATTTATACAAACGTACATATGCATATCTCCAAAGACTGAAATACAGAAAGGGGATCATTCTCCATACTTTTTTATGGGTATAGATCAAATGTCCTCTTCTTATCCTTCCTTTAATTTGCTCCCCGCCTTCCCCTGACTACACTGTTTGCCTAGATTCTGACATGTATGTTTGGAGCTGTTTGTTTGTTTAAAATCTGTTCAAAGGGTTTCAATTTTAGGGTCAGTAGAATTTCTACCTTTTTAATAAAGGAAGAGTAAAAAACAGCAATGATGTAGGTTGGAGAAAGAATACCATGGAAACCCACCACTGCCACATCATCTTATCTGTTTTTGTTTTTAATAACACCAAATGCTGTAATTTATGATGGTAATGTCACTGCAAAGAATTAGCAGTTTCCTAACCTAGGCTACACGTTTTCTACAGTGTACTATTACTGAATACACGCAGATGAAACTACAAAAGCAAAGATAAGAATTTAAGTGTTCTCCTCTGCTTTTAGAGCCAAGGGACAACCAAGAGAAATTAAGGCCAAACTCATGGGACCATGTAATAGGAGCTTATTCACACTGAAAGTTCCTCTTACCCTTAAAAAGAGCTTTGTAGGAAGCTTTGATGGTCTGTGGGATGAGGATAGCTATGAGAATCTAGGCCACTGTCCGAAAAATTTTGCACTTTCCAAAATGTTTACAACAATTGCTTCCACATCCAAATAAAAAGTATCAGCTCATAAACACAAATATATTTAATCAATCAACAATAACCATTTATAAAGTGCCTAATATGTGCCAGGCACTATGCTAAGTGCTGAGGATACAAAAAGAGGCAAAAGATAGTCCCTGCCCTCAAGGAGCTTACAGTCTAATGCAGGGAGACCACACACAAGCAAACACATATGTAGCGAACGAGGCGGTGAGGTGGATAAGTGGAAAGAAGGCTGGGTCCGGAGTCAGGACAACTCCTCTTCCTACGTGCAGATCTGGTCTCAAGCACTAGCTGTGTAACCCTGCCTGCCTCAGTTTCCTCATCTGTAAAAATGAGCTGGAGAAGGAAATGGCAAACTCTTCCAGTACCTCTGTCAAGGAAAACCCCAAATGGAGTTATGAAGAATGAAAACGCCTTAATAACCACAACACAAGCCATATACAGGATAAATTCGAAATAATTAACAAAGGGAGGGTGCTGGAAATAGGAGGGTCTGGGGAAGCTTTCCTATAGAAGGTGGGATTCTAGTTGGGACTTACTTAAAGGAAGCCTGGGAGGTCAGTAATTGGAGCAGAGGAGGGAGAGCTTTTCAGGCACGGGGGTCAGCCAGCAAGATATTCATGTGCATTTTTATTTTTCCTTTTTTTTTTTTTCGCATTTGCTTCCCTGCCTAATGGTTTCTGGTCTAAGGCTAAGGGCAGATGGGCCCCACTCTAGGACCCAACAGAGCATAAGAATATTAGGAAGGGACTTGGACTCAGGGATCTTCTTGTTCTGACCTCTGAAATAACCTGTGTAAACTTGGACAAGTCACTCAATCTTTTTGTTTATCAACAAAACAAGAGGTAATATAGTAATTGCCAGCATTCACATGGAACTTTAAGGTTTGAAAAACACTTTACCTGTACTCTCTCATTTGATCCTCACAACAGTCATAAGAAATAGGTGTCTTTATTATTGCACCATTTTACAGGTGAAGAAACTAAGTCTAAGAAAAGTTAAATAAGTTGCCCAGGGTCAGACAGCCAGTCAAGTGTCCAATGCAAGATGCCAACTCAGGCCTCCCTGACTGCAGATCTAGTGCTCTATCCACAAAGCCAACAACTGGTCCACACAGTAATATGTAACATAAAAAATCTTTTCCAATTCTAGAGTCCATTATCCTATAAGCTGGACAGTTTCTAGACTCTCCAAAATGGTACTTTAAACATGGCACTCATAAAAACAGTAAAGGACACTATCCTCTGTCAAAATATCTCTGTTCAGTCTAAACGTAATAATCTTGGCATCAACATTTGGAGACCAGGTTTTTTTTTTAACACTTAAAAGTAATTAATAATCAGGAAACAACAAGATTTTAAGAATATAGGATTATAAAGCCAATGGCAACTGTAAAAGTGTCATTGATGTGTGTTTGTGTTTTTTAAGCTCCCTTGACTAAGAAGATCCGCGACTGCCTACTGCTGTAATAGTTATGCCTCCCAGACTGAGTGTAATGAGCTTGATCTCCAATGAAGTTTTAGACCTGACTTTCATATGCTTGTGGAATAGAGAGCCTTAATGGAAGATGCCTGGTCCACAGACTCCTATGCAGCAGTGAGTGCTATTGTTCAGACTGACAGAAAATGTTCTTTCTCAGAGATGCAGCTATTTGGTTGTTTCTTTCCCTTCTGTTTCCATTCAGATTAAAGCCATGGACCTGTATATCACAGAGGAAATAACAGGAGAAATAGACCAGAACGAACCTGAAAAATCATATCCTGAGTCATCTTCTTTAGGAGACCAATGATGGTGTCAGTTCTTAACTCTACGTCAACTGTGTGCCTAAAGAAAAAAAAAAGGATTCTCTACTAGGGTAAACAAAGGCATCTTGGAAGAAGGACTTTCCCTGGCTGGTGTTTCCTAAAGCTAAACCCTACTCTCCATTCATGATTTCAATTAAATAAACCTAACTGAACTAACAGAAGCTTTACTTTCTCCATTATACTGACTAGAATCCAGTTTATATTAAACACAAGCTAAATGGAGAACCTCTGCTTTTCTATCTCTTTGTTCTCCTGGATGTCACAGCTTCCTGCTCTATTCGCTTCCTTTTATAGTCTTCCCTCACCAAGCATTTCAGAAAAAAAATGCTAAATAAAGATCACAACCTGTTCTATTGTGTCCCCTTCTTCTTCTTCTTTTTTTCCATTTGTGCAATGTTGTGGCACCTATTAACTACCAATGTTTTCAGAATGACATTATACAAGGTGCAGGCTGTACCACTGTGCCCTAAAAATATCAACAACTGCATTAGTCTCACAATAATTAATGGCAGGCATTATGCAAATGACAACTTTTTCGCTGCAAAATAATGACATTTCTTCATTTTGAGCAGAGTTATGCAAAACAATGAATTTAGGATGATAAATCACACAGGAGAATTAAGAAAGCCATAACGTTCCTGCCCAGGCAGGCAGAAAGATAGACAGACCAACAATTTAGAAGACATTGTTTGTTCTCACACCACTATAAAAAAAAATCATAGCCAGTCGGCCATTAATGTGTGAGTTCGCTTGGGTTTTTCCCCCCTTTAGGCAACAATGCATAAGGGGATGCTAAATTCTAGCAATTGCATCATTACAAGTCACAAGCAAATTTTTCTTTATTAACCTTAATAAGTCATTCACTCCGAGACTATAGTCATCAGGCAAATAAAAAGTATCACACGCCATTCTGCTACACATTAACTAATTCCTTATGCAAACATCACAACATATAGCAATTACTGCCGCTCAAAAAAACAAAGTCATTTTCAATTTACTTTATTGCTTTTATATCTGGCCATTTCCTGTAGCACATTATCGGCTCTTTCCATAACAACCCGAGGTGGAATGAGGAAGAATTTTACCAGCAATAAGTCCTACTTTCAGCCACCTTTCTGACAGCTTTTCTTACCCTTGCTCTTGCTAGGGTTCCTCCCTAGTGTTTAAAGAAGCTAAAATCACAGGGAGAGAACTGGGAGTGTATGTGTAGGGGCTGGAAGCAGCACTTTCCATTGCATTTTTTGTTGTTACTGTTAGGAAAATGAGAGGGCTGGAAGACTGAGGTCTAGCTGAATTTCCCTGACATTTGTCAGAGTGCTGCCAATATCCAGCCTCAATGATACAGGAACAAGTTACAACATAGGCTTAGAATTCACCACTAACAGGATAATCTTAAAAGGCAATTGTATAGGCTATCAGTCTGTGAAATGCCCATCATGGATAATGAAAATTATGACGCTAGTTCTTCATGCATCAACCAAAATAGTTTTTTCTCTGAATTTACTTGACTCAACAGCAATAACAAATGTCAGACTCAACAGCAATAACAAATGTCATACTTCCTCTCCCACCTTTCCCCAAATATCAAATATTCTTTTCTCTTGGCTCTTTCTAATGTTGCATTCTTCTGCAATCCCTTTCATGCAGAAATCTCGGCTTGTGAAGCAAGCACTAAGTAAACTACATGATTCTTTACTAATTCTATCTAACCCATTTTACAGACTGTTAAATAAACTGACCATGGTATTTTCCCAGAGTTATTCACCTAAACATGTAAGAACTGATTGTTTCCTTCAATGGGAAAAAATATATTTTCCTCATAATCATGAAAATGGCTTTCCACTGGTAAACAAGGAGTCTGAAAAAAAAAAACTGAATGTGTCCCTGTACATATAGCATGTTGATCTCTTCCTTCTAGTCTCCTGAAAATACAGTCCATTGAGCCCTTTCCCCTTTTTAAGATAGAATATTTCCAAAAAAAATATTTTGGAGAAACCTCTCTTCCTTCAGTTTTTCCTCCTGAAGTTAATAACATTTTGCAGCTCTCCTTAAATAAAATCCAGCCCATGCTGGATCAATAAGAATGATGCCCATTTCCCTAATGGCAGCCGATTGCCATTTGCTATTCAAATCAGACTAGATAAATTACAGTACATGCCAGGGAACAGGCCAGTGAATTAAGACAGGCCTCCAGAGGACCAGCGATATTATTAATCTTTTAAGACACTATCATATTTCTTCTTGACAGTGTGCGTAGACTCACAGACATACTGCACCCAGATTGAAATATCAGCTGCTGAAAAAATCAATAGCATTAGAAACACAATCATTTTTGGTCTGCAGGGCCCACACTATGCAAGACTTGTGCCCCTGTATGCCATCTCCCGTTCCACCCTCCACTTGGCATTTTACCTCTCTGCCTGCTGGTTCTTTCCTCTCTGTTTATTCAGTTTAAAAGCTCTTGGGTCTAAATGTCAAAAGATGGTCAAGGGGGTCCATCCATTGCCAACCATGGCCATCGTGGTCATGGCTCTGATTTTCTCTGTGTTGTAGCTATGTTAATTTTATCAAGTGGTAACATACCTTTGGTTGGCCAGCTTCCCCTGTTGAACCTTCTACCACCATTGTTCCATCTGGCTCTGACAGTTTCATGGAGAAACATTTATGGTTTCTGCTACTTCCAGAAGGAGGGAAAAGGTGGACAAATAATACAAGAAATCTGGACTGGAGATGCCAAAAGTGAATTTGTGCAAAAAGGAGAAAAACCATAGTCTGTACAGATTTTTCATTCTATCAGGCACTTGAAGTGATATCTGAAATGATTCTGTTATCTTCCCCATCTTCTTTTATTTGCTAAGTCCTATCTACATAGAAGGGAACAATTACTTTAGATGACAACAAACTCTCAAGGAAGTAAGTCCTTCTACTACAGTACTTTGATTATTTACCTCTTGTATGGCACACAATGTTAAGGTTATCTTTAAGATATCAAACTACTCTGAGATGGAGAAATGAATGGCCATCTGTCCTGCAAATGGAACCTTCTTATGCGTAGTCTCTCTCTACTAGACTATGAACTCCTTGAGAGCAGGAACTATTTTTCTTTTTTGTCTATATCTCAAGCACTCAGCACAGTGTTTGGTAAATGGTAAACTCCTAATAAATGCTTTTCTTGTTCATTCAGTCTTTGGGCAGTGTAAACATACACATACCACAATAAAACTAGTATTGTTTTACTCATTTATTCTGCTTATCTCAAGCCAGACTTAACAGCAAATGGCTTTGAGGGACCCTAAATAATTATCACTTGTTATTTGGCAAAATGAGAAGATTTATAAACAGTGGCCAAATGTAATAGCACCTTCTATTTCTCCAGATGCCACATTAACTTGCTATATTGCACTAGTGGTATGTATACACACCCTATAGAACAGAATCAAAAATCACATCTTTGATTCATGATTTTCATAGAATCACAATTCACAATGCGAGAATGTCCCTTGATCATATGTCTGCCACCATGAACTCAGATGTTTTTAGGTACATTATGACTGAAGACAAAAAAACAAGAAGTGAAACAAAATGCTCTGATTAAAATGGGGAAATCTGGAATTTTTTTAAAGAGTTGAGCTGTGTCTCTCTGCACTTTCTCAAAGGACAAAGGTTTCTCCAAAAGCACTCTGGAATACAATCATGTCTTCACCTGCCAGACAAAGAGTATAGTATTGAATGGGAGGAATGGGCCCTACTGACTGCTTCAGGGCATCATTTGAATATTTAAACACCTTTCATCTGAGACCAGAGTAGTGTCTACACTTTGTGGTATATGAGAGAGCTGGCCAGAGCACCATAAAGGAATAAAAGACAGCGTAGTAAAGGAAGAAAACAAGCTAAATATAATATCAAAATACATCTCAGGTATTTCTATGAGTAGTGATGATACAAAAATCATGAATCAAGGACATGACCTTTGATTTCTTAAAGGAGAAAATGATTATACCTTTTGTTTGGCACCCGCCACTTTATGATAGGTTTAAGATTTAAATTCCTTAAATTGTTTGTAAGTACAGTCTTATATTTTCTCCCCTCACTCAAACTCAAATAAGAATCCCATTTGGGGTTATAAAAACACCTTAAAAGAAGTTCCTGAGTTAATAATTTTATTTTCATCTCATTTATTTAATTATTATTTTTATGGCCTGCTTTTACTAAGTTAAATCCTAATCTTATTAATCCAAGGGAGAAAAAAAAAGCAAAGCACCAACCCTGATTATCAGCCAATGATTTTGTAAACAGTTGTCTAACTAGTCAAACTTTAACCTTAAAATCCAAACATGCAGGAAAAGACAAAATACAGAGGGCAGAAAGGAGGGATGGTCACTGTTGCTTCTGCTTATCAGCTTTCCCTGGGAGAGTCTGATCTCAGAGTGAGAGTGTTTTGACGAAAATCCCAGGAGTGGGTGAGAAGATGGAGTGAAAACAAGAAAGGAGGTCAAAAGAGGCAGTGGTTTATCACTGTAATCTCAAAATGGAGGGCATTCAGGTCATATGGAAAATAAAGTGACTATGGGCACGCACACAGTGAGGGATTACCAAAGAGGAAAACTTCAAGAACACTGAATAATGAAGGTTTCTTTATATCCACAGGTGCACAGCCACTGAATGCAAGGCTGGCTCGCCCACACTGTTCTGTTACTAAATCTCATGTGGAGCCTGAGGGACCGCTCTTCCATTCGAAACAAATGGAAAGCAGTCTGATCTGTCTGCACTCATTTCATTTTAAAATAAAACAAAGTAAAACATGAATGACGTTATTATGGTGTGGCTTTTTACAATACTATCACATTCCTCTTTCCTCCCTCTACCACCAGACTCAGCATAGTCTTTTGGAGTTTGGGGGTAATCTAAGTTCCTTGCTACCAACTGCTTGTCAATTCACCCTGTGACTTAAAGAAAAATTTCTCATGAGACACAATATAATCTGAACAGGGGACTGATATCAGCAAGGCCATGTTGCAGCTGAACAACGTTACATGCAAAAGAATATGCTTTGGGTAGGATTTTTTGCTTTTTTTTTTTTTAACCACAAGTTTCACATAAGGCATATTGCTGAAGAATCAGGTTCTTCTGTTTTTGGGATTCAGCATGAAGAGTGTCTTTGGTCAACAGTGTTGTAAGAGATATTAAGGTTCTTAACAATTAAAAACTGCTAATGAAAAAGTTTCTAGTGAAAAACATTACGTATTTTGTTTCACCACTTCACAACAAACCTTTGGAGTGTCCGCTACAAAAAGTATTACTTCCATTTAGAAGTCAAGGAAATTTAACACTGTGAAACCACACACACACACACACACACACACACACACACACACACACAAGTGCTAGACACCAAGGCCTTTCCAGCTGCAAGGTCAGTATTCTTTCCATTCTATAATGAAGGGAGACTTCACCTTGTTGATTAGAAGTTAAAAAAAAAAATCCTGTGGCAGTCTCATTGAAAATCCCATACTAAATTCAAATGCCTCTTTGGGCAGGGATTTGTTTAGCTTGTTCTCATGTCAGACTTGAATTGCAATTTGCAAAATGGGCAGATTTATAATTATGGGCCAAACATCCTGCACAGCAGCTTCTATTCTATAAGATGTCGCATTTATATATCATACAGAGCTAGTAAAGTGTATTCCTTTATGTCATTCCATCCATCCTCCATATGTGTGTAGGATTCGTTTAGTTATAATTCTCTAGAAGAGGATGTACAATCTAATTAATTCCCTTCTTTCCTTCTTTTACTTTTCTATTCAATACTGTTTTTGTCAGAACTTCTCTTTCTGATCTCCCTCCCTTAGAGATCCCATCTACCCCTACAATGAACAATCATCACTAAACCACTGATCCCTAAATCTAGAACTTCTGGCCAATCAGTCAACAAGTTAGTCATTTATTAACTATGTAGCATATTCCACATACTGTGCCAAGTGCTAGGAATACAAATAAAGGTTAAAAAATCCAACAGTTCTCACTGAGCAGGTAGACTTTATTTCTTTTATTAGGAAACAACATGCAAAGCCACTATAAAAACAAGATACATAGAGGAAAAATTCCTCACTGTTTTCACACCATAATAAGGCCTTATCATTTCAAAGCTAGATTTCATAAGCATTCTATTTGGTGTCTTTTATTCAAACTTGTTTTGTATACCAATGATGGACTAGTATTTTCTAAACACCACTTCCATATCATGCCCTTCTTCACTGACCATCTTTATCCACATCTAGGCAACCCTTCCATCTTTATATGGTACATACTCTCCTTTCTCCTCTTCATCAAAACCTTTCCTTGAAATGATGAAGTCAAGAGATACAACAAAAGAAGAAATCCATAGGATTGAGTGACAAGATGTCAGTGACAAAAGGCAGGGAGAAGCCAGAGGGATTCCTGAAGTCTGCAGACTGAGTAACTAGAAGAACATAGCTGCTCTTAGTAGGAACAGAGAGGTAGGGCAAAGAACCTTGTTTGGAGATGGGAGATAATCAGTGCAGTTCTGGGATTATGTGGCATGTGAGGTACTTACTGGTGGGTTTATAAGGGTTAGAGGAGAGGAAGAATCCAGAAAAGCAAAGATTTTGAACCTGAGATTTCAAATTCATTCTACAGATCCTACAAAATCAAAACTCACCTGTGACCTTGGTACTATACCTGAGGACTTAGGGAACTTTTTTGTGTCTTCTTCAACACACTCATTTTCCCTCCCTACACATCTCCCATTACCCCTCTCACCCTCCCCACAACACATACACACACACACACACACACACACACACCCCTTATTCTCTCATTGTTCCAAAAGTGACCTGCCTTGGTAGGTAACATGGCCCAGGAGGTAACACCCTTGAAGTTGCTATGGAGCATTTCTAGGTAGCCCTAAGGCCCTCAGATATGGCTAGTCAACTTAACAGTTGATCAGGGAAGCTTCAGTAAGTCTGGGGTAGCTTTCATGGTCCTAAGGCTTCTGAAAAAGAATTGAGTTCATGACAACACAATGGGAGAATCCAACAACATTTCTGGCATCTTTGTGAGACACTAAAACCTGGGACTCTTCCTTGTATTTCTCATTTTCAACAGTAGCTACTTTTGAATACAGAGAGAAATTGCTAAGTCATTGCCAGTTTTAAAAGAAAAAAAATAATTTTAAGGAATGAAAAACTATAGAACCTTAACTAAAGAATGATTTTAATTGCAGGCAGACATTAGAAGAATGGTTCAGCTTAGTAGAAACAGCCAATGGGGCATATATTAAAAAGAAACACCAAGTTTAATTAGCCTCACGATTTTCTACAGGGTGGCCCTACCCTCCCACACCTAGTGTGTTACCCAGTAGGTCATCCTCTTTTCCAATCACCCCCTCTCCTTCCCTTTTCTTCCTTGCTGTCATGACAAGCCAAGGGGGAGAATGACAGACAGATGCAAACAAGGTTTGGGTAATTACAGCACTGCCGCTGGTTGTTGTTTGAACATCATTTTATTTCTTCCAATCAAACAGGTCCTTGGACTTCACAGCCCCGTATTTTAGATGGGGGCAATGCTGATTATATTATGACATTACAGCACAGCCTGGCAGATCAGACAAAGCAGATTTCACTCAGTAATTAAACTGCAGTATCTTTCGTCTAAAGTCCAGGACAGGATTAATCGGAAGGTAGCTCTTTATCATTCCGATTAATGCAGGGATTTGAAGAGTGAGCCTAGAGATTCCTGATTTGATGGCTGGTCCAGCATCTAGCTGGCGGGTAGCTCTGCATCTGTCTAACTTGCAAAAATAACACCAGATCAGGATGTGCGGTGAGGTTACCCCCTTCCCGGTTACTTTTATCAGAAGGAAATGCAGATCGATGTGAATACTGCCATGGCTGTTACTTTCTTTTCTATTTTTAATTAGAAAAATGCCCATGAAGAGGACTAGTTTCTCCCAAATCCCACAACATTTTATAAATGGTTTCCCACAATTCCATTTAGTTCTGTGCTCTGATGGCTACCCCTGCTCTCGCCTTTCCATCAACATGTCCCAATTTGAATAGTTGGATGGCCCAAGCTGCAGCTTCTCAAGTAGCTGACAGGTTCCAATTCTTATCAGAAGAAACACAATACACTGATTTAAGGAGGAATTTTGTTTCAATAGTTCTTTTATACTCACTGTATCCTCAGATTCTTTACAAAGTAATGAATTAGATACTTATGATGTACTGGCTATTCTACTGAAAGATCAACACCCCACCCCCATACCCACCCCAATCAGGCAAAGGAAAGGAAAATGGGGCCTGGTAGGCAACTGCTTAATGGAATGATGAAATGGTCACAAGCTCATTCTGTTATCCTTTGTATAAAAATAATGCCCCAGTTTCTTTGTGAGAGGTGGAAGGCTAAGGGTGAGGGCTGACAGTACACTTCTATCAGAAAGGCTGGCCAGTAATAACAATTCAGTTCCATAAGCATTTATCCAATATCTACTATGAAGCTGTCCCATACAATAATAGTGAGGGTGAAGAGTTACTGCCTGAACTCAACTCAAGAGCAATTGTCTAAGTGATTACTAGATAACTGGAAAATTAGAAGGATTCCTTAATTCAGTAATGGATGCTGAATAAATCTGATTATGGACATTATTTGAAGAAGATTTTCTTATCTGACAAAACCTTATGGGAAAAGTAGACAACAATTTGGAAGAAATTAGGTTTAAGCCAATATCTTACACCAAATACCATAGTAAACTCTAAATAGATATTTAGAAGTAACTATAAAATGTTATACCATTAAAAAAAAACCCAGAAAAGAATGAGATCAGGTACTTTCACAACTACGTTAAGAGGAAAATTCCTAAATGAACAAAGGATTGAGATCACAAAAAATGTACTAAATTATTCAATTATTTGGAATTGAAAAGCTTATGTACAAACAAACAGGATAAGAAGGGAAGCCAGTGAGTAGGGAGAAAAAGCTTTGCACAAAATATCTCTGTTAAGGATCTGATATTCAAGATATATAGAGAATTAGTTCAAATATCTAAGAATAAGAGCCAATCCCCAAAGTGTATGTAGTCAAATAATATGAACAAATGGTTCTAAGAAGAATTGCAAACTACTAGCAAAAATACAAGTCTTTCAAGTCACTAATAATGAAAGAAATGCAATAAAAATGAGGTTTACCTAAAATCCACAAAACTGGCAAAGTAGACAAAAAGATAGAAATAGTCAATGTTAGGGATGTTATAGAAAAACATCTGTGTTAATATTCTATGGTAGAACTGAAATTGGTACAACCATTGTGGAAAGCAATTTCTAATTAAACTAAGAAAGTCACTAAAATGTCCATACTCCTTAACACAGAAATCCTACTGCTAGGTACACATCTCAAGGAGATCAAAGAAAAGGAAAGTCTCATATACACCAAAGTATTCTTAGCAACACTTTTTGTGGAAGAAAAGAAATAAAAAAACAAAGAATATACCTGTTCATTGGGGAATGGTTAAACAAATTCAGGTACATGAATGTAATGGAATATCATTATACTGTAATAAATTATCAACATGAAAAATACAGAGAAGCAAGAAAAGATATATGAAATGATGATGAATGAAATAAGGTGAATCAAAAAAGGAGTATATGTGTCATCTACATACTAAGGTAGTGGAAATAACAATAACAAGACAGAACACTGTAAAATTATGAGCAAGTATGAAACCAAGCAGTGATGAGGAAATGCACCTCCCTCCCTTCTTCACAGAGAGGAAGGGATTATGTGTGAGAAACCTTTAATCTACGGTTATATGTGGCTGACTTACTTGGTTTGTACTGGCAGACTACTGTTATTCTTTTTTTTGTCAACTCTTTACTGTCAGAGGTGGTTGCTGGGGAGGAAACATGATGAATATATTTGGAAGTGATGGCAATATAAAAATGAAATATTACCTACTTAACTATTTTAAATTAAAAGGATTACAAATAAGCTAACTTCAAGAAAGTTAAGTGGAACGAATACTATACTAGGAAGAAAATATCCTGAATTATAATTCGTCTTTCAATATTTACTAAGTAAACAAAGTAGCTTATTTACATTCTTACTAAGGCAGCAAGGTGGCACAGTGGATTGAAATCTGGGCTTGGGATCAGGAATACCTGAGTTAAGGACAGGCTTTGATACTTACTAGCTGTATGACCCTGGACCAGTCACTTCACCTCAGCCTGCCTCAACTTTCTCATTGGTACAACGGGGAGAATAATAGCACCAACTTCAGAGAGCTATAGTGAGGGTGAAATGAGTTAGCATTTATAAAGTGCTTCGTAAACAATTAGGTGCCATATAAATGCTAATTGTGATGATGATGTGACCGTGATTAGAAGGTATGTTAGAAGGCACATTCTAGTGTGGTGGACAGGGCATCGTGTCCCAGTTAAAAGACCTTGGTTCCAACTGTACAACCTTGGACGCATCATTCAATTTTCCTAGGCCTCTGTCTCATCATCTATAAGCCAACAGAGACTGTGCTATATGTGATTTCTCAAACTCTTTTCCACTCCACATTCCAGGATTCTAGAAGCCTTTTGGCCTCTCTAAGATACAGCCCCCCTCATTTTTCTGGATGGAATTATGGAGGACATGAAAGAAAAGAAAAAGGGGCTCCCATCTCTTCCAGGATACCTTGTGAAAGGCAGGGGCCTTTGCAAAACTGGTGGACAAACACTTGAAAAGAAGACGGCTCTAAAAAAAGCCATTGGAAGATCTGGGGAGAAGTTGTTTATAAAGAGGTGAAGTCTGTCATCAGGAATACAGACAGATGTCCAGGAGGTAAATTCAATGGACCAGAATGGCAGAAGAATCAGGAAACTCCTAAGTACTTACAGAACTCAAATTAGCTTTGGTGACCAAAATTAGTTATCAAAGATGCCAGTTCCAAAGGCTGAGAGGTACATACAATGTCACATTCATTATACTCAATGAAGCTTCAACTGTGTAACCATGTATTGTGTGGAATTACCCAAAATGGAGGTCTGTGAACGATTTGATTTACAAATACCTGATCAAGAAACAGGAAACTGCCTGAACTGATAATTCTCCTTCTGAAAAATCTCTTGGTAAACATGGAATTATCTACATGGAGGTGTTCATCCATGTGACCTATGTTGTTGGCGAGCACTTCAAACATGCCAGCAACTTCCTGTTCCCTTTCAAATTCTCTTCTTCACAGGGGAGAATGAAGAAAAAGATTATGGGTTTTGTGAAGATGGTTTTGCTGGTAACAAGGAAGACCATATTAACAAGTTCATGAGAAGAATGAATTCAAGGAGTATACCATGCTTATTTTTCTAGTGATCTGTTAATGAAAACTCCTATGATTAAAATGGGGATAATTATAATTTGCCTTCTTGAAGGCAGGGAAATGGAGGAGACAATCTGTTAAGTTCTCTGTAGGCTCTAAAATTTGTGGTTCTATGAACTAAAAATGACAGGCAAATATGACTTTTTCCATAAATATTTAACAGCAAAGCATTTATTAAACACTTACTATATGCTAGGAACTGTGCTAAGTATGCAGAATACAAAGAAAGGGGTGGGGGGAGTCTCTGCTTTCAAGACACAGTATTAAGATGAGCATTTTTAAGACTCCTGAGTCAGGAGCCAAGAAACCTGAGATCTAGATCAAGCTCTGCCATAGCTCATATGACACTGGATATCACTTAATCTCTGTGGTCATCCTTTTTTTTATTTCTAAAATAAGAGAAGTGAATTAGATGATTTCTAGAACTATCTTTTATGGTCTGTGATTCTATGATTGTTTGACAATCACAGAGTAAACAACAACATGAACTAATTAGAGGGGAAAAAAACCTACCTGAATTACTGAAAATTCAAAAACTATGGAATAATTAAGAATCATGGAATAACGAAGAGAAAGTTGACCTCATATTTCAGAAGAACTATGTTCAAGTTCTGCTTCTAATACATACTGACTGTGTGACCCTGAGAAAGTTAATTAATCTATAAATTTATGAACAATTTTTAATGCAAATTGGTAGAGAGATTTCTCTTTCTGCGAGCAGGAGTTTCCTATATAAATGAAATTATACCCTCCCTCTACCAAAACAAACAAACAAACAACTTTCATGTATATGTTATCTACTAAAGATCTTTAATGGATTATTTATTTTTTAAGATTAACATATAAATTTGAAAGTTAATGGATTACTCTTACAATCAGAGATTCCATTGCTAAGCACTTATCCCAAGGAGGTCAAAGACAGATAGGTAACATAGATGATAAAATATGCAATATAGTATTTTTTTTTGTGGTAGCAAAGAATAGAAACAAAGTAAATGCCTATTTCTTGTGGAATGACTAAACAAACTACGGTATATTGATATAATGGAATATTACTGTGACACTATAAGAGAGAATGTGTTTTAAGAACACAGGAAAGCATAAAAAGACTTAACGAACCAACACAGAATTAAGAAAGCATTATCAGGAAAATTATAAACACACTGACTACGAAAGTGTAAATGCAAAGAAAGAACAACAACAAAAAATAAACTAAATAATATGTAATTATAATGACCAAGCTTAACTCGAAAGAAGAGATGATATAAATACTTACACGAATAAAATAGAAAAGGAGCAGATAGATGAATTGGGCATGTAATTAAAAAATCTAGAAAAAGAACAAATCAAAAATCCCCAATTAAACACCAAATTAGAAATCCTGAAGCTCAAAGGAGAGATTAATAAAACTGAAAGTAAGAAGGCTATTGAACTAATTAATAAAACTAAGAGCTAGTTTTATGGAGAAAAAACAATAAAATAGATAAACATTTGGTTAATTTGGTTAAAAATAAGAAAGAAGAAAACCAAATTACCAGTATCAAAAATTAAATGGGTGAATTCACCATCAATGAAGAGGAAACTAAAGCAATAATTAGGAGCTATTTTGCCCAACTGTATGTAAATAAATCTGACAATCTAAGTGAAATAGATGACTATTTATAAAAATAATAAATCGCTCAGATTAACAGAAGAGAAAATAAAATATTTAACCCCATTTTAGAAAAATAAATTGACCAAGCCATCAATAAACTCCCTAAGAAAAAAGCTCCAGAACCAGATATAATTCCAATACTATATAAACTATCTGAAAAAACAGGTGAAGGAGTCCTATCAAATTCCTTTTATGAAACACATATGGTATTGAAACCTAAACCAGAAAGAGCCAAAACAGAGAGAGAAAATTATAGATGATTTCCCTAATGAATATTGATGCAAAAAATTAAATAAAATATCATCAAAGAGATTACAACAATTTTTGTTCCAGGATAATACACTATGACCAAGGGTAATCTATACCAGGAATGCAGGGCTGATTCAGTAATAGGAAAACTATGAGAATAATTGACCATATCAATAATAAAGCCAATAGAAATCATATGATCATCTTGATAGGTGAAAAAAAAGAGCTTTTGACAAATCATGGCACCCATTTCTATTAAAAACAATAGAGAGCATAGAAATAAATATAGCTTTCCTTAAAATGATAAGTAATAGCTACCTAAAACCATCAACAAGCATTAAATGTGATGGGAATAAACTAGACACATTCCAAATAAGATCAGGGTTTTGTAAAACAAGGATGCCCATTGTCACCACTATTATTCAATATTTTGCTAGAAATTTTAGTTTTAGCAGTAAGAGAAGAAAAAAAAATTGAAATAATTAGAATAAGCAAAGAGGAGACAAGACTGTCACTCTTTGCTGATGATATGATGGTATACTTAGACCATCCTAGACAATCAACAAAAAAACTTGAAATAATTAACAACTTTAGCAAAGTTGCAGGACATAAAATACACCCACATAAATCACCAGTATTTCTATATATTACCAACAAAGCTCAGCAGCAAGAGATAGAAAGAGAAATTCTATTAACTGTAGATGATATAAAAATATTTGGAATTCTACTTGCAAAAACAAACCTAGGAACTATATGAACACAATTATAAAACCCTTTTCACATAAATAAAATCAGGTCTAAACAATTGGAAAAATATCAATTGTTCATAGGTAGGCTGAGCTAATATAATAAAAATGACAATTCTAACTAAATTAGTTTACTTATCCAGTAACACACCAATTAAACTACCAAAAATTGTTTTACAAAGCTAGAAAAAAATAATAAAATTCATCTGGAAGAACAAAAGCTCAAAAATATCAAGAGAATTAATGAAAAAAAATGCAAAGGAATGTGAACTATCCATACTAGATCCAAAACTATGTTATAAAGCAGCAATCATCAAAACTATCTGTACCAGCTAAGAGATAGAGTGGTAAATCAGTAGAACACATTAAGTACACAAGACATAGTAGGTAAATGGCTATATTAATCTACTATTTGATAAACCCAAAGACTCCAACTTCTGGGACAAGAACTCACTATTTGATAAAACTTCTGGGAAAAGTGGAAAAAAAAGTATGGCAGAAACTGGGCACAGACCAACATCTCACACTGTATATCATAATAAAATCAAAATGGGTACATGATTTAGACATGAAGAGTAACACCATGAGCAAATTAGAGGAGAGCAAGAAATAGTTTATCTATGAGATCTATGAAGAAGAGAAAAATTTATGAATTTTGATTACATTAAATTAAAAAGATTTTGCACAAACAAAAGCAATGCAACCAAGATTAGAAGGAAAACAGAAAAAAGGGAAACAATTTTTATAGCAAGTATTTCTGATAAAGGCCTGATTTCTCAAATATATAAAGAATTGAGTCAAATTTATAATAATAAGTCATTCCCCAATTAATAGTCAAAGTATATGAATAGCAGTTTTTAGATAAAGTTAAAGCTATCTATAGTCCTATGAAAAGATGCTCTAAACCACTATAGATTAGAGAAATGCAAATTAAAACAACTGAGGTACTACCTCACACCTTCCAGATTGGCTAATATGACATAAAAGGAAAATGACAAATGTTGCAGAAGATGTAGGAAAACTGGAACACTGATGTATTGCTGGTAAAGCTCTGAACTGATCCAACCATTCTGAAGAACAATTTGGAACTATGCCCAAAGTGCAATCAAATTGTGCAGACCCTTTGATCCAGCAATACTACTAGTAGGTCTGTAAGCCTAAAAAGATCTCAAAAAAGAGAAAAGGACAAATATTCATAGTAGCTCTTTTTGCATACTGGAAATTGAGGAAATGCTCAACTAGGGAATGGCTGAACAAGTTGTGGTTAATGAATGTAGTAGAATACTATTGTTCTATAAGAAATGATGAGCAGGTAGATTTCTGAAAAAACCTAGAAAGACTTATATGAACTGATGCTGAGTGAAGTGAGCAGAACCAGGGGAACATGGCAAACAGTAATAGTAACGCTGTGCGACGATCAAGATGGTTGACAGTGATACAATGATCCAAGACAATACCAAAAAGACTCATGACAGAAAATGCTGTCCACATCCAGAGAAAAAACTGTGGAATCTGAATGCAGAGTGAAGCATATTATTTTCACTCTGGGGGGGCTTCTATGGCTTTTTCTATTTATTTGGTTTCTTCTTTCACAACTATGTAGAAAATGTTTCCATGACTGCACATATATAACCTCTATCAGACTGCTTGCCATCTTGGGGAGGCGGAAGGGAGAGGGAGAGAAATTTGGAACTCAAAATCTTATAAAAATGAATGTTAAAAACTATCTTTACATGTAATCAGAAAAAATCAAATACTATTTACCAAAATAAAAGAAGGAGGAGGAGGAGGAGGAGAAGAAATGAGAAAATGCAACCCCCATCCCGTCTTTGAAGAACTAAATGATGATGGGCATACAACACTGCAGGTGCTGCCAGACTTGATGGATAGGTCGGTCAGCTTTGCTGAGTGTCTCTCTGGACATGGCCCGTCCTTGACTCTCTGATCTTTTTTTCTTGCTGATTTCATCAGCTCTCACAGGTTTAAATGCCATCTCTGTGCAGACGATTGCCAGGTTTATATATTCAGTCCTAATCTATCTTTTAAAAAAAAATCTATTTTATTTTAATTTATGGAATAAAACAAGCATTTCCATAACATAGTATAACAAAAAGATGATTCCACATGAAACTGCATATCTTATATACAACTTGCTATTCCTTTTAAAATATAAAGTTATCATAAGAATTTATTTTTTTCTGCTTTTTTTCTTCCCTTCCCCCACCTCTGCCTAGAGATGGCTACCATTAGACACAGATAGGTATACATGTGTAATATTATTCTATACACACTTCTATTTAGTTCCTTCTCTGGATGCAGAGAGCTTTTTTTTTTTTTATAGTTAACTTGGGTATTTATAATAGTCAAAATGACTCATTCACTCAAAGTCATTCTTACGACAATATTGCTGTAACTGTATACAATGCTCTCTTCGTTCTGCTTATTCTGCTCTCCATTATTTCATGCCCTGGTCCTACATCATGAACAACCTATTAGGCATTTCAGATTGGATGTCTCACAGGTATTTCAAGCTCAGTATATCCAAAATGGAACTCATCTTTCCCTCAACTCCATATATATCTTCCCAACATTTTTAGCCCTGTCATCCTTCTAGTCACCCAGGTTCACAACCTGAAATTGATCTTCAGCTTCCTTTCCTTTCTCTCACAAATATTCAATCAGTTGTGAAATTTTATTGACTCTACTTCTCCAACATCACTTTTTATCTCTCTTCTCTCTACTCTCATAGCTATGACTACAGAGCAGCTCTTCACCACCTCTCATTGCTACTAAAGGCCATCCCTCACTCTCCCCTGCAATTCACTCTATAAAGTGATTTTCCTAAAGCACAGGTTTGACCATGTGTCTCCCCATTTGATAAACTCCAGCAGTCTCCTATTACTACTAGGATTTTATACAATCTTCTTTGTCACTGAAAGCTCTTTACAACATGACTCCAGCTTATCTTTCCAGTCTTATATGTTACTCTCCTTTCTTCACTCTACAATCTAGCCAAACTGGCCTTATTATTGTTTCTCAAAGGGAAAGCCCCTTCTTCCATCTGCAGACCTTTTCCTCAGCTATCCCCCAAGCTTAGAATGTATGCCTTCCTTATATTTACCTGTTAGAATCCATAGTTACCTTCAAAACTTAGCGCAAGCATCAACTTCTACATGAAGACTTTTGCGAGTTCACACCCAACCCCTTGGCTTATATTTCCAACCCACCCCCGCTCAAACTATCTTATATTTATATATGCATTTTGAAACTATTTATATATACATATTATCTACCCTGAAATAATGTTTTTAATCTTGTTATCTCTAGTGTATCGCACAATGCCTGTAACTTAATAGGCACTTAAATGGTGTTTTTTGGTTAACTGATTGATTTTCTTTCTTTTTAATTCTTTGTTATAAGGGATGCCTCCCTAGATAGGAGATGAAGGAAGACAGAATGGGAAATGAAGGTGGTATAAAAAAAAGTTAACAATAAAATTTAAAATTTAAAGATTAAAAAAAGAAAATGTTAATGAATGCTTCTTAAATGTATAAAAACTATTTTTAAAGTTAATTCTTTCCCCTATAAAACTCCATTTTCACTACAAATTTACTTTTCCAATCCTTTCTTGATAGTGTAAAAATAAAAATCAGTTTAACTCCTTTTCGGAAGATCATAGATTCTGAATTAGTGAAGTCTGAAATAATGAGGTTTTACTATAATTATAGATCTAAGAGGCTTTAGCTTATAAACTAAGCTATTTAAAAGACCTTTACTCTGACACACTGTCACATTCATTCTACTCACTACTCAAAGGAGAAAAACAACCCTATGACTTTTGTAAAAATTTATATCCTAAGGACAAAAAAATGAAAAACAGGAAACCAAGTTGTTTAGGAGAATATTTGTACAACTATGTTAAAAATAAGGATATAGTGTCCCCAGGCTCCAAGTAGGCTGTCAGTTTTGTTTCTCAACACATAGGTTAGTTCAAGGAATTTCAGTCAAACACAATTCGGTTAAATTCAATTCAATGAGCATTCATTAGCAACATATTTAATATGGAAGTTATGATACTACCAGGAATAACATTCAATTTTTGTTCAATTATTACTATTTGTTAACAATTAATAATTGAGTTACCGATACTATATCTGACCTTTTGCTCATCTCTGAGTACATGTGTGATGGGCATGCATGTCTAAGTCAGATTTATTGTTAACTAATGCTTTTATCCTATCAAAATTTTTTAAACGCTTTGTGGAGATCAATAAATCCTTTAAACACACTCGAGCAGCTTTTTCCCTTTAAAAGCATTTTGGAATAAAGTCTTTTTTTAATTTAATTTAATTTTTTTTAATTAAAATTTTTTTGAGTTACATATTTTCTCCCCGTCTTTCCCCCGCCCACCACCCCAAAACAGCCATCCCAGTGTTTCCCCCCTCCCCCAGTCTATTCTCTCCTATGTCACTTTTTGGTAGGGCAGAATGGATCTCCCAACTGCAGTGCCTGTGTATCTCAAGTTCCAGTTGGATGTAGTCAATAATAATAATAATA
>CM053582.1:343825330-343973025 GCA_028627135.1 Pseudochirops cupreus | reverse complement strand
TTTTGGAGTTCTGGGATTGGTTTAGAGTCCTGTTTTATGGGTATTTTGGGGTGGCTATGTGAAAGCTGCGATATGTTGCTGCTGCTATGCCGCCATCTTGGCTCCGCCCCCATATTCAACTTTCATCTCATTGTAGGAAGTGTTGCCATACCCTTGAACTTCAAAGCATCATCCTCAGGGTCATTTTTAACCTGTTACTATTCTTTTTTCCATGTATTTTGTTTGATGCCATTTATGACATTTTTATCTTTATGTACTTTCCAAATTCTTTCCTTCTTAGGGCTTCTCTCTACCTAAATTTAGGCTAAGGGTTCTTAACTGGAGCCTGTGAACCTCAAAAAAAAGTTTTGACAGTTATATTTCAATCTAATTGGTCTTCTTTTTAATCCTATGTATTTTATGCATTTAAAAATATTATTCTGAGGACAGACTTTTGCCAGATTGCTAAAGGGGTCCATGATAACCCCCCCCAAAAATATCTCAAGTATAGTTCAAGATGAGTTTTCCTCAACAAATTACAACCTCTACAACACATTTCCTGAGCTTTTTAAACCTACTTTCCTCATCCTGATCCTGATCCTAAAGGCTATTTCCAAATTTGTCTGCTTTGTCTATTGCTTTGGAACCCAGAGAAATTGACTGAACATGACAACGGATTGGCTATCCAAGGTCAAGGAGAATGGAGTGTCAGATGTCATCCCAAGATGCAGCCAACCAAGACTTGCCATTTCAGCATTTGTGTTTAGCTTTCCCTTCCACAAATGGAGGACATCCCTCAGCAAAAGCTAGAATCAAAACGAAATACTTCATGTTTTGTTTGGTCACATATTGAAAGACCAAATAGTAACCTCTATCTTAGAAAGCGATGCACAATGTTAGGGCTTTTTCTGTTTCTTTATACCACCCACCCAATGTCTGTTAGAGCTCTTAGTTTACACCACACTTTTAAATAGTCATAGTTAAGGAAAAGAATAAATGAATACTCAAAAATGAAGGATAAGCAAAATTTTAATTTCTTTTCAAATGAAGGCTCACTACTTGCATGTTTTTCCCCTATAAGCTGGCATTCCAGAAGTGTGACCATATGTCTCAGATTGTAACTTTACCTTAAACACTTTCATTTTCAAATTATATAGCTGTCCCCTTGGCTCCCCTCATCTTCTTACCATCCCTCCTCCCATCCCCAAGGCTAAGGGTATGGCCCTAATCTAATTATTCAATGTTAGTGCTCTATTCTAGTGTGCAAACCATTTCAGCATTTTATATCTTGCATTCTAAAATCTCAACTAAGCAAGAGCACATTAACCTGGACGAACATCTCTTTTCCTTTTTTTCCCCCAACACATCCTCCAGCCCAGTCTATCAACGCCAGATGGCAACTACATTTTGATACACTGAATATTTACCAAGTCATGTGGTGTGCTTTTGAAGTATTTTTTCAAATCCTTTCCACCAAACCAGCTGACTCATCCCTCATTCATTTATTCCTGTGTTTAACATGTTGCAATTTTAGAAACGTGACCTCAGCTTTATCAAATTTTTTAGCAATGTTGCATTAGAAGTTACTGGAGGAATAAGTGCATCCTATATCCCAAGGACATCTTCTGTGTTACCTCCCTCAAGGTTCTCAAGTAAACTGACTTGACACCCACTGTATGATTTCATGACGTCTCACCCCTGCCTGCGTTGTTGTTAGTCGTCAGCGCAAGACAACAGGAGAATATTTGTATTTAGAAAGTCTTTTAACATTCAGGAAAAGTCAGGATTTTTTGGGTGGAGGCAAGTGTGACATTAAAATAGAACTGGACTTTGTGTCCAGGGTCTAAAAGAAACCAGAATCAACCTGATGAAGATCAACTAAAAGACCTTAAAGAAATTCAACTTAGTCTTTTTTTTTTTTGTCTCTCCCCCCTCCCTGTTTTTCCTTTTGGTCTGGTTATTCATGGGAATCTGTGTTTGTGGGAGTACTTTCAGGATATTTTCTATGGGCAGATGCTGGTGTTCTTTAGTCTAGTTCTATGGAAAGCAACAGAAGGAAGTACGGATGGATAAAAGGGTTTGGCATTGCTAAATGTGGCCTAGGCCAATTAGAACTCCTGTTGGCTTAATGATCTTTGAAAACTGTTTTAAGTGATTATTTTACATTTTTATGGCTCAGCAGTGAGTGTTCAGAAATGGTAGATGGTATGTTGTTTACCTTGAGTCCTAAGAGATTGTACTTTATATACATAAAGTGACTACCAGAGAAAGATGTTCCTGACTCTCTAGTTTTCTTCTCACTCTCCCTCCCCCCCCCCAAAAAAGCCAACACCTAGTAAGGAACTTTGGAGAAATCCAAGCCTATAGAAATCAGAAGGAAATCTCCCAGTCTTACAACTTCCATAGCAATCTTTCCCTTAGCATGATCTTCCCCTTTGCCCCCCTTACTGTGATTCGTGGCACACATTACAGTGCCATGCATGTGGTAAGAACCCAGTAAATACTTGTTGATCGACTAACTTATTGATTCCTAATCGGAGGAGGAGAGGGAGGGAGGGAGAGGGACAGAGAGACAGAGAGAGAGAGAGATTTTATGGGAAAGTGAAAAGCTTAATTGTTAGATGCTGTTTTTAAGGACTTTGAGTTGGTGGAAGGGAGGCCTTAAAAAGGTCTGCCTTCTACAAAGAACTTACAGTATCAGTACTTGATTACTCAAGTTCTGAGGCAGAATTTGTTGTTGTTTGTTGTTGTTGTTCTGAATGTGACATCAAATAAATTTTATCCAAGTGACACAGTATATAGAGTTTTTCTTTGATGTATAATAGACCAAATATTCTGCATTTGTGACCCTATGAGAGGAAGCATATCCTATTAGAGGTTCCCAAGAAGTTAAGTAGAATGAGACTTGAGCATATTGTCCCTATTAACATTGGTGTATTCACTAAAGATTATTAGTGGTTTCTCCAGAAAGAAGTATTATAAAATTCCAAGTTGCCCTGTTAAAACCAGAGAACTTTCCATTGCCCCTTCCATTTTTACAACCCCTTGATGTAATTAGATTCCGAAAAGCTGATATTTCTAGATTTCCTTTTTCCTCTTTGGGTTGTGAGACACATTCAAATGTTTCTAAATCAATGGAGACTCATCTCATTGAATAGAAACATCTCAAATGCTAAAATGCTACTAGTAAAAGTAATGTTGTTTTTTAAAATGAATTTTCATTTTGTCCACAATATTTTCCCCTTTTCAGATCTGGTTAAGCAACTTTAAGGGCAAAGTGAATTTGGTTCTTCAGTTGGTTGAATGTCATGCTTTGTCTTTTATTTTCATATTTGGGGCATATATGAATTGAAATAGATGATGAGAGGTCAGATGTCTAAACTGTTCATCTCTTCATCATTAATCTCACATCCTAGTCAAGTGTTTTGCAGGTGAGATTTTTTTATCAACCTTGGGCATCATTTACCAGAGTCTGCAGATTGCTTGGAAAGGTGTCAGTTTGGGGATATTTAGCACTCACAGGTACTTTTTACATTACCAGGTGCTCCTCTTATTACTGCCAGCCTTGCCTGAGTATGCTGCTTTTGAGTTGAAATGTAATGATACCTTCTCCTCCATCCCTTTGACATCTTCTGGTTATTAAAGTTTCTTCAGGCCAGAGTAAAGTTGCTTAGTTTCCTACAGAATTGTTGTGAAAATCAACTGAAACAATGAATTTGTGTAATTCACTTTATAAAAACAAACAATGTTGTACAGATGTCAGCTATTATCGTTGTTATTCTTATTATACTTTCAGATGGTGCTTCATTTCTCTGTTCATTTGTTGCAGTGCTATTCTACACTGTTGATGAAGTCTTACATCCTATCCTATAGGGAGCACCGTTTCAACACTGGATATTTTGTATTCCTGTATATAATATTTGAGTATCTGGTGTAAGTTCATAAATTCCAGGACAGGGTCAGGGACCACATCTTATTTATCTTTGTTCCTACCTTGGTGCACTATACCTTATACAAAGTCATTTCTTAATGAATATTTTTTTAGTTGAATGGAATCAAAGTGTTTCATGAGTGAATTAATGGATGAATAAAAAAGCATAAATTAATGTTAAATGCCAAAGATACGAGTAGAAAAATAAGACAGTCTGTATTCTCAAAGAATTTCTCTTCTCATAGGAAAAACATAGATATTAGGCTTCAACCACAAATCATCTATAAAGACTATCCCATTCTTAGGGTTCAGCAGCAAAGCAGATAATTAAGCATCTTCTTTAATGTCATTTTCATTGACAAAATCCCATCCATCTCTGACATTGTACCATTTGGCAGTACCATGAACATTGGTGGTAAGAACTTTCTTTTCCAATTCTTAAGCATCTCTGGCTACTTCAGAGGCAGAGGCTGTAGCACTAGAAGAAACAGTTGCCAGCTCACATCTAGAGGATGGCTACGGCGACTGGGGGCTGGAAACAGAGCTGGTGTTTGCAGGGGGAACCCTCATTCCCAAGTCCCCCTGTGCTTACCTGACTGTCATTGGCAGTTGGTCAGCAATTGGTACTTGTGATGACAAGGAAGGCAGGTCCCTTTTTGTAGGAATCACTCTCCTTGATGACAGCAGCAAGACAACTGACATGGAAATAAGATCACTGGAGGCTGTGGCAAGGTGGGAGAAGGGGACGGTACTGTTATTCCAAGGGCTCTTAGGCTTATGATCCTAGGCTGTCTTCCTCAGGGTCTCTGAGAAGGTTATAGTCTAGGTGGTGGCAAGGTTTGACTTGCCTTGACACATGCTACCTTCTATCTCTCCCTCAGCTTGTCTTGCTGGTTCAGCTAGGCTGGCTTGCCTGCTGTAAATGAATTGTTTACATAAAGGATACTTTATAATAGGATATATAAGGATATATAAGACTTATCTTCCTGAATTCAGATCCAGACTCAGACACTTACCTTGGGAAAACCCTGTTTGCCTTAATTTCTTCATCTGTAAAGTGAACTGGAGAAGCAAGTGGTAAACTACTCCAGTATCTTTGCCAAGAAAACCCCAAAATGGAGTCACAGAGAGTCGTACACTACTGAAACAACTGAATGCCAACAATCTTACAAATAGGACAATGCTATACTTATATTTCACAATTATTAATTGTTAAGACTTTTTAACTTTAGAATTATCAACTTTTCCTTTTAGAAGGGTCTCTTTTATTTATTAATCAGAGAGAGAACTGAGGTTGTATTTAATGATTTAAATTAATTCTTTGGTCCTTATCTAGTGTCTGACTCTAAGAAATGTCATTGAGCAATGTTTGGAATAGAGGCTTATGCCACAATCCCCTCCCATACCTCCCTCCTCCAATAAAATTTCTTCAATGGTTTCTTGTTACTTCTTGAATAAAATACCAAATCTAGTCTTCAGCCTGGCATTTAAACCCTCCACAGTTTGGTTCCCATTCATGTTGACAGTCATCTCATATTTTTGCCCTTCACCTGATCTCCATTCTAGTCGGACAGGCCTGTTAGCTGTCCTTCATACCAGCTATTCTTTGCACAAATGGTCCCCCATGTATGGAATGTACTCTTTCCTGATCCCTGCCTTGTGGAATCTCTAGGTTCCTTCAAAGCATAGCTCAGGTGCCCCTTTCCAAATCAGGATCTCTCCTGATCCCTCATTCTTTTTTAGTCTTGAAATTATACAGATATCATTTTTTAGGGGTGTGTTAGAGTCAGCTTTAACAAGCTGACACAACAGAGATGATTGTTAAATTTTCACCTCTGAAACTGGCAAACTTATAAATCAGAGTTTGAATTATTTTTTGTTTTTTTTAAACTATCTAGACTTTAAAATGTGATGGAGAAGATGATAGAAATACAGATTAAGTTTCAAATTGTGTCATCCATACATTCTTTCTCCCCAGAAAGCCAGTTGTTAAAACATTTGCCAGAACACCCCTAAGTATTGATAGATTTTCCTCACTTGTCTACATGGAGTATCACCCCCAATAGAAAGTGAGGTCCTAGAGGACAGGTTCAACTTCATTTTTGCTTTTGTGTCCTCAGCATAGTGCCGTGTGCAAAGAAGGAACTACATAAAGATTTGTGGAATTCACTTGAAAGATCCTGCCCAGCAATAGAGGGGGGGAAAGTGTTGCTGTTGTTGTTGTTGTTGGTTTGGTTTTGCCACACACAGTCCAAGCCATAATACACTGAGTATTTCCAACATTTTGCCCCATAATTAGTTAGCAGTGTACCCTAAGCCTAAACTTGGAATGGCATTATAAATAAATTTGTAGGTTTATCTTTTTAAAATGTTATATTTGACTCAGTGTTTTACAAAATGTGCTGTTCATTTTTATTAGACATACAAGAAGACATCTCTGGATCTGTTCTTGTGGTGTGGCACTCAAAGTTCTGGAACGCCAATTTGTTGCTCATGTGAAGGGCTGGTGAAATTTATATTCTAGATAAAAAAAAAATAAAGTGTAGAAATTAAAATGGGCTGTTGACTGAGTGTTGATTGTTAGATCATTTTAGAAGTGGTCTCTGACTGAATAACTGAGGTGGAATATAGGGCATCGAGTAAGTATAGGTCAACAAAACTGCTGCATATTATATGATTTTTAAAAGGTACCAATACAACTTGGAAAGAGTTTTTAATATGCCAAGAGTAGGAATGACAAGAGAGTATCGAAGATTTGGTTACAGTCCTAAGTGTTGCACTCCCTGTAAAAATTATTTTGTTTTCCACTTTCTCCTTCAGGAACATAGTGATAAAAAAAATAGGTCTTTTATCACAGGAATGGTATAAATACTAATATTTTAGCTCTTCAAATTGAAAAAGTTGTAGAAAATTTTGGGCTAGATCCTTTTTTATAGAGCTTAAATTTATAAATGTCCATTTTATATTTCAACATATGCAAACAATGTGAGGTATAAGTCAGTGCACAGTTGAAGAACAATAAAGCTGTACAGTAGTCTCAGTTCTCATTTGCAGATAAAATAAAAACTTATTTTACATTTTATGAAACATTTTCCTTATAATAATAAAAGTTTACAGTCATGTTGTAACCTTTACTTTGCATGGGGTTCTGCCAATTGTAATATTATTTGGGGGTATCTGAACAATACCTTGACTCTTAAGTAATCAGTCATTGAGCATTTATTAAGCACCTACTGTGTGCCAAGACATGTGCTGAATGCTGGGGGTACATGGGAAAGAAGCCAGTGGATTGATTAGTGAAAAACTAATGTGTGTTTCAGTTTCTTCATTTCTTCAGTTGTAAAATGAAGATAATAACAGTATTGAACTCCCAGGGTTGTTATGAGACTAAAATGAGATAATAATTGAACAATGACTGGCACACAGTAGGTGCCTAGTACATGCTGGTTTACTTCCTTCTTCCTTTTGTTTTTAGAATTATACCTGCATTTTAAGTGTATGACAGGTGGCAGAAGTTTGCCCCAGTCTCAGTCCAAGCTATAAGCTATGAACTATGGAGATAAGCCAAGTTTGGCCTTAGAATAGAAAATAAAGCAAGGCAGACACTAATAGGATTTTGTCAGGATAACTTACTGATCAAAACAAGTACTCTTTTTCAACAACTCAAAAGGCTACTCTACGAATGGACATCATCTGATCATCAGTATCAAAGTCAGATTAATTATATATACTTTGCAGACAAAGGTGGAGAAGCTCTATACAATCAGTTAAAATAAGACCCGGAACTGACTGTGGATCAGATCATAAACTTCTTATTTCAAAATTCAGACTTAAATGGAAGAAATCAGGGAAAACTATCAGATCATATAGGTCTGATCTAAATATCATCTTTTATGAATATGAAGTGAAGTTGATGAAAAGATTTAAGGGAGTAGAGTGCCTGAAGAACTATGGACAGAGATTTGAAATATTGTACAGGAGATAGCAACAAAAAAAAAAATTCCAAAGAAAAAGAAGAGCAAGAAAGCAAAATGGTTCTCTGATGAGGCTTTACAAATAGCTGGTGACAAAAAGAAAGCAAAAGGTAAAAGAAAAAGAGAAAGATATATCTAACAGAATGCAGAATTCTAGAGAATAGCAAAGAGAGATAGGAAGGTTTTCTTAAATGAATAATGCAAAAGAAAAGAAGAAAATGGTAGAATGGGGAAAGCAAGCGATCCCTTCAAGAAAATTAGAGCTATTAAGGGAAGGTTTCATGTAAAAATGGGCATGATAAAAAACAAAAATGGTAGGGATTTAACAGCAGAGGTGATTAAGAAAAGGTGGCAAGAATATGTAAAAGAAGTATACAAGAAAGATCTTACCATCACTAATAACCACAATGGTGTGGTCATTGATCAAGAGGCAGACATTCTAGAGAATGAAGTCAAGTGGGCATTGCTAATAATAAAGTTAGTGGAGGTGACAGAATTCCAGCTGAGCTATTTAAAATCCTCAAAGATGATGCTGTTAAAGGGCTGCTGTCAATATGCCAGCAAATTTGGAAAACACAACAGTGGTCACTGGATTGGAAAAGATCACTTTGTGTCCCAATCCTAAAGCAGGATGATGCCAAGGAATGTTCAGATTACCAAACAACTGCTCTCATTTTACACTAGCAAAGTTATGCTTAAGATTCTGTAAGCTAGACTTCAGCTGTATGTGAACTGAAAACTATCAGAAGAGCAGGTTGGTTTCTGAAGAGGCAAAAGAACTAGGGACCAAATTGCCATCTTTCACTACTGGATTATGGAGAAAGCAAGGGAGTTCCAGAAAAAACTTCTACTTCATTGACTACAGTAAAGCCTTCGACTGTGTGGATCACAACAAAATATGGAAGTACACAGAAAAATGGAAGTACTAGATCATCTTAAATGTCTTCTGAGGGCCCTGTATGTGGATCAAGATGCTACATTTATAAATCAACATGGAACAACTGATTCATTTAAGATTGGTAAAAGAGTACGACAAGGCTGTATGTTGTCACCTTTATTTATTCCACATATGCAGTGCCAGGCTGGATGAATCAAAAGCTGGAGTTAAGGTTGTCAAGAAAAATATCAGCAACCACAGGTATGCAGATGACACCTCTTGATGAATGTGAGTGAGGAGAGCTGGCTTAAAGCTCAACATCAAGAAAACAAAGAACTTGGTAACTGGTCTCATTGCTTTCTGGCAAATAAAGGAAGAAGAATTGGAAGAAATGGGCTCAGAGATCACTGTAGATGGTGACTGCAGACATGGAATTAAAAGACGCTTGCTCCTTAGAAGGTAAGCTATGGCAAATCTGGACAGTATACTAAAAAGCAGAATCATCACCTTGTCAACAAAGATCTGTAGAGACAAAACTATGTTTTTCCAGTAGCAATGTGTGGCTATGAGCATTGAACTATAAGGAAAGCTGAGCACTGCAAAAACGATGCTTTCAAATTGTGGTGCTAGAGAAGACTTTTGAGAATTCCCTGGACAGCAAGGAGGTCAAATCAGTTAATACTTAAATTAATTCAGGATGATCACTCTAAAGTCAAATGCTAAAGCTGGAGCTTAAATGCTTTGACCACATGATGAGAAGATAGGACTCATTGGAAAGAGCCTTGATGTTGGGAAAGATTGAAGGCAAAAAGAGAAGGGGACAGCAGAGCTGAGATAGAATAGATAGTGCCATGGAAACAATGAATGTAAGCTTGGACAGACTTTGGGAGATAGTGGAGGAGAGAAAGGCCTGGTGTGCTATTGGTCCATGGGAGTCTCAAAAAGTTGGACATGATGGAACAACTTAGATAAGCTATTTTGCTGAAATATATTAACATACTTTCCTAAACCTTTTTATATCCAAACTAGAGCCTTTTGCTAAAGCAACTAAATTTAAGTAAACTTTAAATAAGCACTATATTTCGAGATGATACTTTAAAGCAACTTTAAAAAACTGAACTATAAGCTAAACCAAATACCAAATATTTATTGGCACTCTTCCAGGCTCTCTGGGGAGTTTGGAACTATACAATAAACAACACTAAATTTTGGTATACATTTTGATGTAGAGATTCTATCCCAAGACTATGTCTGACATTCTTTGAGGGCAAAGACTCTTTTTTAAATCTTTCTTTTTTTTGGTCTTTGTATCCCAACCACCAAGCACCAGTAGCTAGCATATAGTGAGTAATTAATAAACGTGGAATTGAATTGATAGAAGTAAAGTATCCAAATGTACCCAAAATGTTCATAATATCATTATTTGTGATAACAAAAACCTAGAAACAAAAATGAATGCCCAATGATTGGGGAATGGGTGACTAAGTTTTAGTATATGAATAAAATGAAACATTACCACATTATAAAGAATGATGATTGTGAAGAATTTAGAGAAATATGGGAAGCCTTCTATGAAGTGAAGAAAGACATCGTTGACTACAATAATGTACAGTCAACATGGAGAAACAAGAAAACTCATGTCACTTTGATTAATCAATGTGGGTACCATACTGTCAAAAATTAAAAGACAAATCTCCTTTCTTAGCAATAGATATGCTACATTTCACCAAATACATATTAAAAGAAGTTGCCTGGGTATTGATTGAACGGTTTCCATCTTGTTAAAGCAGAATGAATTAGTTATTTTTTTTAAAAGGTAATTTTGTTTGCATAAAATTGAAATGCTTTTATATGATTGAAATTGATAAAGCTAGGAAAAGAAAGGAAAGAACTAACTAGGGAAAAATCTTTGCATCAAATGTGTCTGATAATATATGTCTAATATAAAAAAATTAGGGAATTAAATATATAAGACCAAGATTCCTTCTCCATTGGATAAGTGGTCCAAGGATGTGAACTAAACATTTCTTAGAGAAACTATCAACTTAACAAATATATGAGAGATTTCTTGAAATCACTAATAATAAAAATATTACACATTGAGAGAACCCTGAAATATATCAAACCCAGCAATTGGCAAAAATCACAAAACCTAGTCAATGTTGGAGGCACTGCAGGAAGAGAAGCATACTGATAGAGCTATGGATTTGCCCAACTGGAAAGTAATTTTGAATTATGCTAAAAGTATGACTTAAGTATGGCTAAAATGTTAATATTCCTTTATTCAAAAGTCCGTTGTCAGACATACCCTCCAAAGAGGTTGAATATAGAAAGAAAAGTTCTATACATTTTGTAGTTCCAGAGAACTGAGGGAAAAAATGTAGGTGTCCATCACTGGGGAGCAGTTATATGATAAGGCATGGCATATAAGTATAATGGAATCCTGCTGTACTCTAAGAAAAAAAATGAGTATGAAGAACTCAGAGTATTATGAGAAGACATAAGAACTGATGAAGAGTCAAGTAATTGGAACTAGAACAACATACACGATGGCTGCTATAAATATGTGCATACATATATGTGTTTGTGTGTTTGTGTTTGTGAAAGAAAGAACAAAAAGCATAACAAGAAGAATTTGGAACTCAAAATTTAAAAAAATGTTAAAATTTCTTTATATGTAATTGGGGGAAAACAAAATACCATATATTAAAATATATGTTAAAAAAAATCCCAAATGCTATGCTATTACAGTAACAAAGCGTGGTCTTGGAGCAGAGTTGAGAAAATATACTTTTCCCTTACTCTGTGTGTGTGTGTGTGTGTGTGTGTGTGTGTGTGTGTGTGTGTAGCAGAGCTGGGAGGAGAGAGATGAACTAGAAGGAGAGGGCTTAGGATGGGCAGAAAAACCTATGGATGTAGACTGTTAATATATACTTTTGAATAGTTTTTTCTGAAATATTTTTCTAATTTTTTAACTTTTGCTTTATGGAATGGTTAATTGGAGAAAAAGAGGAGTGATATATTCAGAAATAAATGATATATTTTTAAAAGAATAATTTAAAATAAAATTTTAAAAATTAAATGGCAATGGGATAAGTATAAAGATATAACCCCAACTATGTCATGGTGTAACACCTGATTAGTGTAAACCCCAAATGTGAGTTCTGAGACGTTAAGAGATTATTTTGTTTCAACCCACTGATTTTCCAGATGGAGAAATCTTTTAGATTTTGTCTTTTTCAACCAACAAATCATGCTTTTAACTCTGTTGACAGTTAAAAGATTGGGCCAAAGTATTTGATTTGTTAATATCTTGGACACTTAATATTGACTAAACTACCAAAGTGTTACTTTTTCAACATCTCCAGGTTTCAGCAAGAGCAAATTTAATGTACTTTAAGCTGTTATTAATAATGATAAAAATAAGGTGAAGCATCAGTATAATCCAGTGGACAGAGAGCTGACCCTGAAGTTAGAGAAGACATCTTTCAGCTCCCACCTCTGAGTCTTTTTGAATGTGTGAGCCTGAGCAAGTCTCTTAAACTCTCAATGTTTTAGGCTACTTAAACTATGATGGGAAAAACGGGTAACAATCTGCTTTAGAGAGGAAATTCTCAATATCCATGAAATAACAGATCCAGTGTAAACAACAATAATGATACTAATAATACCTAACACTAATGTAGTGATTTATGTGTAAAAGAAAGTATTTAAAAGAAAAATCTCCAGTTTGGAGGAAATTGTGAAAAAGAGTTGATCAAGGCCAGGTGAAGAAGAAACTGAAAGTTTCCTTCCCCATTTGTATCAAGCCTTTCCGTTGTAGTTGCAATATTTGTAAAGCAAATTCCTAAAATATCAGCCGACCATTTTCCACTGTAAGTACAAATGCATTTAATTAAGCCAAAGAGACATTATTTTAGCTCTTCCGTGCCTCCACTCCCTTCTGTTATTTCAAATAAATGAGAGTTGATTATTTTCCAGTTATTTTTCAAACTTTCTTTTCTTAAGCATTCAGGCAGTTAGTTATATATAAGAAATTATATATAAGGTAAAGTGAGTTGAAGAAAAAACACTGAATCAAGAATCAAAATATCAGGGCTCAGATATTTGCTCTACCACTAACTTGCTAAGTGACATTGGACAACTTTCTGCGCCTCCTTTTGCTCATTTATAAAATGAATATATTGGATTAGATGAAATTTAAGGTTCCTTCCTAGTAGGGGAAAAATACTGTTCCAATGTCTACTGTCAGTATTGGGGTAAAAAAAAAATCCCTGATAACTATTTTCAGTATATTAAGCCTTCCATTTTTTCTAGAATGAAAATTTAACCTTTCAGGAATCCTAGCTCTGGCTTCTATCCTCTTGCTCGCCAAAAAAAGGAATCTAGAAAAAGCATCAAGGAAGGCATCCTTCTTGGTCTGCTGTCTAAAATAACACTTCTCATCTACATTACACACTCATTCACTTCATTCCTTATTTGACTTACTAGAATTTTTTTTTTTTTTTTTTTTGCTTTTTGGAGGGAGGAGGGCAGGGCAATTGGGATTAAGTGACTTGCCCAAGGTCACACAGCTAGTTTTTGTGTTAGATGTCTGAGGCCGGATTTGAACTCAGGGCCGGGGCTCTAGTCACTATACCACCTACCTGCCCCTAGAAATATTTTTAAAACCAAGAAAATCATGAAAATATTCTGTCCTTCAAATGATATTGCTATTCCTTAAAAAAAATTTTTTTTTTAAACCCACTGGGGAGAAAATAAAGACAGTGAATTCCTTTTTCAGACACTAGTTAGGTTAGCCCTTTTATCTTTTGCTCCTTTTCTACACCACACCCAACAGTGCTTAGGCCTTCTTGCCACAGCTGAAGGTGGTACTTTCATTCTTGAGCTCAGGCATTCATCTTTGCTTGCTCTTCTCCCAGTCTTTTCCCTCACAGAATAAGAGAATGATCCCAAGCTCTCTGTAGCTTGGGTGCTTCATGACCTGCAGGTGCGTCCGATTTCTAAATAGTTAACAAGTATTGAGTATCTGAGTTAAAAAGAAAAGTTTCTGTGCCTGATGAAATTACACCAGGGAGGCCAAATGGCTGAATAGGAACTGTGATTTAATGACAGTCACTTTGGCCTCTCTCAGAAACCATCCATAACAAAAGTTTGCTTATACTTAGTCATTTGTTTAACTTGAGGAGTCACATTACAGCTCTATGACTCAACCTCCCTCTTGCAGGCATTGGGAAAGTAGAAAGAAATAAAATAAAATTAAATTGAAATAGCTTTACAGCTTAACAATGCCACCCATTGTAAGCTAGCGCCAGCCAGGGAGAGATCAGGAAGTGGCCAGAGGAGCCGATCAGTACATGTTTGTTAATTCCAGAAATTTTTCAGATATTTTGAGGCCAATTTCCTGATGGAACAGAGATGACAAAGGAATACAGTCCTTTGAGGATGAGGAAGATGATTAGGGACCTGAATTTAAGTTTCTTCGATAAGACCTTAAATTTATATATAGTGAGGAAGGGGGTGAAACACTTTACATGTATTCTCATTAGAACCTCGAAACAGCCCCCTGAGGCGGATATTGCCAATGATATTTTTCACAAGAGTAAAGTGGAATATATTTTCTTCTCATCCTTGCCTTTTGAAGTCCTTTCCTTCTTTAAGGCACACAGCTGTTAAGTGTGGAAGGCCGTATTCGAAATCAGATCTTCCTGTCTGCAGGCTCAGAGCTCTGTCCACGGTGCCACCTAAAAACAGCACCCTAACCCCTTAGGGCTGCCTTTAGATTCATGAGGGACTGAGTCTTAGTAGCAGAGCCCTGAAGACCGATAGGAGCGGGCAGGTGGGGATGGCTGTCTAAGGGTATACTGTTCTCCTTATTTGTGTATGTATTGTATTCTCATTGTCAACTTCTCTAGATTATAAACTCCTTAAGGGAAAGGATCATGGATGTGGTTTTGTGTTTTGTTTGTTTCTAAACTCCCAGCACCTTCCATAGGGCTGTTTGCCTCAGAGGCAAAAAATGAGTGTTGAGTAGAATTTCTGTTAAATGTGTAAAGTACTTGAAGCTGCATAGAAGAGGACAACTGTTGGGTTTTTTCCCCTTAATCTCTCCTTTTGACATCTAAAAGCCCTATTAGTTTTATTTACTTACAAGTTATAGAGCAAAATGCCACTGCTTCAGGTTGTGCTACTAAATTAGTCTAATTCAACCAATTCTATTTTGGGATTGTAATTGATTATTCAGTAAGGGCTAAAAACCACATGCTGGCTAATTTCCAGTGTCTGCCGAGGAAGACAAATTATAAAATGTATGAATTATCTTTCTGGATACATTCTCATTCCCACAGCTAAATGTTAATTGGTTTAAATGATGTAATAGTATGCCTTGATCACAGGTGTTGCCATATGAGATCGCAGTATGACCTTGGCTCTCTCTCTTTTCATATGTAAGACTTGAGAAGTTTATTCGTAAACTTCAAACAGTGCCATCCATTAATGACCACTAATGCCCATAATTAAGGTACAGACTGTTAGTTAAAATAGATAACATCTTTGTTTAAGTGTAAACTGAGAAAAGTTCATGCCTTTGGCAATTACATAGAATCAATGTAAACTAGAAAGGACCTCAGAAATCATCTAATCCACCCCTTTCATTTTATAGTTGAGAAAAGGGAAACCTAGAGTGACTAAGTAACCAACCCTGGGAGCCACAGACAATATGTTCTTTCCTATGTAGCTGAGATACAGATTCAGACTTCAGAAGATGTGTGACCTTATCAGTAGGGCTATTTCTCTAGCAACTTAAGTAATAACAACTCTTGTTCCTCCCGTGAGTTCCAAACAAATTAATCTGTTGGTGGCCAACCTTTAATCCTCTCTGACCTGAGCCAGGCTGGTCCTTTCATGACAGACACAAAGTCCTTCAATGTTCCTGTACTCAAAGCCTTTCGATGGCTCTGTCAGACATGGGGCATAGTTTTTGAGACCCTGGGACCCACACACCACAATGAAACACAGGATCCGAATTTTAGTGGGGAACGTGGAAATCATTTCAGTTACTGAGATAATCTTCTTCTTGGGCTTTTCCTCCTTTGCAATTTAGTTAGGTCTGCCTCCCATTTCAGTTTTCGTTGGTTCCTCATTACTAAAGTGTTGGGTCCAATCCTCATTCCGCAGTCAACTGCCTTCTTTATTTTCATTTTCTGCCACCTGAACCATATTTCTTTCCACTTTTAGTTCTTGCATTTCCAGTTTTCAATCTCTTTGGCTCCCAAAATAGAATTCTTTGTGAACAATTATAGGACCGTCCTTTTAAAGCAAGAAGAAGCCTTGGACATCACTACATCCAACCTCTTCATTTTACAGATGAGGAAACTAAGCAAGAGAAATGAGGTAAATTTCCCAAGGTCACATGGGGAGTAAATGCCCAAGCTAAGATATGAAGCTGTGTCCTTTAACTCTAAACCCTGCTTTTTCCATGTTACCACACCAATTTTGAGACTAGTAAAGATATTTACAAAAACTCTAGTGTGATGCATTTGTCCCAGTTAAGGCTTCCCGGTGTCTTACTTGGTTCTTTCCAGGTAGGAGAATGTAGGAACCAGTCAAAACAGGCTTTTGAGAGTTGATTATTAAATTTTCAGTGTGAACATTTATACACCTTGGGAACGCTACAACTCTGGCATTGAGTTATTGTTTTGTTGATTATCTAGACTTATAAAAGTGATGTAGAAAATGTCAGTAATGACATAATTGAACTTAAAAGTATATTATGTATCTTTTTTTTTCCTAGAGGGATAGTCATGAAACATGTACCAGCACATCACTGTTTCCAGGTATATGTCTATGGTTAGGTGACTGATGATCAATCCATTGATCAGTCAGTGTTTAATTAATTACCTAGATAATTATTGATAAAGGAGGAGGGAACACTTGTGGTGAGCAGTGATGTAGGGTGGAGATAATCTGATCATCAGCTTTAGGGACTAAAGATACAAGAGACCTCAGAGGTCAGATAGTCAAGCCCCTCATTTATTAAGGATACTTAGACCAAGACAAGTGGAGAGTCTTGTCCAATATGATAGCATTACTAAGAAGCAGAGGTAGTATGAACTGCAGTCCTCTGAATACAAACCCCGTGTTTTCTCCATTATTTCACATGTGGCAAGACAATGGGCTGGGCAACAAGTGGGTGTAATACAGGAGAATATTATAAGGGACCTCATGTTCTGTACATAATTTGTCTTTCTGGTCCTTAGAAGTGTACTTGAATATATTATATTCAGAAATTAATTGTTATATATTATACTCAGATCAATTAGGAAGGAGAATATTATAGATTCATAGTGGTAGTGAGAATCAAGAGATTCTAGAAATCTAGCAACACCACCACCACCAATAATAATAATGATGACTAGCACTTATATAGCACTTTACGGTTTGCAGGGCGTTATACAAATATTATCTCAACTCTGCGAGGGAGGTGCTATTATAATCACCATTTTACAAATAAGGAAACTGAGGCTGAGAGGTAAAGTGACTTGCCTTAATAAGCGCCTGGATCTGAACTCAGATCTTCCTGTCTCCAGGCCCAGCCCGCTATCCGCTGTGCCATCTAGCTGACTTCCATACTGGGCTTGTGGTCTCCAGGTTACTTAGCAGTGAGGAAAACTTTTCTAGAGCTGTACTGTAGCTGGCAGCTTGCCCCTCACTACATTAATTTCTGTTCATCTACTTCACCAGAATAAATGAAAATGACCAACAAGTACAGAAAAAGATATTCAGCCTTTTATATCTTTATTTGTTGTTCATTGAAATTTGCCACAGTGAATATATTTCAAAAGAAGGAGTTATTTTATTTCTGTACAAAAAATTTTCCCTTTCTTGTTGCCTGCATCAACACACATTCCATGACCGTACAGGACAGGCTCTTCATGAAATAAGAGTACTTTTAAAAACCCCAAACAAACAAACAAACAAACAATAAGAGCAGGAAATAGCAGCTTAATTAATACCTGGAGAGCGGGTATAGACCTAACCAATAAAAAGTCGCTCCTGCACCCAGCCAGTACAAGACACAGTAAGTGCCACCTTCATAAGCTTCACAGGGAGGAATATGCACGTTTAAACCATATGTGTCCCTCTAACAGTTTGCAAATGTATTAAAGCACAGAAAAACTAAAATTAGCTTTCTTTTTGGAGGGAAAAAAAAAAGACTGGCCTTCCTTACAATGGAGATTTCATTGTGTTTCTTTTGCAGTTTTTAAATGATATAGTTTATAACACCTAGAAAATTTCAGTGTAAAAGTCTTCTATGGGGCAGCTAGGTGGCGCAGTGAACAGAGCACTGGCCCTAGAGTTAGGAGGACCTGAGTTCAAATGTGGCCTCAGACACTTAACACAAAAACTAGCCATGTGACCTTGAGCAAGTCACTTAACCCCAATTGCCCTCCCAAAAAAAAGTCTTCTATTTTGCATCTTTATTGAGATTTTAGAGATTATAAATAACACATGACTGAATGAAAGCTTCATTAATTCAAGAACTTGAGGGTCACATTCAGCATGGTGGGTGCTGAAGCCCACGAGATGGTCAGGCAGAGGACAGCAGGCATGGAGTGTGTGCCAGACACTGTGCTAAGAGCTGGGAGTAAGAAGAAAGGCAAAAGATGTTCCTGCCACCCAGAGGAGTGCTGGATCTGTCATACTCCATGCTCCTTGGTTTGGTTGTTGTGGAGTCAGGTCAGCCATGTCTAACTTTCCATGACCCCATTTGGGGTTTTCTTGGCAAAGATACTGCAGTGGTTTGCCATTTCCTTCTCCAGCTTGTTTTTTACACGAGGAAACTGAAGCAAATGTGGTAAAGTGAGTTGCCCAGGGTCACACAACTAGTATCTGAGGCTAGATTTGAACTCAGGTGCACCTAACTCTAAGACCAGTTCTCTAACTGCTCACTTTACCTGGTATAGACACACACAGACACACACACACAGAAACACACATAAAGTAGCATAGACAGAAAAGAGAAGACCCAAGACAGAACCTTGGGGTACACCAAGAGTTAGCCACCATGACCAGGATGAAAATCCAGCAAAGATGCCTTGATAAGGAGGGATCAGACAAATAAGAGTGAGTCAGGAGAGAGGAATGTAATGAAAACCTAGAGAGAAGAAATTATGTAAGAGGAAATAGTGATCAGTGGGGTCAAATGGTTCTGAGAGCTCAAGAACTATGAAAACGGAGAAAAGACCATTAGATTTGGCAATTAAGAGGTAATTGGTAACTTTGGAGAGGGTTCCTGTTGAATGATAAGGTTGGAGGCCAGATTGCAAAGGATTTAGAAGAGAATAAAAGAAATCCCTTCCTATAGGTGATAAGAGTTTAACCAGGAAGAGAAGGAGAGACAGCTATTAGAGATAGTTGTAGTAGAGGTGGCACCTACATATAAGTGGATGATAGCTGTCAGAGGTAATGGGCTCAGGTAAGGTTTTTGTAAGGATGGGAAAACATGGACGTATTTGTAGGAGGCAGGGAAAGTGGTGAGTAAATGAGGGATTAGGAATTATGGGGATGGGAGGAGGACAATCTGCTAGCGCTTTTCTGTGAATAAGAAGTAGAAGAGGAGATAGTTTAAAAAGATATCTGAGTCATATGACATGTGGAGGAGGAGATTGCCTGGATCTCTCAGGGAATGACTTGAATTTTTTCAGCAAAAAGTTAAAGAGAGGGGTGACAAGGAGGCTTGAGGAGAGGCGAGAAGGTTTTGAACAACCACCGGTGGGCGAGGATAGAAGATTGATTAGAAAGCAGGAGTAGATTTGTTGCCTTGATGCAACAGGAGTACAGTTGACATTAGGTAACATATATCTGCAATGGACCAAATATCACATTTTCATTGATTTTCTATAGCTATGTTAATGTGAATTGGAGCAAAGGATAGCTGGAGGTTGGGATTAGTCAAGGTCTGATGGTAATGGGACCAGGGGGCCAGGGATTGGAAAGTAGAGGGTAGTAGTGTAGAGTTGTTTTGGTTTACCAAAGTATTGATATAGGGAAGGGAGGAGAGTTATAGGCACAATAGGAGTGCGACCTGAGTGAAAACTGAGAGGATAATTTCCTGGAGATGGACTGAGGAAGACATAAATACAATCTCTGACACATGTTACCTACGTGACAAATTACTTAACCTCTCAGAATTCCAGCCTCCTCATCTGATAACGAGGAAGTTAAAGTAGATGGTCTAAAATTTTAGACCCTTCCAGCTCTTAATCTATGATCCCAAATGATACTATTGAATTGTGTGAAATCTCACTAGAACATTCCTCCAATCTGTGTTCTCACTGTTGCTCTGTCTCTGACTGGTTTTGGGACTTTGGCAAATCTGTTCAATTCATTGGGTCTTATTTTCTTAATTTGTAAAATAAGCGTGTTGGACTGGATAGTATCTAAGAGCCTGTCAAGCTCTGAAATTCTATGATTTATCTTCTGGAATCATCTTCCACTCTTCTCTAAAGGAGGGCCTGGGGTGGGAGAGAGGATGGGGAGAGAAAAACAAACTGTTTATTGTGATGTTTTAAGATAGGTATAAGTAAGCATAGATACTGTTTGCTTCTGTATAGCAGACCCTTATTAGCTCTCTAGGAAGATCTTGAGGGCTTTACAAAAGAGTCTGAGAATAGGCAAATCTTATAATCATTGCATTATAAAAATGCTTATACTGAGGAAGAAAGAAGACACAAATCAGGCATAAATTTCTTCATTCTGCCTTTTTCCGGCCTATAGAAAGGGTAAGGATTCAATAGAAAGAGACTGGGTTGAAATGGAGAAGCTACACCAAGAAGACTGAGTTGATCTGGGGAAAGAAAAGGTTTATAGGCTTTCAAACTGCTCCAAATAGTGTTGTCTCAAGCATCAGCCGTCTACGGCAACAATTTTCACTGACACACAGACTGGGGGGGAAATGCAAAATAGACAAAATTTGTCTTTTTCTCTGTCCCTTTTCTTCCTGACCCTCCCCTCAATGCCTTCTTTTTCCTGCTGTAGACATCCTGTAACCTCATACTGACCTCTAGCTATCACAAATACAGTACCCATCCTACTCAGACTTGCCCTCTCTTCCTCCTTCCTGGGATGAGGATGTGACTTGTGATTTCATTGATACAGGGAACTTCTGGATGAGTAAACTCCTCTCTCAATGCAGGTCTGCTATTTTTGTGCAATTTATAGTCTTGGAGAGTTGCCTGAGCAACAGAGAGGTTAAATGATTTTCCTGGTTTCAGAAATGGGACTTGAACTGAGATCTTTCTGGATTGGAGAAAAGTTCTCTATCCATCATACCCCTCTTCCTACTGTGACCCAGCCAAAAGTCTTTCCTTAAGCATCAATTTCAGTTAGGACAGTGGTTCTCAACCTTCCTAGTGCCGCGACCCTTTAATACTCATATGTGGGCGTGTCTGCATGTGGGCGGACTGGCCTGCAGACAGATAAAGGAACGGTGTCTAGGTTCCTAAGACCATCGGAAATATGTGTTTTCTGATGGTCTTAGGTGACCCCATTCGACCCCCAAAGGGGTCATGACCCACAGGTTGAGAACCACTGAGCTAGGAGTTTTTACCTGGGGAACATATAATATATGTTATATATTTGTGTGTATGTATATATGTGTACATATATATATATGTATAATGTATATATAGATAGAGAAGTATAGATCTGTATGTAGTAATATACACAGAGAGACAATATATTTTGTGTCTATATCACATATAAGGTATATAACATATAATGTAATATAAAATAAGTTATATATCAACTATGTATTATACCATAATGTATAGTCTCTGTATTTTAGTATAATTGAACTCCTTTGTTACCCTACTTTTTAAATGTTATTAATTTTAAAATAATATTTTGAAAAGGGGTACACAGAGGTCACAAGACTGTCAAAGGGATCCATAACACAAAAAAGGTTATGGAAGATATGTGTAGATTTGATTATTTGATCAAAGTAAGGTCCCATTGAATGTTAATTCTCTCCTACTCCAGAGTCATTTGCGTCTTTGAAAAAGCCCGGAATGAATCACTGACCCATAAGGTGTGAGCGTACTGCCTCCTACTCCCGCCAAGTCTGGGAACGTTGGGCTTTCTGCTGCTCTCAGTGTCTCCTAGGTCACTGCCCCTTTTCAGACCTTAGTGCGCTGGAAAGTAAAATATCTGAAACCAGCAGGGGGGAGGCCAAGCACGTTGCTGAGCAGTTTTTCAAATGTTATCTCATTTGGCCCTCACAGCAGCCTCATGAGCTAGGTGCTGTTACTTTCCCCATTTTACGTTTGAGGAGACTGAGAAAAACAGAAAGTTAGTTTGACTTGCCCAGAGTCACACAGCTAGCAAGTGTCCGAGGATGGCTTTGAACTCAGGTCTTGCTGACCCCAGGCCTGGGACTTTATCCACTGTGTTGCCAGCTGCCTCTCATAGCCTGTTCCTCCCCATGCCTAGTCTGCTCTTAATCTTTACAAACTAAATTGTGGGGGGAAATAGTTATCTATTGCGAAAAACTAAGGATTGGCATGATTTTTTGAAACCAAAAAACTCAAATGCAAAGAAGACATTATTGAAGAACTTTTCATCCTTCAGAGGCACCAGTATGGGCTAGGCAGAACAGAGCTCATCAGCAAATATATTCTATGTTTGCTTATCTGCAGGTATGTCATCTAGTCTTTCCTGTTGTTAGCTAAAAACAGTGTATAGAATGAACTTTAAATAGTGAACAAAATACCCCCAAACAACTAGCCAATTCACCCAATTAAATGAATAAATAATTTAGATAATTTGATTGACTTTCTTGTAGAGGAAACAGCTGGCTAATATTTTTCAACCAGTCGTACTGATATTATGTAGCTTTAGATACTTTTGAAGTAAGAACCAGATATTGGGGCTTGGGGGGAGGCAGCACAGGGAGCGAGTTTAAAAAGTGCAAAATTGAAAAGAGAAAGAAACCAATAAGGATAATGGAAGATCTAAGAAACAGTGAGGAGAATGAAGATAAAATTCCTCTGCTCCAAAACCCCCATGAGATTCCATTTTTCTTAAAAATCTCCTTGTCTTCTTACTACTATGAAAGCAGCCAAAAACCATGGGAGCCAGTGATGGACCTAGAGCCCTGAAATCAATATGGCAGCTGTGTACTTACTGATTTTGATGAGCATAATCTTTCCTTTGTCAGTCTCTGTGGGCTATAAATTCCCTTGTGCAGGTCCTTGGAAATAAGCCAACAGTTTTGTGCTCATTCTAAAGCAGGTTAAAATATTTCCAGGTTACGGGATATCTAGGTAGTCCATTAACAAAGATAATGCTAATGTTGGCATAACGAGGTTAGATAACTGACTTTGCTGTTCCCTTCTTCTTCCTAGTTCAAAAACCTTGAACATAAGAAGACAAAAATACCTGAGTTCAAATGTAGCCTCAGATAAATGCTACCTGCATGACCCTGGGCAAGTCACAACTTCTGTCTGCCTCAGTTTCCTGAACTGTAAAATGGGGATCTTCACACATAGAGGCAGGACTGGTATACTAGGCAGTTCCCAGGCTTCAAAGATTCTGCCCTTTCTTAATTTGGGGAGTTTCCTCATCTAAGTGTTCCTAACAGGTCAGTTCCTATCCCTAAAGACAGATGATTATCATTATAATTGTTAATGGACACTAATTGTGGAACCACTTTTGCCAACTAACTCTGTGGCCCTGGGCATGTCACTTCATCTCCGTGGCTCTCAATCCCTCATATGTAAAATGAGTAGGTTGGACAAGTGATCTCTAAAGGTCTCTGCCAGCTTAAGCATTCCATGACTCTGTAAGTAGTGTCTTATTTTTAGCTCAGAGCACATAGCTACAAATATAACATTGAACTCACCCCAGGCAGAAGCCTAAAACACTAATCAGTACTCTCTACATTTTAAACCAGTTTAAGTTCATGTGATATAATCCTGAATGTAATACAGCTGCAAATGAAACCCTATGGGCATAGAACTGTAAAGCAGATTGATTCAGTAGTTTCTATTAGGAACTCTGCAGAGTACCACTGGATGCCTCCCACCCATATACTGTCCAAAACATGGCCCACTGCTGGGTTCAAGTTCATTTCCAAATTAGGAGGAAGAGTGCCCCCTGCTGCATGTCCTCATGCCAAGCCTGACCAGTTTTAGTCCACAATTCTCAGAGACCACTGACTCTAATCAAATAAATAACTGTAACCTCCCCCCAACCCAAACACCATGAACAGTATTCCCAAGTAAAATATGACTGTCTTACCATTATTTCAAGTCCTTGAGTTAGGAGTATGATAACCAAAGTTTGAAATGCCACAAAAGTAAAACTATTGGGGGCGGCTCGGTGGCACAGTGAATAGAGCAATGGCCCTGGAGTCAGGAAGACCTGAGTTCAAATGCGGCCTCAGACACTTAACACTTAGTAGCTATGCAACCTTGGGCAAGTCACTTAACCCCAGTTGCCCTGCCTTCCGCCACTCCCAAAAGCAAACAAACAAACAAAAAAACTATTTAAGAAGGTAGCTTTTTAAAACAATTTACCAATATAAAATAACACATTGGAAGGCTGTTAAGCTAGTCATTGATAAAGGAGTAAAATTGCTTAAGAAATCTGTTGCCATGTCTAAGAACTATTTAATTGTGCTCAGCTCTGTTTAACCTTAGAACAAGTCCTGAAAATGAATCTTGCTTAAAGTGAGTGGGTGATTTTTCACAAGAGAACATGTACATCTACACTACGTGCTTCCTTCTCTCAGGACTTTAAAGTGGCTCACTGAAAAGGCAACCACAGGATGCCAGCCTGATTTCTTCAGCTGTCTGAGGAAACATTTTCCTGTGAGATCCAAAGGTGCCAGAGACAAGTGGAGAAAGAGTTAAAAAGCAGATCTTTTCTGGATTTCTCTTCACTCACAACCTCATTCAGGCGGGCAGAGTTTTCAAGTGAGCATAAAGTTAGCATGAGCACAAATGAGTACTTTGGTTCCTGGCCTGACTGGGAATATGTCCATTTGATTTCCCTGCCCCCTTTTGACTAGTAACATCCACTCCCACCCCCACCCCCACCCCCACACTCACATAGAGAGACACAATTTTAAAGTTATGTTTGAGGTAGAAAGATGCCTTTCTGGACCCTGTGAGAGCCTGGAAGTGGTGAAATGACAGCAAGAAGGAGGGGAACACACAGCAAACAGAAAGCTAATGAAACTGTTGCGGAGCTGTTCATAAAAGGACACAAGATGGGTTACATAATGGAGCCCTTTGTTTGTCGAGTCCCTGACAGAACCCTGCCCAGTGCTCAGTGCCGCAAAAAGCTGCCCACCAAGGTCCTAACTAACCCGAGGCAATTTGGAGCCATTTTTCCCTACCTCCTGCCATGATTACTCTGGCTACTGATTAAATTACACCTTATATTTAAGGTCGCTATCCTAAAATGACCCCATCAGCCACTTTCTTCTCTCCTTAACAGCTCAATATTACTTGTAATGTTGGGCAAGGTTAAAAAAAAAAGCTTTTGTCCGAGCTGTTGGAGTCTTTTCTCCAAAAGCAAATGTTGTAATAACTTCCTCACTCTTGGGTTCAAACCTCAGGTGAAAGATTTGGGAAGCTAATTAGCACGAGAAGGAGTCTGGGGCCTTTGGGTGAGTCCCAGTCATGCTACCACCTAAGGGACAGAGAAAATGTCTTGTTCCCGCTGGCATTTGACAAGTACTGTTTCCTCACTTTGTATTTTTAAAGGGGCTGGTACTGCCTAGCATGTCTTCTTCATACTTCTGTGGATTTAACAGAAACATTGCTAATAGCATTTTCCTGCTTAAAACATTAATCTTTGTGAGACTTCATCAAATGTGCTGCCTCTCACTGAAAGATTTTTTTCTTTGTATTTTGGAAAGCAATTTAAAGTTCGTTGTTATTGTGAATAGAAACTGAAGGACAGGTAATAATGATTTCTGGTTATATGGTTTCTTATTTTAAAGTCAAATTTCACTTTTGCCACCCCTTTTTGAATCATAGGATCATATATTTAGAATTGGGAGGGACCTTAGAGAGCGTTACTCCAGTTCTCTCACTTTAAAGATTTTAAAACAGAAAAAGGAAGCTCTTTCCAGAGCTGTGCTGGAGCCAGCTCGAGGCCCATGATTATTTTTTTTTTTACATGAGTACATCAGTTTTCAGTATGAGCATTTATACCTTGGAAATGCACAACAGCTACGAATCAGGGCTTGATTTGTTGTGTTGTTAATTGTCTAGATTTGAGAAAGTGATAAAGAAAATGTTAATAGTGCAGATTAAACTTTAAAGTGTATTATGCCCTCATGGGGGGCACCCCCTAGAAAACTAGTTGTTAAACATTTACCAGGGCAGCCCTGCCCTTATCCAAGTAAATGGCACAGTCAGAATTCAAACTCCCATTCTTTAACTTTAAAGTGCCATAAAAATGTAGTCTGTTACTATTATGCACATGGAAATTTCTACCTTGCTATATGCATCTAAGTGATAAATTCATTATGTACAAGAAATGCCTAATGAACTTAAATTTCTTAATGTGCAAAAATTATGATTTTAGATTAAATGCTACCCTGAGGCATTCTATCACCCAGATGGCTTGGATTAGCCCCTTCTTGAGGGTTATCTTGATTTACAGGTACCCACTTGACTAGGTACCATTGATCAGTAAATAAAAGAAGATTTCTAATACAGAAAGGATTAGAACAATAATCAAGTAACCCCTCCAGACTTATTTATTGTATTTGTCTTTTCTTCCCTTTAGTTACCTGTTTGTAACTGCCTTTTGTCCCTCCATAACTAATCTAGCCTCCTACCTTTCCAGTCTTCTGTTGTTGACATACTCTCTGGCAATCTCCCATACCTGGAATGCTCTCGCTCTTCTACTGACTTCCCTGGCATCCTGCAAGTCCCAAGTAAAATCCCATTTTCTAGAAGAAGCCTTCTCCAAATCCTTTTAATTCTAATGCCTTCCTTGTGTTGAATTATTTCCTATTTGTCCTTAATATAGCTTGCTTTGTCCACATTTGCACATTTTTGTATGTGTTTGCGTGTTTTTTTCTCTCATTCTGTTGTGTGCTACCAGAGAGCAAGCGCTGTTTTGCCTCTTGTGTGTTCCCAGCCCCTAACGTAGGGCCTGGCACACACTTGACACTCACTGAGTGTTTATTAATTGATTTTTTTTGACTTAGATTTTTATTTAGATTTTTTTTTTACTTTGCCACCACGAGTCCCTGGTGTGTGGACAAGTGAACAACTGCACAATTTTTATCGTGTCACATATTTTCCTTGGATCTTACTTAGATTTGTAGTTCAAAGGGACTCGGAGATTGCCCTCATTTTGCAGGTAAGGAAACTGGAATCTAGAAGGGTGAAATGATCTGCCCTAGCCAGATTCCACACTGAGGGCGACTAACTCTAATTAGAGCACTCTTAACACTCACTATGGTGGTGCTGTCTCTGCCCCTTTTCCCAGGAGTTCCAAATCCCTATATCTGGACTTCAAGCATCAACTGGTAGATCTGACCAGTCACTTTCTCTCTTTCCCTCACCTGTGAAGTGGCTGGCCTGTTTTTGTATGGCCCCAGCTCTGAATGCATTTTACACGTTTAAATAAAGTTTTATTGTATTTAAATATGTAAAAATCACTCTTAGCTCATGGGTGGTACAAAATACACATGGAAGAGTATGGCTCTCAGAATGTGATTTGCCAACACCTAGATTAGGTCAACTCTAGGATATTTAACAACCAGCTTTTGGGGGGAGAAAAATATATACACATGCAAAACTTTTATGTTTAGTCTACATTAACATTTTTCTACTGCTCTCTTTTGTTGTTGTTCAGTTATTTCAGTCATGTCTAACCAGCCACATGCAACATTTTGTGATGCCATTTGGCATTTTCCTAGCAAAGACACTGAAGTGGTTTGCCATTTCCTTCTTTGTTTCATTTTACAGTTGAGGAACTGAGGCAAACAGGGTTAAGTGAATTGTCCAGGATCACACAGCTAGTAAGTGTCTGAGGCTACACTTGAATTCAGGTTCTCGTGACTCCAGGGCCATTATCCACTGTACTACCTAGCTGCCCCCAAAAAACAGACAAGGGCTCAGTAAATGGGTTTGAGAATTATCTACATAGAGATGATAATTGAGCCCATGGGAGATGATGTGGCCACCAAGTGAGAGAGTGTAGAGAAAAAAGGCAAAGAAGAGAGCCAGGGATAGAGCTTTGGGGGGCACCAACAATTAGAGGTCATGTGAGAAGGAGTCGTCAGACAAGAAGCAAGAAAATTGAGGTGAGTATGAAAACTGAGACAAGAGAGTATCCGGGAGAAGACAATGGCGAACAGTGTTAAATGGTGCAGAGGAATCAAGAAGGTCAAGGATTACTGTTAGATCGGGAAATGAAGAGATCACTGGTAATTTTGGAGAGAGCAAAGTCAGTTGAATGGTGTGGTTGGAAGCCAGACTTCAGAGGGTTTTAGAAGAGAGTGAGAGAAGAAGCAAAGAACTGGAATTTTTAACATAGAATGTCCATTATGAAAACAGTTTTTCTTAGAATATGAGGAAGAAAATGACTTCAGTTTTATTTTTTAAAGCCCTTAAGTCAGTCAGAAAAAAGCAGTTTGACATATTTATTATGTGGGGAAGGGACAACCAGTTGTCAAAGAGCCAGATGAGTTAGTGCATACCCTTAGTACCTATGAAGCCACCATGAAAGGAGGCTCCCCTCTCTTACCACAGATCTATGTATTTTTGAGGTAACAAAGTGTAAGGTAGCCAGGTCTCAGTTTTTCCATTTTGGGAGATCAAAATTTAAACCCTTGACAACATGTGGTAGTAGTGACAGGAAGATGAAATCATGGGTTTGATGCATTAAATTCAGAAGTATGAATCCCTCTTCATTTCAAGTTTCTTACATTATACTTTTCCCCTGGGGCTTTCATTTTAGTTTCAGATATACACTTTTTACTGACTGATAAGTACAGTAATATTTAAGATGTAGTAGTTAAACAACATGATGACATCTGGCATACCTGCATGTGTACTTTACCAGTGGCCCAATGTAATGAGACTCTGGTTTCATCTTTTTTTTTTCTTTTTTAAAGGTTCTAGCATTTCTGGTTTGACCTGGGGTGCTCTAAGTTATACTTGAATACTTCAGAGGTCCATAATTTGGTTGAGTCCCTCCATCAACACAGATCTCACTCTCTCCATTCCTTAGTGAATGGCCTTTGAGAGTAGTCATAGCCCAAAATTTTATCATCCTGTGGCCAACTTAGTAATAAGCTATTTAAAGATAGACAACATACCAGGCCTGTATACAAAGCCTTTCCACATTGCCAGAGCCTGTGTTTAGCTGGCATAGCCTTCAGGAACCCAAGGTCAACTCCGTGCTACAGTGAAGCAACAGAGGATGTGACTGTAAGTTATCTGAACTGAAGAAGTATATGGTATTTTGATTTTACCTTAAGTGTTTTAGGATGGACAGTGTAAAAATCACTATTGTATTACAAGCTCAACACAATTAAAACTCATAATTAGAGTGCTGTGGACCTATCTGTCCATCAGTGAAAGAGCTTTAGAAATAGCCAACCAAAAAAAAAGATACTGTAAAAATGTTGATATATGACTTTGTTCAGATCACTAAACTTGTCTTTATTTGTAAAATGAGGAAGGTGGGCTAGGTGACCTCAGAGATCCTTTATCACTCTAAAATTCCTATTCTTTGATTCATCAAATATAAGATGTGCCTGTTGAAACTTTGTAGCAAGGACTGGTAATAATTCTGTTGTGTCCGAATGAAGGAAAAAGATTATTCCAGTTTAATAAGGTTGGTAATGGTGCATTCATTGGCTAGTATAGCATAGCTCCAGGACAACTTTCCCAGCTCCTCCTGGTGCTGGTAGTCTCAGTCCCACCCAAGACTGGTCACCCAGGGCTCCACAGTTTATACTGAAGGTATGAAGAGGACGTCTTTCTAATACTTGTACTTCACCAGCTCCTACCTCTTTCTTCCCTCCTCCTTATATAACTTACAGAACTATCATTTGATATTAATTAGCTAGCCAGGCTAATTAGCATTTAGCAAGGGGTGTTTACAAAGGTGGTATGGCAAGAAGAGTAGGTATAAAACATTTCCCAAGACATCTGGGACCACTTTTCTACCAGTACATACAGAGTCCAAGAGAAAGTAGGTCAGTCAAGCCTTTATATATGCCTGCTACAGACCAGGCACTAAGCTAAGAGCTAGGAATATAAAGAAAGGTTTACAGCATGATGGGGGAAACAGCCCGCAGACAAACATGTACAAGCAAGCTGTACACAAGGACAAATAAGAAATAATTAACAGAAGAGAGACACTGGAATAAAGAAGGGATGCAGAAGGCTACCTAGTTTAGAAGTTCTTACCAGAAGTTCTTACCTCCTGATGGAAACAATGGGAACCTTGGAGCAAGGGATCGTTTCATCTTCAGACTTTTAATAGAGAATTAGAAGAAAGGTGGGCACAGCCCGATATGTACTTTGAATTTAGGGAAGGCAGATATCCGGGGGTTCAGAGAAGAAATACAAAGGATCCCATGGCCTAAAATTCTATAGGCTCTCAAGATGAAATTCTGAATATACAAAGAGAAACAGTTCTGTTGAGAATGAAAGTAGAAAGTTGTCTGAAGAGTGATTTCATCAAGGGGTAAAAACCTTAAATTAACAATGTTTTTGTTTGTTTTTGTTTTGTTTTTTGCTGGAAGTCCTTTTCTCTCCTTTGTAGGATACTCATAAAATTCCCCTTAAGCATGAGGTAGATTTTCTTCTGGTCTTCTTATTGAGTCACAAAGCTGCTTTTCCTCGGTGCATCTCTTTTGTGTGCTGATCCTGGTGTAGACGTTATATCAGCCATTCCAGGGACGTTGCAAGGACTAGCAGGGGTGGAGAACCCGTGGCCTTGAGGCCACATGTGGCCTTCTAGTTCCTTAAGTGTGGCCTTTTGGATTCACCCAAAGGAGCTAGAAGGCCACAGGTTCCCCACCCCTGGACTAGGACATCTGTGGGAAGTCCAAAATCCCTTAACCCCCTGATGAGTCACAAGGTTCTTCTCTGCTCAGAAGTGTGAAGAGACCCAGCTTACTTCCTCCTACCCCCCACTCCTCGCCTAACCCCCCACACCCACTTCTCAAACCAGTCCTTTGACTTTAAGCTTTCATTGAGTAAGCTGCCAGACGCTCACATCCTCAGTTTTGAACAATCTTACTGGTTTTATGCAGGCCCCACAGAATGTGACCAAATCTGAACAAGTTGGAATGCCTTTATTGACTATTTGATTCAGCAAAGGTGGTTGGGCCTTGTTCTCATCTGGTTCACATCCTGATTAATTGATTCAATTGATATGCCTGAGGGTGACTGACAACAATAATAACGATAATTAGCATTGACACAGCGTGTTACAGCTCTCAATACCCTTCACAAAATACTCTCCTCCTTTTATCTCCACACCGACCTGAGAAGATGCTATTTATTGTCCTTATTGCTTAGATGGGGAAACTGAGGCAGGGATTAAGTATTTACCCAAGGTCACATAGCTAGTCTGAAGCTGGACGCAGGTCTTCCTGACTCCTGGTCTAGTGGTGTATACACAGCAGTACTCATTGACCCATTCTCTAAAACTAGGCTAGCTCGTTTCTGGGCTTTAAGACAATGAAGGCCACCCGAGCCCCAGTTTTCATAGTGCTGTTTAATTGCAGTGTGTGATTTTCATTCCTAGTATTTTAAAACCTGTAAGCAACTGCCATCTCATTCATCACTGCATGGTGTTATCTCAGGGTAAGGCGCACAGAGATTATGTGATCTTCCCAAATTGTATAATGAGTCAGTAAGTGAGTCAAGAATAGAACCTAGGAATTCTGACTCTGAGAATCCTAAACCGCTATTCCTATTCTTTGTAGCACCTGCTTTTGGCAAACTACAGTCTTCACCTCTGAGATATGTGTTGTGCATTTGGTCCTGCCTTATCTCTTACCCAAATTCCAGTTCAAGACTAGGTGGTTTAAGGTGTATTAATTAGGAGTCAGAACGATCAAAGGGAAACATAAATCGAATATGAAGTGACAGTGAAGGGATGTGGATGAGACTAATAGTGACACAAGGTCATTGGTTTAAATGAAACGAGAACAAAGGTGAAAGAGAGGTAGAGACAGCATTAAGTTATTCCAGAACCAATTAGGCCTATGCATAGTAGGTTGTAATGTACTTTCATTCACATCCCATCCTAATAACCTTCCCAACGTATCACCCTAGAAATTCAGCTTACTGTCCTGGTTACTTGAATTCACCCAACCCCCTTTTAAGAGATGACAGTCATGCCACAGAAAGAAAATTTACATACTCCTTTTTGACAATTGTGAAAGTGTTCTTCTCTAAATTAGTGCCTCCCTTTCCCCTTTCTTCCCCTTCTCCCATCTCCTATTCCCATTCTCTACATCTTCCTTATAACATTTCTTCATTCACTGAACACTTAACTTTGTGCAAGGCTTTGTGTTTTGGGTTCCATAGGATACTAGCTGAATAGGACATGACCTCTTTCCTAAAGAAGCTTATAATTTGGTTGGGGAGATGACATTACAGGGCACTATGGGATAAGTATGAGAGGGACAAATGAAGTGTCACAGGGGGTTGAAGTAAGGAAAGACAAAATGAAGATGGTGACACTACCATAGCCATGTCTGGTTTCAATAGTGCCATGATCCTGAGTGAAAAGCATCCGTCAGAAGCCAGTGAAAAATGTGAGACCTGCATGTTTGAATGTTTAAACAGGTGCACACTGTACTGATCTGGCTAAAGAAAGACAGTCTCCTTCTAGAAAGTATCCCTGATGCTGAAGGGAAAGGGATGTGTGCCAGCTTTAAATAATGCAGCTATGCTAAAAGATGGGCCAGGTGATTCCTTAAGTCCTACTACCTGATGGCTGAACCACCTGCCTCCTTCTTGTCTCTATTCTTATTGAGCAATTGATTTAATAGATTCAAGATATTATTAAATAAATTACATATTAATATTATATGTCCTCTTTCAATCCAAGTGGCAATACAATAGAATTTCATTTTATAAATAACACCTTTCCTGCTAACACCACAGGGCACAGTACAATAGAATCAAAATAGAACACAAATGCCGTAATCAAATATAGACCCCAGGAAGGCTGATTAAAAAGGCATGCGCTAGTAAGAACAACCAACAGGGTAAGTATAGTGGGTCACAGGAGAAAAGCCAGCTGAAGGCGAGGGCACAGCCAAATAGAATGGATGTGCTGGTCCATTTCACGGTTGCTCACTGACCCAAATGCTATCCCCTCATTTTGTGTTTAGGCCTAGCACAGGATCCTCTCATTCTTTCACCATCACCTGAGATAACACTCACAAAGGAAACTCGCAGTGACAACCTGCCGCTGTAGTAAATGTGCCCTGAATCAAATTGGGGGGTTTGTGTGAAGCTTATGTTGTGTGATACAACCACCAGCTTGGGGTTTGTTTTCGGAGCGGCGAGCCTGGATGGTGCCATTTAATGTGCCCACGGCAGGATTGTGAAGTGGGCCAAATTTCTTTTATGCTACCTTCCTACTTGTTGTTGTTCAGTCACTTCAGTCATGTCCGACTCCTTGTGACCCCATTTGGAGCTTTCTTGGCAAAGATACTGGAGTGGTTTGCCATTGCCTTCTCTAGCTCATTTTACTGATGAGGAAACTGAGGCAGACAGGGTTAAGTGACTTGGCCAGGTTCACACAGCGAGTGTCTGAGGTCAAATTTGAATTCAGGTCTTCCTGACTCTAGCCCCTGTGCTAGTTTACCTACTGTGCCACCTAGCTGCTGTCTTTGACCCCTTCTTTTCACGTGCGCTCCTCCTTACTTCAGTGTCCTTATTCCTACTACAGGTATCTAACTGCCCTCAGTGTTCTCTCCCTTCTTCTCCTTGCTCAAAAGCTGCTTTTCAGGAAAGGATGTGACACCAGTCATTTAGGCTTTAGTGTAATGGTTCTCAAAATGTGGTCCAGTGACTCCTGGAGGTACCCAAGGTCAAAATTATTTTTATAATAATGCTAAGATGCTTTCATCTCTACTACAGATGATCCACATAAACAAAAGCTCTTTGGGGAGTTCTCAATAATTCTTAAGAGTGTAAAGTGAGGGGCGGCAAGGTGACGCAGTGAATAGAGCACCAACCCTGGAGTCAGGAGGACCTGAGTTCAAATGCGACCTCAGACACTTAACATAAAAACTAGCTGTGTGACCTTGAGCAAATCACTTAACCCCAATATCCTTGCCCTCTCCCCTTAAAAAAAGTGTAAAGTGATCCTGAGACCAAAAAGTTAGAGAACTGCTGCTCTGGGGTAGATTTAAATATTTTCATTGCCTCACCGGGAGGAGGTATTTTGAAGATCTACTGATACTTTTGAGGTTCTTGGAATCTTGGTCATGTATCTAGGTGATACATGTGATACCAGTGATCAGTGGGTACCTTCCAGAGTAGAGTAAAGTTGATTCATCTTCTACATTTTTTAGAATGTTGCCTTGACATGTAACATGGGAGAAAGAAAATTAAAATGGAATCGCATTAGTCCTATTAAAGATATGTAAATTTTCATGAGATGGGAATGATAAACCAGACAGAGTACTGCACATCTGTTACACATGTTTTACTTGTGTGAAATAGAATCTTTCAGAGGAGGAACCAAGAAAGTAAGTAATTACAGGGGAGCAAATATTGATTTTCTGAGAGTAAGAAGGGAAATACTGATAACTGAGTCAAGCTCCACCCCCCGTCCCCCATCCCCATTTATCTCTTTATAGCTTCAAGTCTGTTATGTTGCCTTTTTTAAAGAAAGAAATAATAATATTAATAATTTAGAGTTACTAAGCACGGTCATATTCATGATCTCATTTTATCCTCACAGCAGCTCTGTGACGTAGACATAGAAAATGAATGTCAGAGCTGAGAGGATTTTAGACATTATTTGCTCTAATCTCCATATTTTATATATTAGACACCTGAAGCTGAGAAAGGGAAAGCAGTTTCTTCAGAGTTACCCAGGGACCAGAACCCAGGTCTCCTGACTTCCAGTTCAGTGTGCTTTCTGCTCTACATCAAGGCCTCCCCATTCTATAAATGAGGAAACGGAGACTCAGAGATCTCAAAGTGGCTTGGTTGCAGCTTGGAAGTGATAGAATGAGGTGACTGCACCCCAGGGGTTTTCCAACTCCTAAGTCTCAGCGCTCTTTCCATTATACCAGGGTGGGTACCTCTCAGATGTGAAATACTGTCTATTACATAGTGTAGTATTTTTCTGTATCCATTTTTTAAATTTCTAAAATGTGAATGGCTGAATGAAAGAGTATAGACAGCACTTTGTTGTGGTGGTTATTCTTGTAGTCTTGGAGGGGGACAGCACTGTGTAAATACAAGTGGCCTGGGGTTTTTGGCTTTGTTTTGTTTTGTTTTAGTGAACTCTTCTTCTGCTCAGTTCTGGTCAAATCTGTTTGCCTAACACAGACAAGGCAATAAAAATGAGTAACACTGAGCTAATCACGCTGAATGGAGTTCACCAAAGTGAGTTGTTCATCTGGATCTGTGAATAACCCAATATTCTTATGGAAGGGTGCTAAAGCAATCTGGATTCCTTGGAAAATGTGGACAGAGGGAATGGTGACTTGTGTGTGTGACTTGGATTAACATTGACATTATTTCCACAAATAGAGGGCCTGCTAATAAAATACTCAAGATTTTCTGAGAAATAACAATTGTACTGTAAGGTCATGAACTGGGGAAATACTTAGTGGGATTTTCATATTTTAATTCTGTGAAGCTTTAAAGATCAAAGTTCTTTAAATTCCATTTTATTTCATTGAAAATGTGTTCTGTAATAGGATGCCAGCTATACCCCACCTCCCAAAAATCTTTTGGACTTGAAGGTATATTCTTATGTAATAATACTATAGCATTAGTAAACTTTTGTGTCCTGAGAGGCATGGAAACACTGCAGTTTAAATATAACCTTTGAAACTGGAACATAATAGATAGCTAATAATAATAGCTAAAATGTATATACTGCTTACTCTGTGCCAGGCACTGTGCTAATAAGCCCTTTACAATTATTATCTCATTTGATCTTCACAACAACCCAGGGAGAAAAGGACTGTTATTATCTCCAGATTTGCCTCGTCACAGAGCTACTAAATGTCTGAGGCTGGATTTGAACTCCAGACCTGGGGCACTATGTGCCACTTAGCTGCCTAACATAGCATATTTACAGGTTGGTGTTTCTCCTTTATCTTCCTCACTCCCCAAAATAAAATCTGAAGAAGCAATCTCTAAGGAGATCTCCCCAGCACATATAGTATATGAAAGAAAATTACTGCCAATTGATGACTTTCCCTTAATTAAATATGAGCAAACTAGCTGAATGCTGAAGAACAAATTACCAGAGCCATTATGTCAACAACCTACTGAAAACCCAACAACCTTCATTTCTGCAAAGCAGGCTGCTGTTTAGAAGGCAGATGAAATATTAAAGCTTCAGCAGTGAAAAAAGAGAAGAGAAATGGTTCCTACATCAGAAGTTATTAGTAACCTGTGAAAAGAAATGCTGAAAAATGGCAGTTACCAAATTAAAACTGGGAAACAGGGCACAAATGGGAGATTTCAAAAAGTTTGGAGGGAAATAAATGACAGATTGTCCTCTTGGCTCTTATTACTGTGCAATTCTAAAGCCCACTTGGCGATTGATGATGGAGGTGAAACAAGAATTGCATCAGTGCCAGTGCCCGTCCTCAGATCTGTAGTCGTGAGTGTCTGTGATGATGACCAGAATCGATTGGAAAAAGGAGCTGGGAGATGGTAGCCTTTTTTAGCACTATCTAAATTGGAAAATCTGGAGGCTCTTATTCTGAAAGGCTTTCTCTCATTTGTGAATTGGCCCCTTTGCTCCACTTTTGTATTATGGGCTTCCTTGGTGCTGGAGCAACATTAAACACCCTATGTTGGAAAGCCATTATGGTTAACTCTTTTAAATTTGAAGGGTCTGTCTGGGTGTTATTAGTGTATGTGACTCAAAATGCATTGGAAAGAAGATGAAGAGAGAGGAGGAGAGGGAGAAAGAGGAAGAGAGAGAGGAGAAAGAAAGAAAAAGGGGGGGGGGAGAGAGAGAGAGAGAGAGAGAGAGAGAGAGAGAGAGAGAGAGAGAGAGAGAGAGAGAATATCATCTCTAAGTCAGTGATAGACACAAAATCCATTGTTAGAGAAAACAGACAGGGGAAACTAAAGGCAAAGGCATAAGCATGGGGCAGCGTGCTTGAAGGGTTGTGGTGGGAGAGACAGGAGAGTTCAGCCATCTAATGATCCTCATATTGTGACTCACTGATACCCTTTTATAAGGATTTTTTTTTTTGCTTTGCTTTTACCTCCCCTAAAGTGAATATGAATAGAGACTGGACTTGTGATTTCATTAGCAGAAGGACTTCCCTGGCTGAGGAAACTTCTTGTACTATATAGGTTGGCACCTTCTCTTCAATGTATAACTTTAGAGAGCTGCCTAAATCACTGATTGATTAAGTGACTTGTCCAGGGTCATACAGGTTGTATGTTGTCAGAGGTAGGACTTGAACCTACTTCTTCCTGGTTATGAGACCAACTCTCCATGCTCCATAAATACAGCCTCTCTTCCCTACTCCTTCACTAATAAAATAATCAATAGTTGATCTAAGAGGTTTTTTTTTTCACTTTTTAAAAATATATTTGAAGTGTTTGGATAATTTGGTTATCAATGAGCAAGTGATTGGTTTCATTAGTTGGCTTGTTGGTACGAGTGCTTTGGTGGTTCTTATCACTTAAATGAGCCTGATTTTCCCTTTCTGTCACCTCAGGAAACTACTCCCTTAAAAGTCTTCGGAGGAAGGTTGTCCTAGTAGTTTCTTATATCAAAGCAAGACCTTGAATTTTCTAACCCTTCTCAAACCTGTGCAGGGCTTATGACATGTGGCCTTATAGAATACGGTCTTCAGTCTGTGGGATGGAAAATTGATCCATAGGTGAAATAAGCTTCCCCTTACATGGAAGAATGGAATAATTTAAAGTATGCCAGGAACATAAAGGGACCTTTACAAAAAGATCTGCTAATATTATCCTCAGTAAAATAATGGTAAAAATCGTCTAAGGAGAAATGACTGTTGTTGTTTTTCCCTAAAAAGAGTAACTAGAAATGAAAGAATCTGAAAATATGATGAAAATTGCAGATGGTATAGTTTGCATGAAAAATGATCTTACCTAAGAAAAGGCCCAGAAGCAGGATCAGCATAGAGCTGGAAATAAGGGCCAACCTGAAATAGGAGAATATAATAACTGACCAAGTGTAATAAAGTTATCCTGCCCCCACTTTTCTTCTGCTGCTGTTCTACAAAGACAGTAAGCCAAGCCGACTGACTAAACTAACCTCAAGTTAAGGATGACCGCTATTGTGGGAGGCATCATGGAGAGTGTGTCCGGATCTGAATTGTGTAATAACTGCTGCTGGGTGTCGGCATTCATCAACCAGATGATGAGACCTACAATTAATCCATTAGGCTGATATGATCAATTGGACCATATTTTCCCCTTTAATGAAAGCCATCATGTACTGCTTAGCTGATGTCACGTTAATCATGTTACCTTCTTGAGGAGGTCTTCAAATCCTTTTTTTTTTCTTTTAAGGTCTCGAGATATGGGAGATTTGGGGGATGGGGTACAAGTTGCTTGAACATAATAAAGATTCCAAATTGGATTGGCTTCCTGGGACAATATTTTTACCAAGCTTCCATTGTAACATGCCTGTTTTTCACTTCTACCTAATTTTTTAAAAGATGGTTGCATCTTGTCAACTGCTTGGAAACAGTTTTGTTTACCATGAGGCTCTGTGGATTTTTTTTTAAAAAGTATTTTTATATATTGAGATGGCAGAGGGATATATTCTTATCCGATTTGGGGGGCAGGGGAGTTAGCAATACAAATATACCAGAAGAATGAATAAATAAATATTAGAGCTCTTTAAGAAAATCATAAAAGTAAATATATGCTTTTTGAAAAAAAACCATTCCAGGTGTGAAGCTTTCACAAAGTTCTCTCAGTGCCCTCCTTTGCTCTGACAGAGGTTTTCTCTGCTTACTCCTGTCATATCAGTTAGGAAGTACCCTTTATTTTTCCTACAGCTCCTACACATCTCATGGGAGAGTGGATGAGGTGACATCATCTTGACCTGTGATATCCCCTACTGTTCCACAGCCAGGCCCTTCCATCCAGGCTGGGTTTTCTTTTTTTTTTCTGATTCACTTCTTTTCTGACCTAAAACACCCCTGCTATTCCAGTCCTTGGCCTTCATGTACAGAGACTGCTGACTCATACTGAACTGTGCCAAACTGTGCAGTAGTGTAATGATGTGGACAAGAGTCGAAAGACTAGAATGAGATCACCAAACTCATTTCACTTGTTGCTTACGGTACAGTCCAGCATGAGCTGTAAATGTAGGGACCCCAGCCTTCTGAGCAGAAAGGGTAAGTAGGCTCAACACCACGTACAGAGTACCACTGAGTCCCTCATCAGCAGTGAGTGGCGGGCCGGGTGTAGGAGGCTGGCTTTATCATATTGGTGCTGCGGGCATTCCAATTCATCTGGAGTTTTCCTTTGTCCTCCCTTCTTCCTCTCTTTTCCTTCCTCTCTCCCTCCCCCCTCCCATTCCCCAAACTTCCTTTCTGAAAATGTCTGAATTGTACAGCAGTGATCCAGGCAGAAATTAAATTTTGCTAATAAGCTGCCGCCGCAAGAAATCCTGGAGCAGTGACATTGTTGAAATTGTTCAGTTTAGTTTGTCTACTGGGAACTCAGATGAATTTCCCAACAAGATTTGAGGGTGGGGTGAGGAGGGACTAAGGATCTCTTGATTTTTTTTTCTTCTCCTTTTCTTTCTTTTCTGAGGAGGTAGTTTCAGGAGACATGGCTGCATTCTGGTGTGGTATAAAGTTTTCCGTCAGGAGACAATAATGTACATTCCTCTGGCAGGACGGGATGGATTTTTTTGTTTCTTTTGCTGTTGTTTATTTATAAGACATTTCCTCTCGGTTAGTGGAAGTTAGATCGTAAGAGGCTCCAGTGATTTTCCTTCCACCTCCCCTCCCTAATTTCTGTGCCTCAGCACTCTGGAACACTGTGAACTCTACAAACTAATCAGAGCAGGGAGCTTAACAGCCAGCCAGGCCTCTACACTCTCAGGAGACTGTGATCTGATTCTCAGTCGTCACCCCTTGGATCAGGAACCACAGTCCTGGTGAGTGGTGAGGTTCCAGAATTTGATATGTCAAGGATTCTATTCTTGGTTTGTCTCTGAGGCAAGCAGGAAATAAAGGATTTTTGTGTTTTGTTTTGATTTTTTTAAGAGGAAAAAAAAAACATAACCAAACAATCAGATGTGAAGATGAAGATTTTATTCGCACAGCTGAGACTACTTTTGTGATCGCCAGGGCAATGGCAGATCCTTAAAACTCATGCTCAGGATGAACCTGCATGGGTAGGTTTCAGGCTGCCTCTGATGGATGTTATCCTTGACATCACTAACAAGATGCTTACAGGAGTCAGGAGGACTAGGTGAGTGTAGTGATTGGGGTTGGGGAGAGTGAGGAGTGGGAGTAATTCTTCCCTTGGACTTTCTCTCTGCCAACTTTTCTTGTCTCTGTGTTCTAAGCATTTGTATATGCTCTGAATACCCGATTGCCCAGCCAAGCAGAAAAAGGAAATCTGCAGTGAGTGAATAGGACTTCACAGGATTGTGAGGAAAGCACTTTGTAAACCTTAAAGCCCTCTATGGTATAAAGTGAGCTTTGAAAAGAATACTGTTCTTATGAAGGCCATCTTTGCAAGTAAAATAACCAAGTGGTTTAACATGCTAGGGTGTTGTGTTATTTTTCACCCCTTGGGGAGATGGTGGAGTGAACTATCCCTTCTTTCATTTTTCCCTTGTATTTGTGGTATTAAGCAGAAGGAAAAGGGGACCTTGTAGTTTCGTTTATACGTGTGGGAAATTATCCCCCTTGCAGTGGAGTATCATGCCCCTTGCATGGAGGCCTGGTGTGAAAGATTCTTATGAAGTATGGTTTGAGAAACTTATGTAGGAAGAAGTGAAATAAGGATAAGTATTGTCATTTCTGGTTTTTTACTAGCAGAGACACCAGAGAGATTAAACCACATAGACTATTCTGTTCATTTGTTCTTTGTAATAGTGGCTCCTTCCCCAGAAAAAGAAATTAGACTGAAATATGTGTTTGCAGTGGATCCTAGGGCCTCCATGTTGTCACTGAGTTTGTCTCCCAGCGACATTTGATCTTCTGTGTTGTTCTCTGTCCAGTCCAATTTCAAAGATCCGGCGTGTTCTCAGCTATGAGGAGCAGGAAGAGAATAAGAGATGATGGAAGTGAAAGCATTTGACTGTTGTGGTAGCATCTGAACTAAATTGCTATTTGGAGGAAGGGAATCTTTGATGTCTCCAATATGGTTCTCATGGACTAAAACTTCCCAGAACCACAGCCCAGCCTGAAGGGGCATTTAACTAATGCTCTGAGATATTTAGAAATAGATGTCATCTTATTGTTTTATTTGTCCTTGCTATTAACACTTGGCCAATATAACCCTTTCGTCCTAAGAGCTAAAAAGAAATGCCTTAGAAATAGTTATACACAGAACCAGTTGCATACTGTATAAATCTACAGTGTGTGTACAGTCAATGCACAGACTCCTGGAGTAATCTAACCTTCTCTGTCTCGGCTTAATTTTGGAACATAGTTCATTTGGATTGTGTATCTGTAGGTATACTTTGTATAACATATCCCTGATTTAGGATATATATTGTAATCAATGATACTAATAATATTCACATTAATAGAGTGCTTTAAAGTTTGCAAAATGCCTGAGTAACAACTTTACAAGGTTGGCAGCTGAAGAGGTATTGGGTTTCCCCATTTTATAGTTATGAGGAAACTGAAATACCAAAGGCCTAAGTGACTTGCCCACAGGTCCCCAGCTAGGAAAGGGCAAGAGCTGGGGACTCTAAGCCAATTTTCTGACTCCAATAAGTACTCTGTTTCCATTAAACTGTGTTCTTATTTCCACAGTAACATTTTTAAATTTGTTCAAACCAACCTCCACTGTTACATGACAAAACCCTTCTATAACACTTTACCTTCGCGCCATTGACCCTGTGGAATAAAACGTTTTGCTTAATGTCGGTTTATAGTCCCAGAGGACAACCTTAGGCTGGGTGTGCTCAAACTCCCACTGGTTTTTAAATATGGGACAACAACAAAGATATTTTTAATTAACTGTGTTGTTTACTGAGTAAAAAAACAAAACCTTAATGGGAGAACAAGTTAAAAATAAGAAAAATATTGTTTAAAACAATACCACTCATCCTATACCCAGCAGTATCAAGTCCTGCCTAGGGGCTTCTGCCTGCCTCTGTCAACACTCAGACTTTACTGGTTTCCCAGATGAAAGGGATTTCGGTCTCTAGTAGAGCTAATCCAGAATGTCAAAATGGTACCATGTGGATTCCAAGCCAGAGCTTTAACCTTTTGAAAGTGGGTTATTGTTTAATTCTTTTAACACTTATTGGGATTTTTTTATGAGCATCTTTAAAGACATACTAAGGAAATACAAAACGTCTGACAGTATGCCTCTGGAGATGACATTTCAAAATATGATCTGCCCACAGCAATTCTCTGGGTGCAAGAATCAGGAGAGGAACTCCACATGACCACAGAACTCTGTGAGAAAATAGAGTAAGGCATATGTATGTATATAAAAGGCTGGTCTACATACAAGATGATATGTTTCATTGAAGTCCAGACACCAGCATAGGCCTTTCAATTCAAGTGCATGTCTACTGACCAAAAAGCTGTTTTTGAGGCACAGGGGCTAAGTGCAGGATCGACTTACATTGGCTTTACCGGTACCGTGGCTATAGATTCCTCAGTGACCACTATGAGTATAAGGGAAAGAGCACTGAACTTGGAGTCAGATCTCAGTTAGTTTCCTCACTCTGCCACTTCCTAACTATGTAATCCTGGTAAAGTTACTTAAATTGTCAAAGTATCTAGTTCATTATCCACAAAATAAGGGTAATGATGCTGGCTTTGCTGAGCTTCTAGTTTTGTTGTGAGGACCAAATGGGATAGATGAGCTCAGAACTGTACAGCAAAGGCACGTATAAAGTGTTAGTGAAACAGTGTTACTATTACGGCTTAACAATTGAGGAATTTTAATCTAGGTCTAGAATATAAAGACATAACATGGCACAGTGGATAGAAATCTGGTCTCAGAAGAAGGAAGAACGGACTTGAAGTCCTACCCCTGATCCATACGCACTGTGAGACTCTCAGAGTCATTTATCCTGGCAATGCCCTGGGAAACTGTCTAAAACTAGAGGTTGCCAAAGTGCCAGCCTGATTTAGTGGAGGGAATTCCATCATCCAGGGAATTTACTGGACCGTGGAAGTCGCAGATCTAATGCCCATCCTATAGAATGGACACTTTATAAAGCTGGGTTTTGTTTTTCATTGTCATTTCAATAATATTTTCAGTTATCAAGCATTGATCTTTCTCTCTCACACCTCCACCTCTCTATTCAGTGACAAAAAAATTTAAAAATAAAAAAACAAAACCCTTGTAACAAACAGTCAAACAAAACAAATCCCCATATTGGCCAAATACAAAAGTACCTCTCTCATCCTGCATATTAGTCCATCACCTCTCTGTCAGCCGGTGGGTAGTATTCTTTGTCACTAGTCCTCAGAAATCATAGTTAATTACTATGTTGATCAGAGGTCATAAGTCTTTCAAAATTATTCATTTTTGTAATATTGATGTATTGGTATAAATTCTTCTCTTGGTTCTTTCTTCCTTCGCCCTGCATCAGTTCATACAAGACCTCTCAGGTTTCTTGGGAAACCACCTCCTGATTCCTCTCTTACAGCACAAGAGGATGGCATGATATTCACCTACCGTGGTTTGTTCACTCACTCCTCAATGAGCAGGCACCCGTGCCCCCGCCAGGATCTAGTTCTCTGTCGCTACAAAAAGACTGACTATCAATCTGTTGTGCCTATTGGTTATTGTCCTCTTTCTTTGATCGCTTTGGGTTACAGGACTAGTAATGGTATTGAATCAAAGGGTATGCACAGTTGAATGACTGTGGCATAATTCCAGATTGCCTTCCAGAATGGCTGTGCCAGTTCATACCTTCAACAAACACTGCATGGTACCTGCTTCCCCATAGCCCCTCCAACATTGATCATTTTCTGTTTTTGTCCGTTTTGCCATCATGATGGGTGTGAGGTAGAGCTTCAGTCTGCTTTACTTTGAATGTCTCTAATTATTAAGGATTTGGAACAATTTTTTCATATAATTCGAGATAAATTGGATTTCTTCCCTTAAGAACGGCCTGTTCATATCCTTTGTCTGTTTATCAATTAGCTAATATCTCTTATTCCTATAAATTTGAATCAGTTCCTCATGTGTCTTAGAAATGAAACCTTTATCAGAGAACCTTGCTACCAATATTTTCTTTAGTTAACTCTTTTCCCTTCTAATATTACCAGCATTGCATTTCTGCAAAAACTCTTTAGTTTTATGTAATTAAAATTATCCATTTTATATTCTGTAATCCTCCCTACCCTTTGCTTTTTAACTCTTCCTCTGTCCATAGACATGAAAGGTAATTTCTTATTTGCATTTTTCTGAATTTTGAATGTGTATTTTTGCATGTAATACTGAAACAAAAGTAAACTTTGATCACTTCTTATAGGAGGAGTCTCTTTAATAACCAGTCAGTCATAGATCATAGGCATCATAGACAGACCTTGGAGATCATCTAATCCAGCACCCTCATTTCACAGATGAGGAAAACTGAGGCCTTGAGAGGTGAGGTTCCTTGCCCAAGTAATGGGTCAGAGCAAAGATTCACATTCATCTAGCACGAGGGACCCTCTGAGTTTCCTAGGAGAAAGTAATACCTCAGCGACAGCACTGTCCTGTGATTCTACTTCTCTCACATGTTTGTTTATTTTATTTATTTTATTTTTAGTTCCACAATCTGTCCCTCCCTGACCCAGTGAGGAGGCAAAAAATACAAGACACATTATACATATACAGCCATTGCATCTGTTATTTATTTTATTTTTTTAATCCAATTTTGACCCTACTTCTTGGCAAAGTGCAATAAAAAGGAAAAATTAAGTAAGAATTCAGTTTATGTGCCCTTGAGATGTGTGGGACAACGGGGTCAAACTCACATAGAAACGAGGGCCGCTACACTGCACGTAAGGATCGCTACAGGTTACATACTGACTTAGAAAACCACACGGTAACATTTTCAATGTCCTGTTGTATTTTTGTTTATTTTGTCAGATATTTTCCAATGATATTTTAATGTTTCGGGAATGTTATCTGTCACATGTTTGAGACCTCTGATATAGAACTATGTTTATATGAGATAGGGATCACCACGTGTGCAAAATGGTTAGAAATTGAATGGAAAGGTATTAAACTTTGTTTTACTAGCTTTAAAAATAGAGATATTTTAATTTAACATTCTATTGCAATAAAAAGTAAATTTAATATTTAGTCACCATGGTCTTTATGACAGTTATTTCTAAGTCATTCTTCATTGGCATAGAGAACTCCCATGTGAGGAACAGCCCTCGACTAATGCAGGTCAGCCCTTCCTTCTCAGGTTATAGTCTTATAATCGCAGGAGGTTGCCTAGACCACTGAGAGGTTAAGCAACTTAGACATGATTGTGCAGCTAGGATGTGTCCGTCATGACTTGAACTTAGGTCTTCCCAGCTTCTAGACTAGCTCTCTATATACTGTCATCATGCTGCCTTTGGTAACTGTAAGTGTATGCGTGTGAAATTATGTATTTACGCATGCATGTGTGTACACGTCTGCATGGCAACGTATAGATACGTGTTTGTTATTGTTCGGTCATTGCGGTCCTATCCAATTCTTGATGACCTCATTTAGAGTTTTCTTGGCAAAGATACCGAAGTGGTTTGCCATTTCCTTCTCCAGCTCATTTTACTGCTGAGGAAACTGAGGCAAACAGGGTTAAGAGACTTCTCCAGGGTCACACAGCTAGTAAGTGTCTGAGACTGGATATGAACTCAGGTCTTCCCGACTCCAAGCCCAGTTCTTTATCTTTATTTAACATAGGATATAAGAATGGCAAAAAGATAGAGAATTCTTTCATTAGGGCCATTTCTACTTTTTTTTAGTGGCATAACTGCCCACATGAATATGTATGCATGTATATGTGTATTTATGTGTGTGTATATATACATGCATGTTTGTATGTGTATGTAACCTTAGAGCATAGACACATATATTTCAAATTTTGGTGGAGCCCTGGTCTCATCATATTGAATACTGCCCTCCCCAGTTCCTCTATGCTATATCATCCTGCCTAAGTCTTTGCATAGCTTCCTCCAGCTTCGTGAAGGGCTCCTCTCATGGTTACCACATGACTGGCCCACCCCCTCTAGGGGTCACACATGTCCTTGAGGTTGGATGTTGTGCCACTTCTTGTAAGCAAGTCATGGTGCTTCTGCCATTTGTCTGCATCCCGCCATAAATAAATACGAGCACTCCTTCGGCTGAGCAGACCTTTCATTTCCCTCCTTTAAAAAACTTTTTGAAGCTTTAATGTAACAAAACTTTAGGCGACATTGTTGCTTCTCATACCAATGTGACGTAAGTTTGGTGTACAGAAGCAATGTTTATAAAGGTGACAATGCGGCTAACACTATTCTCAGAGCATTTAGTTGATGCTTAGTGAATGATTTTGAACTGAATTTAATTTTTTCCAACCAAACATTACTTGTTGTCATAGCAACTTAATTTCTATCATAAAATGAATTACCACATGTGCAAAATGGTTAGAAATTGAATGGAAAGATATTAAACTTTGTTTTACTATCTTTAAAAATATAGATATTTTAATTTAACATTCTATTGCAATAAAAAGCACATATGAGTAAATTTAATATTTAGTCACCATGGTCTTTATGACAATTATTTCCAAGTCATTCTTCAAGTTCTAGCTAAAATTGCAATTCTTCCGAGAAGCCCTTCCTTGATCACCCCGGTGGAAAGTTCTCTCTCCCTCTTCAACACTTGTCTTTATCACTCATGTTTGCCGCTTATGAAACACTAATGTACTTCCATGCGTTATAGTTGCAGATGTACCATAGTAGTAATAATAGCTCATATTTATGTAACAGTTTACAAAATGCTTTCTTCACAACTATCCTATGAGGTAAGTAAGGGAATAAAATAATATTTATTTTATGACTTATAGCACTTATATATTACATTTATGTAACAAACTTATTTCATATAGACAAAGCACTTTTATTGTATATAACATATATATAACCTATAAGGCGCTTATATATTTTATGTAAAAATGTCCATTTTATTAGATGAGGAACTGAGGTCCTGAGTGGCTTCACCCAGATCACATAGCTGGTAGGTACTAGAGCTAAGACTTCGGTGCAGATCTCCTGACTCCTAGTGCTAAGACATCATCACTCGAGAAAGGCAGGAGCTTGTGTCTTGTGCTTTCTTGTGTCGCCTTCCGTGTCTACCACAGAACTTTGTCCATAATGGGTACCCGGTGTTTATGTGACTGTTGAATGAAGGGATCGGTGAGCACCACTCTGGCCATGTAATGAGCAAACCAATGCTTTCCTCATTTTAATGGAGGCAGTATTTCCAGAGAAAGGAAAGCTCCCTCTTCTGAGCCTGCCCTTCTGGCTCTGATTGTATCAACCCGTTGATCTGGTTAATAATATTCCCCATGCATCTACTGAACAGTCAGCCCCTGAGAGCTTTCTGAGTGGCCACATATCCCTGGACCAGCCATAGTGCCCCCACTCACCTTCAGAGGCTTGTAATGAGGTCTGTGAATTCTCAGCTTTATTCAGTTCAAATCTTGACTCTAATACTTTCTTAGATGTATGACCCTTGGTGAACCACTTAACTTCTCTTGACCTCAGTTTTTCCATTTATTAAATGGGGGCGATACTAGATAGCACTTACCTCACAGGTTGTCGCGAGAATCAGATAGCACATATAAAGCACTTTGCAAACCTCAAATATGTTATTATTGTTATATGTTTATTATTATTACCTGTGACTGGACAGAGAGATTTTGAAAAGCCCAGAGCCTCTTCTGTCCATTAGGCAAATTGTAGGGTTAGGGTTCACATCCTGATTGACCGATCCAATTGATATGTGTTCTCTCTTGATGGTGGGTGGGGGGATTGTTACTACTGGCAATTATGGATGTGGGGAAGTATGTGAATGGAACCCTTGAATGCCCTGTGCATCTATAGCATCAGACAAGTATGGGCCAGATAGGTAGTGCATTAAAAAGGGGGAAAGAACCAACTAGTCACAGAATCTTGACAAGTACTAATTTAAAACCCTATTAGGGACAAAAATACCGGAATGTGGTCATTTACAGCTGCTTCTCATGGGCAAGTTCAAGAAGAGGGAAGCTTAGAAATATTTCAGAATTATTTTGCATTTAAGAAACAGCTCTGTTTGTGAACTACCTTCATAGCTCTGGAGACAATAAAGAGCTATAATACCAACTTCCTCAGCCCAAGGGGTTCCTCTTCCAGTGACTGACATACACAGGGAGAGACTATGCATGCAAATACTCAAATAGAAATGGATACCATTAAACCATACATAAGGATCCTCCCAAAGGTCACATATTGACTTAGAAAATCACATATTAACATTATCTATGTTCCGTTGTATTTTTAATTTATTTTGTTAAATATTTTCCAATTACAGTTTATTCTCGTTCCAGCTCTATTCAGGAATGAGGGCTACGTGCCCGACACTTCGGGTGTACGCTATGTAGGCGGTCTTAATGTTGTAAATATTTTACTAAAGTTAACTCATCATTACTGATGGTTAAGAGTAGCCTATTGACTATTTACATTTGCTGAACATTAATTAGGCGCTGACTCTGTTCAGGGAATTGTGCTGATCTCACTGTAATAGGAAACATGGGGATTCCAAGATAAATATGTAGAAAGCCCAGTACCCAAGTAGCTTATAGTCTAGTAGAGAGATAAAGCATGTACCCAGAATCACCAGACTTGAGAGCTGGAAGGGACCTCATGGACTACCCAGTCCAACTCATTCATAAAAGGAATCCTCATTAAAACATGACCAGAGAGTAGGAATAATCTCTGCCTGAAGATCTCCAAGGAGGAGGAGCCCAACACCTCTAAAGGTAGGCCAGTTGACTTTTGAACAACTCTAATTCTTAGGAAGTTTATACCAGCATTGCTCCTGAGTCACTCCTCTGGATCAAACAGAACATGCCTGATCCCTCCTCCTTCAGACAAGTGAAGACTGCTATCCTCCCCCTCCCCAAGTCTTCTTTTGTCATAACTAAATGTGGCTGGGTCTTTCAGCCAATCCTATGTCATGGACTCAAGCCTTTCTCTGGGTGCTCTCCACTTTATAAATGTCCTTTTTTAACCCTAATGCCCAGAACTGAGCTCAGTATTCTGATGATGGCAGATTGTAGGGGGCTAAGCAATTAGGATTAGAGAGAGAAGCCAGTGAGACTGGGAGGACCAGGTTTATGATCAGCAGCTCAGTAAATCATAACCCATGTAACTGTATGTGAAATACAAAATAAGATCTACTCATCATCTCCCAACTACGTTTTAGTTGGTTATCTCAGCCTCTCCTCCTACTAAACCTATTCTTTATCAGAGCTATTATTCTCTAAGACGATCTATAGCAGAATTTACTGATCTGATATCCATTTCTTGTGTTTCCCTTCCCATCAGCAAGTGAATTCAGTTTCTAAAAATTAAGCAGCCAGAAGGAGAAAGAGAAATAAAGGGTTTGGATAATTCACAAACAGATAGTCAAACCCTTTAGCAGTGGAGAGTTAATTGTACATAGAGACGTCAGGGGGAGTTTGTTTTCACTCTGGTAGATGCCCTCATGTATAGAACCAGTGACATGTGGAAGATGTCATCAGGAAAGAACATTGGTGCTTAAAGAACCCTTTACCCTCGTGATGAACGTGCAGCATCCACCGTCAGCCTCACTCTGGTCAAATCTGTATCATAATGCCTTTTGGGGCAGGCTCATACAGACATCTCTAAAGGGCACAATCCTATCGATAGGTGATTTACTTTTGAAAATGAGAAATTAGGAGAAAAAAGCCTTTTTAGTGTGTGTGAAAAGCACCAAATAAGGAAAGAAAGGAAATTCAAATAAAAGGTATTAGAACTTTCAGCTCCTGCTAATTGAAGCCATTTGCCTCTGTGACTGGGAGGGACCTAGTCAGTCGCAGACAGGAAAGTAGACACTTAACATAGGATATAAGAATGGCAAAAAGATAGAGAATTCTTTCATTAGGGCCATTTCTACTTTTTTTTAGTGGCAGCAGAAAAAGCACGACACTTGGAATAAAAAGATAAAAATTATCTCGATTCTTCTCCCAGCCTTGCCATTTATACTCTGTGTGACGTTGAGCAAATCATTTGCCCTCTGTAGGTTGGTTTCCTCATCTGTAAAATGGGGAGAATAATGCTCACCTTACCAAACTCAAAAAGTTGTTGTAGGGATTAAATGAGATGGTGGATGGAGAAATCACTTTGTAAAGTATAAAATGCTAGAGGTCTTTTCATTATTGAATGAAAATAATTTTTACTACTGTGACTCCCACTCCCACCACTCTTCATCTTCTTCCTCCTCATCCCCCTGCTGCTGCTGCTGCTGCTACAGCTATGATATTACTACTGTTGCAGTAGCACAGCACTACAACCGCTGACACCACTGGAAACAGAAGAGACAACAAAAGCATAGTGGAGGCAGTCTTGGAGTTAGGATAAACTATGTTCACATTCCATCCTCTAACTTTTACTAAATGTGTGACCCTGATCAAGTCACTTGACCTATATGTATGTAAGAGCCAAGTCCTAGACTTATCTTTTAAATTAAAAAAAAAACAACAGCTGGAATCTGCATTATAGATGGAAAGAGTTCCCAGCCTAGGTGTTCCCTACAGATTCTTCACATATTCCCAAAGATTTTAGTACAACAGCTACTTTTTTCTTTAAGAATCTGTGCTTGCATCCATCCACTGATGTTGATTCTTTTTGAGTTAATGTAATTGAAAAGAAAAAAAATCACCAAGTCGCCAGCCTTCTGGTGATGAGCCCTCTCTGAATTCAGTGAAGCTGGTCTTTACACATTAGATACACAGACCCTTACTCAAAAGCTTGCCTACTTGGGAAAATTTCCACACCTTATGATTCCCTGGCATAGCCCAGGCTCAACTTCTATGCCTTGATGAAATAGAACACAATTTTAGCAAAGGATTGTTGCTGGTTTTGGTATTATTAACATTACCAATTTTGGATCTTTGCCTGTCGATAAGGAGGAAGCGCCAGGGCCCAAGAGCCACAGTAAAGGCCCTCCAGAATGGGATCTCTCCTTTGTTACCTGTAGGGAGAGGTAACCCAGGAGTCACCCAGGATAGTCTGCCGGATTCATTTTTCCTGGGCACATGTTTCTGGTTTCTCTAATGCTGCATGTGTACGCTCCAGTGTTAGCATGGGTTCAAGCTATTGGCAAAACAAGGCAGGTGTAAATTATGGTAGAATTGAAATCGATAGCGCTTAGTAGCTCTGGAGTGCCCAGTTCACATCAGGGCGTGCGTCTGAGTTCACTGAAACACAGCTATCAAGTGCACCCTGAGTCATTAGATGTGTTACCCAGTGAATAACAGCATAATGATATTTTAGTAGAGCAGTCTTATGATAAACTCTGCTTTAGTGAAACTCCATATACAGAGCAATTTCTTCTGGCCGTGTATATTGCATGGCAAAGAAAGGATATCCTGCTGCGTATCAGAAGGCTGTAATTTCATTTAGGGGTTCTATTGACATCGTAAACTGCAAGAGCAGAGCTCAAGTGGCTATTTAAGTCATAGGAACTTCCAGCTAAAATTACTGCCTAGTCATAATCGCCACCTCCAGAGTCCTCCTGCCTGCCTATATGTATGGGCTTTATGTTTCTATCTCTATGTCTATAAATACTCAGTCACTCAGGGGCTGGGGTGATAAGCTGCTTTGAAATATGACAGGTATCTGTCACCTTTGCAACTAGTACAGATTTGGTGGCTAAAAAGGGAGGGCCATTTGCTGAAGGTCAAGAGCTAAATGAGGTGAGAAACTCCAGGCAGGCGTTCAGAGTATGCCATGCCTGTTAAGTTACTTAAAGAAATTCTTCCCTCACTTCCATGTCAGGGACATTCAGTTAGGGGGAAAAAAAAGAAGAGAAAAAGGGAGTCTTCTATGGCCAAATCACAGATGAAAAAGTGTTACTATCCTAGCTGATGGAGTTGCAAAATTATCCACTGACATTCCATTCCCTACTCCTCCACTTGTCCTTGAGATGATAATAGTACTTGTAGGGTTGTGTTCTAGTATGGTGACATACTGTTTTGGGTACTCACGATCATCATTGTCCCAAGACTGAAGGAGGTGGGGGGCAGAGTGCCTACCATTTAGTTCTGGGATTCTTCATTTTCTGTGTCATAGACCTCTGAAGCCCTTTTCACAAGAATGTTTTTTAATACATAAAATAAAATACATATGATTACAAAGGAAACCAATTCTACTGAAACATAGTTACCAGAATATTTTTTTAAACCAATCCATCGACCCCAGGTTAAGAACCCCTGATAGAAAGACAAGCCAAGGAGAAAGAGCTGAGTCAGACATGAGGAAAGGAATCATAATTGAGTCAAATGCCACACTGTAGGGAAAATTAGATTTATATCAAATTGAAAACTGTAACTATCAAATGCACATTTTATGGTCAGCTGATGCTTTGGGATTGACTCTAGCTGGCAAACACAGGCAGATTCCATGCTAAGGTTTTACACCAGCTTCAATGAGAATTGCAAGCTCATGCCCTAAGTTAGCAAATGATTTTTTTTTTTCAGAATAAAAAAAGGTGCATACCAGCCTTCTTTAATCATGCTGGTACTGATATTTTATTTGGAGATTTAAAAAAATATCCCTCCCATTCTCATCCCCTTCCCTCACCCTGACCTTTGGAGGCATTCAGGCCATCTATGCACTCTGAAGTATAAATCTCAAGTGAATCTTCAGGTCTCATAAAATCACAACAATAGTACAAATTTCACATTTGTATTGTGCCTCATACAATAAAAATGCTTTTGTAGACATTGTCTCATTAATCTTCATCACACCCTGCTGAGAAAGGCAGGAAATAACATTACCCTTGTGCTACATTGGGAGAAACAGAGGCATAGAGTGGCTAAGCAATGGCCCCAAGGCTACAGAGTGAGGCAGTGAGTGAAAGAGACTAAAATCTTTAATTTCCTGATCACCCTTCCTTGTGCTATAATCCTCCATCTTATTGCTTCTTAGTCACCTAAATAGTACAATTAAAAATGAAAATCTACAAAAGACATGTTTATTTTAACTGACTTCCCAGTTTTTCCTATTGTCTATGATATTCTACAACAGAGACCCAATACATTAGTTATCTATAAGCTGTTCTGTCTCCTGAAATGTGGAGTGCTTCAGGTATCTGCAAGAGGCCATGGCTATGGTTCTCAGAAAGCTTCCTGCTCTTGCAAGAGAGTACTCAAGTTACCATGAAAATAAATTCCTATCCACAGGTAATTTCTGAAAATGCTAAGTGAATATGGAGAGGCTGAACTCTCAAGCAGAGTCCTGCTCATGCTGGCGTGGAGGTCTCACTCAACTCCCCAAGGCAGTGAGAAAGTCCTGCCAGCTCTGGAAGCATTCCAAGCAGGGGAAGATTTGAGTGGAGGGCTGGAAGCAAACTAGTGTGTTTCATCCTATGACCGTACTACCTAAGTGTTAGGAAGCTTAGGGGAGGTAAATGGGGAGTTCACATCCTACCTCAGACCCACATTTTCTTTGTGACCCTGGACTAATCATTTAACCTCTCTTGGGTTCTCATGGGTAATAATGGCACGTAGGATAATAATCCCAGGGTTTTTGCAAACTTTAAGGCATTCTATAATACTAGATATCACATCACCATCATCATCATCATCATCATCATCATCATCATGGCTAAATTAATTTTCCATGACAATTTATAAAACACCAGAGGAGTCGCTATCTCATTTTAGCAGAAGAAGTACTTGCATCCACAAAATCATAGATTTTGTTAATTATCAAAGATCAATAGTTGGCTTGGATCCTCTCCAGATATATTCCTTCTTGCCTTATAACAAATCTGCCAAAGACTTCCTGGTGCCCCGCCCCCTGCCTTTACACCCTGCTTCTTTCCATTTTGAAGTGCCTAATTGCCTAACTACAGACTCAGTCCCACCCTCTCTAACTCCTTTTTCTGGTCTTAAGCAGCATCATATGAGGGAGCCAGCATATTAAATGGCTTAGTATTACATGATTCCTCCCAACAAATGATAATAATAATTTTTAAAAACGAATATTAATTCTCTTGGTGATGTGGTTTTGAAATCCCTTGGTCAAAAGTGCCTGAATTCCAGCTCTGCTGCTTAGTCATTCTATCGCTAGGTTTTTCATTTTTTTTTCCTACACGACTTCCAGGCTGAGTTCTCCACTTTTCTGTCCCAAGATTATTGCCTTGGATCCTTGGTACTTGCTGCCTGATTTCACAGAGGCTGACCTCTGCTGTGCACCTCGCCAACACTACATACCTATTCTGTTTCCTGAGTTGCTATGCTGTTTCCAGCCTTCTAGTCCAAACTCCAGTCACAGTTTGTTCTTTGTTGTGTGACTTGGACCTCCATACAGGGTGTCCCAAAGGTCTTCCATCTTATACATAGCATGTCCATTCTTTCGAGGCCCTTCTGACTCAGATTTTGGGGCCTTAGAGCTACTCTGAAGCCTCCAAATATTGAGGACTTCATGGAATGGGAAGGTAACACAGCTACCCTTAGGATTCAGTTCTGGGTGTGGTCTAACTCCCCAGTCTGTAAGATTTCTTGGGACTTGGGGCAAAACTGCTCTTCGCTTATTAGTAGATCACACCTTTAATACTCCAAGGCATGTAGACCCCGTGATCCCTGGAATATTATCTGGCTTATCAGTTACACAAGAGGCCTGGACCACCCATGAAAGGCCTTTAACTGAGATAGTACCTCTGCCATCTGTACCTCCTCAACTCCCATCACTGCCAAGCCAGACCTAAGGTACCATAAGCTGCTGCCAACCTCCATGCCCAGACTGATTTTCTTAAAAGAAACTCAGTTATTTAACAGGTACATTCCAGTGAAGATGGTATAAAATGAATCTTGTTTTGACATTTACTTCCACTATTTAATGATTGATGTCATCTTATAGAGAAACAAAATGTCCTGGTAGATTGAATTGGAAACTTGAAACAGGTTAGATGGCAGTCAGTCTTGTGACATTGTGAGAATACTCTCCTGTGCCCTTTTTGGGGGTGTTTGTCGCCATCTAGCAATTAACTTTTCCTTCATAGCACCTCATTAATTCTGGGATCTCCCCATTGCTGGTAGACACGGCCACCTCCCTCCACATTATGATACTTGGCTCTTTCACCTTTCATGTAACCTATAGAATGTCACTGCCTTCCTCCACCTTTTGCCTGCGTATGTACAATATTTGAAAAGCTACATTTCAGCCCCAGGTGCCACTCCTGACAACAGCACTAATCCTGCTATCACCATAAATGACATTAGCTGAACACTTTAACCTTTTTTCACCTATATTATCTCATTTAGGTCTTTTAACAGCATTATAAGGCAGTCAATCAGGTTAGGTATTATTATTCCTATTTGAAAAATCAGTAAATTGAGAGTCAGGTTAAATAATAGCATTTATAACACTTTAAATTTGGCAAAGAACTTTACAAATATTTGATCCTCACAACAAATCTTAAGAGATTGCTCCTATTATCATCTTAATTTTTTAGATGAGAAAATTAAGGCAAGGCAGAGGCTAAGTGACTTGGCCAAGGTCACACAGCTAAGCAGTCTCTGAGGCTGGCCTTCTTAATTCTAGGGCCTACACTTTATCCAGTGCACTGTCCTCCCTCCCACACCCCGCCCCCCAAGGTCTGTAATGTGCATGTACACATTCATACAACTAGTTTATAGCAGAGCTGGGTCTCTAACTCAGGTCTTCTGAATCCCAGGCCATTTCTCTTTCTGTTATACCATAGTGCATCACTGTATATCCATTTTTCATTATGTTGTTTGTTTATAAACTACATAACATCTAGCATGTTGCTTGGCATGTAGTACTGTTTAATAAATGTTTTTTGAGTTGGATTGATCTAAAAATGACTCAGATTTGAGGATCATATTGCAGAAAATATTATGGTAGCCAAGGAATTCAGCTAACTGAAGGACTGGGCTCAGTGAGAGAGGCCTGGACAAAAATTGGATCAAGCGAAAGGACGTAAAGTAGGGTAATATATCTGACACCTTAAAGCAAGCTGTGACAACTGATCTCTCATTCCTTCCCCAACCCTTATTTGGCTGGTAATCAGACAACATTCTAGGAATTTGAAAGTGGGGGAGGGAGCCCTCTGGAATGATAAAGACAGGGTTGTTATTCATTGAAGGGGATAGAGGCCTTGAGAAGGGATGATAAAGACATGGAGTTACTGCTCCCTTGTATCCATATCATTCATAGAATCACCCAATTTTAATGGCTTGTAATGTTAATTAATTTAAATTTGAAGACCTCTTTTTGTTATGTCAAGTAAGCAGGTACTTAGCCCTTAGTAACTAGTCAAACCTTTGTGGCTAAGAGGCAGAGGGTGTGAACTCTGTCTCCTGTTGCTGACATAACAGGAAGGGTTTGGCTGAAACAGGAAGTCAATGCTTTGTGTGTATATAAGGAGAGGCCCAGAGAGAGACAGTGAGAATTAGAATTTTTGCTCCTGGTAGAGGAAGCAGAATTTTCCCAGCACCTGGGAGCTGGGCTGTTACTTACTGGACTGAGAACTGAGTTGGAGTTTTCTTGAGACCAGAATCTTGAAGGCTGAAGTTGCTGCCCAGAAGGCTGCCTGGAAGGCTGAGATTTCTTCTGGGTCCTAGGGCTAGCCAAACTGCTGGAGGACTGAAGAAGCATGACCCGGATAAGACTTTGTTTGTTTGTAGCTTGGTTGATCCTTGAATTCTCAGCAACAGCAGTTGTGAAGGTTTTGAGATGTGCTGGACCCTGGGAACTTCAGTGTGTAGCAAGAACTGCCCAGAGGACTGGAAGAGAACCTGGGAGTTGTCTGCCTCTGAATCCAGGTGACTGTTTGGTGGATTCAGGTAGGAGCTGGGACCATGGACGGGGATCCAGGGAATCTGAGAGACTACCCTGAGTCAAGATGAAGAAAAGATCTCTCCTTGGATATTGAATGCTGTGAGGATAACATGGTTTACTAGTGACCTAGAGGTGGAGAGTTGGTGTAATTTTCTAATGATTGTATTTAGTGATTAATGATACTTAGTAACTGATGGCTAGATAAGTGACTGATTAAGTTAACCTATGATTGCCTCATGAGTGGAAGACTGGCTTGAATTGTGAGATGACTGAATGACTGAGTGAGGAGGCAAACCTCCTTAGGGATATCAGATGATTATTCTTTTGTTCTTTGTTCTTAATACTCTGACCACTTTGGTGAAAACTATGTGGCCATTCTAATGTTAAGCTATTGTGAACATTATATTGTGATTTTCTGTGATAAGATGTAATGTTGTGAATATTATATTGTGATCTGTTGTGAATATTTGCCTTGATTTGTTATGGAATAAATGGAGCGTTCACTATGCTGTGTAATCAGAACTTTAAAAGCTGTTCACAGTAGCATCCTTTTGGGAAGCTGCTCATGCATGGCTTTACATGGCCATCTACTTTAACCCATAACTAAAAAGAAGGTCCCCTGCAATGCATGCAACAGATGGTTATCTAGCTTTTCCATGAAGACCTCTAACTGATTCCTGAAGTTCAGGAACCTGTTACAATTCTGGATCGTTCTCATTTTCAGGAAGTTTTTCCTGACATTAGTTCTAAATTTGTCTCTGAATCTTCCATTCGTTTCTCCTAGTTCTGCCTTCTGGAGTAAAACAGAACAAATCTAGTCCATCTTCTACACGATAACCCTACAGATACATGAAAAAGAACTCATGTACCCACTGAGACTTCTCCAGGCTAAACATGCCCTGTTCCTTCAATTAATCCATTTGCTTCTGGTTGTTCACAAATAAGACACTCCATCTCTTGACTCTGGGCATTTTATCTGGATGTCCGCCATACTACTCAGAATGTTCTCCTTCCTCAACTCCACCTACTGATTTCTCTGGCTTTCTATAAGTCCCGACTAAAATACCATCTTTTATAGGAAGCCTTTCCCAAGCCCTCTTAGTTCTAATGCCTTCCCTCAGTTAATCATTTCATATTCATCCTGTACATACCTGAACATACACACACACGTATAGATAGATATAGATATAGATATTTTTGTCTGCATTTTGTCTCTCCCATCATATTGTAAGCCTCTTGAGGGCAGGGACTGTCTTTTGTATAACCAGCACTTAGTAGGAACTTAATAAATAATTATCAGTTGATTAATTGAGCATGAACTCAGGCCATTTGCCATTATGGAGGTTTCTCTCTACGTATTCTCAAGCTGATCAATATCTTTCCTAAAATGTAACACCAAGAACTGAAACCATACTCCAAATTCTACCTGATTAGAGCAGGGAACAGCAACATTCTTATCTCCTTATTCCTGTGCCTCTTATAACTTATATTTACAAACTTGGTAATAGTAAAGAAAAGTGAGTTTACTCACTCTAGACTCTGGAAAGCCATCCATTGAGGCCTGCTGTGTATCCCCCACTCCCCTCTGGACCACCCTAGAACAAAATCACTGTCCCTGGGCACCTCTGCCTTATGAGTTCCTTGAGGACAGGGCTTGTCTCTTTTTTTCAACATTAGTATCCTCAGCATTTTGTGTCTAACACAAAGATATTGTTTAATAAATTCTTATTCATTCATTTATTCACTCGTCTAATCTCGATCTATAAACATTTATTAGCACCTATAATGTGCCAGGCTGTATGTGTTACGTACTAAGGATACAAGTACAAAGAATGAGACATTCCGTACTCTCTAAAGCTTTTCTCCTAATGAGACAACAGATGTGTGTGTATGTGTGTGTCTGTGAGTGTGTGTATAAGTATACATGAGTTTATATTTGTATATGTGGATTATATCTGTACATATACAGATGAATACAAATATTTTATATGTATGTAATATTGTGTATTCACTTTATATTGATGGTGGACACATTTGCTGAATATATATACCATAAGTATAAAGAAAATAGATACAATTATGTACAAAATAGTTAAATACAAGGTAACTTGAGAAGGAGGGGACTAGTGGCTGGGGGGATAAGAAAAGGCTTCATGAAGAAGGTGGTGCCCATGCTGCCCTTTAAAGGCAGGGAGGGACTCTATAAGGCAGATATAGAGAGGGAATGTGGGACATCCCAGGAAGGTGGGACAGCCAGAGTAAAGCATGAGCATGAATGATGGGGCATTCTGTACGAGGAGCAGAGAGAATGCCAGTTTGGATGGATGGAAGAGTACAAGAAGGGAAGTGACGTCCAACGAGGCTGGAAGGTTAGACCAGTTGTAAAGGACTTTAAAAATTAGACAGAAGAATGTATATTTTATCTTAGAGGCAATAAGGGGAACCAGTGGGGTTGATCGAATAGGGGAATGATACACTCAGATCTGTGCTTAGGAAAAGTTACTTTGGCATCAGTGTGTTATTTGGACTGGAATAGGAAGAGGCTTGAGGCAGGGAAACCAGTTAAAAGCATGTTACAATAATCTAGGTGAGAGGTGATGAGGCTATGAACTAAGGCGGCAGCCATGTGAGTGGATTCTTCCTTGGAGGAACTGGAGAATATCAGTTTTCCTGGAGCTTTGTATACAAAGTTGTCAGTTAACAATGTGAGAAATGCCTGCTTCTTCCTTATCTCCTTCTCGTCCTCACCTTTTCCCACCCCCAGCCCCATCCATCCTGAGGACTGTCTCAGCTTTTTTTTTCTCCTAAACAATGAGGAAGGCCAAAGTGAAATTAATGTCCCAGACTGCTAAATATACTGTCCTTACTCCTCAAGGGAGCAGTAGTTAAACGAAGAGCATTTGAGAAATTAAACAAACAAGCTTGAGTTGAATAGGCCTTTGGTGAAATGACTTGTGTGTTCCACCCAGAGACTGGGGTCAGGACTTGCATATTGATGCATCTCTTTGCCCATTTGTGAGTAAGGGGTCTCACCCCATTAGTGTGTAAATGTGTTATCCTACCATAAGCTATTATGCATTCTCTGTAGGTCTGTGTGAGTGAGCTGTAGATATACATAAATATGTACTTGCCAACAGATCTGTGTTTTTATCTGCCTGTCAGAAAAGAGCAGACAGGGTGTATAGCTCTTTGATTTTTTGATGGGCAAGAACTGGAGGTCAGGGTGGTGCTAAGGCTGTTATTGCTACTGGTGATGCTGCTGTTACTGCTGTTAGTAGCTTTCTGATGTGAATCTTGAAGGAGGTTGGATGGCAGCTTGTCACCCGTTGTTGTGTTCCAGCCTAGGAGGTGCACTTGGATCACTGACACAGTAAAGAGTTCCTGGCACTTGTTGCTTAGATGATGGGGCTCCTTGCTTGAAAGTTTTGCTCCACAGGCTACTTACATCTGTCATTTTTTGGTAGCTCTACTGTTTGTGCCTACTTGTCTCCCCACCCCTGTCATATTGCTCACTCCTGATAGGCTCTCTAGTACTTGTCAATAGTACTTCCTTCTGCTGTCCATTACTTTATGTTGAGCTAGTACCCCAGTGGCCAAATTAATCTTCTACCAGGAGGAAAAAAAAATAAGGTGAGCTGTCTTTCTAAGGGGAGTGAGAGCATCAATCCCTGCTTTGTTTTGGTGATAGTGCAGTTAGACATTTTTGGCATTTATAAGGGGAGGCCACAAAGGCAAATTCATCAAACAACTATAAAGCAATTATTGTATCCAGGACTGTGCTAGATACTGGGGAAGAAAAAGAAAGTAAGACCAGGGCCCTGCTCTATTAGAGCTCACATGCTATGGAGTTGGGATACAGACAGCACAGGCAGAGAGAGCTATAGTGCAAGACAGAGCAAGGTGAGTGGATAGGGAAGATGCAAAGATACAAAGAATGCTGTGGTCAGTCTGAGAATAGAAAGGTCACTTGTTGAATGGCAGGGCCTAGGAAGGACCAGAGGAGGAGATAGGACTCAGAGCTGAAAGGGACCCGGGTAATATCATCTCATTAACTGGCTCCCATTTTCTATTTGCAGATGAACCCTTTTAGAGTTCACTATGATGGTCCGTTGAGTTCACACTAAAAACTTTTAATAATGGTACCTGAAGCAGTAAAAAACTGCTTATGACTATTATGAGTAGTATAATGAATTACCCTGGGGGTTCACAATGCATTTTTGTTGTTGTTTTTCTTGGAAGGATTTTGTGGAATAAAACCCATTGGGACTGATTGTAGTTCAACTTATTTTACAAATGAGGAAACTGAGGTCTTAGAGAGAGGTCTTACTTGGACTTATTAGTTAAACATTATAGATACAGGGGGAGGAGGAAAGGAGGAGACAGAGTTAAAATACATAAGAGACTTAGTCATTATTGAATAGATAGTAAGTAGGAGACCTAAAATTTGAACCCAGCTTCCCTAAAATTTACTTCCACCCTTTTCCCTGCATCAGGGAGGAGGCCACATTTGGACGTAGATCATAGAATCATCATTTCAGAGTTGAAAGGGTCCCTAGAGGTCATGTAATTCTGCATTTTTAGATAAGAAAACTGAGCCCAGCTTATCTCAGGTCCCACAGCTTGTAAGTGAAAGAGGTGGGTTTTGAACTGGGGTCCTCTGACTCCAAATCCAGAACTCTGTCTACTTCTGAATTGCTTTGAAAGAAGACTGTGATTTCAGCATGGAGATACGAAGAGGGAAACCTGAGAAGGTGTTGGAGTAGTTTTGGAGATCAGTAGGTTGACAAATTTAAACTGGAATATAGAGTATGTGGGAGGAAACTGTGAAATAAAGGTACCGGTGGGTACTGGATTAAATACGGCCATGCTAATAAATTTTCTGTGGATTGGAATAATTTTCCTAATAAAAATATAGGCAGTGCTGAATTAAGTTTAAAGTTAGCTTATTTTTAACTGTGTGAGGCAGAGAGGTGAATTCCTGTTTTTAACTTTGATCTTTATACTATTAATATAGCTTATTTTTACACTATCAGCTTAATCTGATAAATTAATTATGTAATTCTCAGTTTAACTACAGCACAACCACAATTGGAAGACAATTTTTTTTTTTTTTTGCTTTTTGGAGGGGGAAGGCAGGGCAGTTAGGGTTAAGTGACTTGCCCAATGTCACACAGCTAGTAAGCGTTAAGTGTCTGAGGCTGAATTTGAACTCAGGTCCTCCTGACTTGAGGGCTGGTGCTCTATTTACTGCGCCACCCAACCTCCCAAAGAGATAATTTTTAAACTGAACCTAGATATTTCCTCTCCTCATGCAGACAAGAGGCCTGTGCCATTTCTTCCCTCAAACTTAATTTTTTCTTCCATATCATAAGGATATTTCTCAGGGTCTTTGGACATTGGATTAAAAAGTGTCATGGTAATAACTTTTCTATTTATTTAATAAGTCAGACTAAAAAAAAAACATATGGAAGAGAACAAAATGTGGCCATTTTCTACCTTTGCGCATTTCCAGAAGATATGAAACAGGGGCAAAAGAGCATAAAATAGGTAAATTTTGCTCTATTTTGGTTTAACAAAGATATCCTTTGGGGAGCAAAATAGCTCCATTTTTTTTTTTAAAAGGGAGCCCATGTAACAAAGTCTTATTTATTAATGTCAAAGAAGTAGAAGACAGATGTTTCACTGAACAAGACAGTGGATAGGCTTAAAATGTGGAATTTTTTAATCCTGTTTTATTTTGTTTGATGTGCCATATTTTTAATTCAGAGCATATCTAGGAAGCAGAAAGGGCAGACTGATGTCTGAAGATTTCCTCTGTCAGGATAGAAAATTAGACATTTGATCAACCAGACTAACTAAATAGTAGAAAGAGAAGAATAGAAAGACCTATGTGATTGATGGATAGTGGCTTAGCCAGTGGTGGTTTTTTCTTTTCTTTTTAGAATTAGGAATTGATCCTTAGACAGTTATGGATAGGCCTTTGTGTGTAAATGGGCTAGCCGGGGACCCCACTTGACCCTTTACTATTGCTGATGTTTATTAAATGCATCTATAACATAATTTTAGAAATAAAAAGTAGGAGTAAACAGTCTACTATGTTAAACCATGTACTTTCTTAAAGACTATAACACACTCTAAGCATTTTATTAGGAATGTATAATTCTCTGGGCTGCCATGTACAAAGAAGCAATTTCTCTCTTTTGGAATAATGGCTGTTTGTGGAGGGAAAGTTTCTACCTGATCACCCACCAGATGGTCAATACAGCAGACATACCTTGAGGACCTAGACTGGCCTATGGTAAAGCCGGGCTTGATCAGTCATAGGCCAAAAGCCTTCTCCATCTCCATGACCTGAAAGCATTTCAAATGAGGGGGGAAAGCAGCCTCCCTTGTTAAAAGCTTTATTGTTAGGATCCTTATAACCTCCCTTTCTTCTTCCCTCAGTTCTATCCCCCACATTCCCTTGATGATTGCAGGGCTTTGGGATATATTTCTCCATAATTTGCAGAAATACATTTCTGGGAAGAAATTGAGGAACAATTTATTTCAAAACAATCAACAATTTGGTACAGAGGTTTTCAACTTTCAACATTTTTTAGAGAAGTCATTAATTAATCTTCTGATTATTGTAGGAATACCTTAATTACCTATTTACCTTTGAAAATTATTTTTTATTCTCAGCTTAAAAAACACCAAATAAAATGGGCATTCCATGTACATAGATCAGAGAGAGGGGATTATGCATGAAGCTGTGAATACCTGTTATGTACAACTTTCCTTTCTTTTTGGACTCTTGATCTTTGCCAAAAGGTTCAGTTCAACACATGACTTTCAAAGCTGTCCTGCTTGTCTGAGGTTCTTTCTGAATTTCCTTCTGTTCTCTTCTATGCATTTTAAACAGATACTCCATTTGAACGGATACTCTGTAATCTTTTTTATTCCTTTTCTTTTCCTTCTCTTTTTTCCCTACATTATTTCTCTCCCCCATTCCTCACCTATCCCAAATTAGAAGAAAAATAAATTTTAAGTCCTTGTAGTAAATATGTATGTCAAGGAAAACAAATATTCCCATTGATGAGGTCTGAAAATTTATGTCTTATTCTGCATCTTGAGTCTGTCACTTCTCTGTCAAGAGCTTAGTAGCACACATTATCAGTCCTCTAGCTTCATGGTTGGTCATTGCACTGATCAGAGATTTTAAGTCTTTTTAATGTAGCTGTATAAATTTTTTTTCTCCTGGTTCTGCTTCATTCTGCAGCAATTTATACAAATCTTCCCACTTTTCTCTGAAATTATCCTTTTTATCACTTCTTAACAACGTAATAATACTTGACTATATTAATATACCATAACTTGTTTAGCCATTTCCCAATTTGTTGGAATGCTCAATTCTTTGCTACAACCCAAATAGTTGTGGGGAGGTGGTTTCTGTCCAGAAGAATCCAGCTGTCCACAACTGTCAACCAACTACCACTCATAGAGCAATCAAACCAGTATATCTGAAGCAGCAAGACACCCTCAGGATGAGGATAGGAGTTAGCATGAGCCAGACAAGTCAAACCACCTGGACTGCCATTTCTCCCCAGTTTAGAACCTGAACCCAACATCCTTGGGAACAGAAGTTCTTCCAGGAGACTGCCCTCAGCCATTATCCTGATAAACAGTCTCTATGCAGAGGCAGCCTGGCAACTGTCCCTGCAGTTGCTATAGCCAGAGAAGCTGAACACCCAGAAGAGAAAGTTTTCTTTCCACCAAAATCCAATGGTTCTGTCCAGTGGTTCCACATTAGAAACTTAATTTTATCAGCAGAAATAGCACTAAAAACCATTAACATTAGCTTTGCAGTTGTACCATAAAAACCTTGGGACTTCTAGCTGAAACCTCCAGAACTGTTATCTCCTCTGCTAAGACGGGAGCTTCTTGAGGGTAGGGAGTGACGGTATCTCTGTTCATGTCCCTGCATTCAGGGAGTGCTTTGCACGTGGTGACTGTCTAATAAAAGCTTCATTTGTTGATTCATCAATGTTTTGCTAGACATAGGTCCTTTTCTTCTCTCTTCGATCTCTCTGGAAATCTCTTTATTCTGTTTATTTTTTATTTATAATGAATATAACTTAAACTTTATGTTTAAACAAAAGAAACAGCACAGTATGAAGAAAAGAAGATTGACTGGGAGTCCAGAGAACTGGCTTCTAGTTGTGGCTGTCAGTGATTATCTCTGTAACCTTAGCCAAGTCATTCAGGCTCTCCTGGTCTTAATTTCATCATCCGAAAAAATGAGGATCAGTTGGATGATATAGATTCCAGCTTCAAAATTCTTTAAGAAATAAAGTGTTTGGGGCGGCTGGGTGGCTCAGTGAGTAGAGCACTGGCCCAGGAGTCAGGAGGACCTGAGTTCAAATGCGGTCTCAGACACTTCTATTTTTTCAGTAGGATCTAGCGGGGAAGCCTTTAAGTAAGACAAGCCTTGTGCCATTGGGGGGCACATGCCTACAAATTTCTAAGCCCTCATCAAACATTCTAGTTCCTGGGATGCCGCCATCACGGCTAGAAGACTCCTGTAAGCTTCTTCACTATGTGCTTCCATACCTGTGAGGAGCTAGCGTCACTAAAACACTGGAGGAGGGACAGTCATGTTGCCTCCAAAAACAACACTAGTGGCTCTATCTCAGCATGGCCAAGAAGCCCTATGGTAACTAACTTGTAAGATGGAACAGAAGAATAGGAATGGGAAAAAATGCCTGTTCAGTGATTTGAAGGGATTATCTTCTGAGCAGAGGTAGGGAGCTTTTTTTAAAAAAAACTACCTTGTCAGCTCAGCATGCCTGCAGTTTAAACACAAGTGTGACAGTTGGCCTGTGCACTCTTTCACACTTCAGAGACACTCTTGGTTTCCTTCTCTCCTTCCATTTTAGCAGTGGGTAGCCCTGCAACCTTTTGATCAGAAAGACTTTGCACCATTACATGACTGAACTCAGGATGCCAAACATCCTTGAGGAAGTTGACATTTGTATACTTTGAAAGGAAAAAAAAAAGAAAAGTGAATCCCAACCGCTTACTCCTGCCCATTTGATTAAGAGAGCATAAGTCAGCAGGAGAGGTGCTGCTTCTAACAAGCAAGGGTGTGCAGAAACTGATTGGTGTCTTTCTTTGAAAAAAATAGAAAAGCTGGATGTTAAACAACACTAATCAGAGTTGATTACAGGGACTGAATGAATTCATTGATGGGAAGGATTCGTGGTTCTGGAGACAACAAAAGAGATTAGATAATTGTCAAGGGAATAGTATATGGGATAATATATGAAGTTAGACTTAATACCCTAGCTAGGTAGTGCAGTAGATAAAGTGATGGGCCTAGAGTCAGGAAGACTCATGTGGCTTCATACACTTACTACTGTGTGACCCTGAGCAAGTCACTTGACCCTGTTTACCTTAGTTTCCTTATCAGTAAAATGAGCTAGAAAAGGAAATGGCAACCACACCAGTAGCTTTACCAAGAAAACCCCAAATGGAGTCACAAAGAGACAGACATGACTGAAAACAACTTAACAATCTTTCCTATTTCTGGCATCTATGGATGGAGTGTTGAACTTGGAGTCAGGAAGACCTGAGTTCAAATCCAGCCCCAGATACTTACTAGCTGTGTGACCCTGCATGAGTCACTTAACCACTGTCTGTCTCAGTGCTCTCATATGTAAAATGGAAATAATAAAAGCATTAACCTCCCAAGGTTGTCAGGATAAAATGCAATATTTAAAGGTGTTTTACATACATCAAAGCTCTGTTATAAATGCTAGCTATCATCATTATCATCCTCATCATTTGTGGATCAGTCTCTCTTGTTATTTTATTCCTCTTTGGGACAGTCCCCTATGTATAATGTCTTCAATACAATTACTGTTTACCAGATTCTCCTAGGGTCAAATAATGTATGAACCTGTCATAGATATGAGCTGCATGTCGGCCAGATGTCTAGACCAGGCTTTCGTGTGTGTTTAAGGAACTTATTTATGCAATGGCATTTTTTTCTACAAATCACAACCAATAGCTTCAATCATAAGCAGCAGTAGCAGAGGCCCGTGCCTTGAAAATAAAATATTGAGCAAGGGTGTCTAAGCATAACTCCTTCTACTTGCATCTTCTTGTCCAAGCGTGAAAGTCCCTAGACAAGATGCAACTTTCCTCTGCCCCCCTGCCCTCTTTGCCCCACCAGTGAAATCCATTTAGGCTCTGACTCAAGTACCTCTTTCACTTACCTGAAATCTGACCTTTAATGAGGTTGGATGGAAGATACAGACACGGACTCAGTTCTCTGGAGAGGGGCCTGTGCATCCACAGGGCCCTAGGGAAGAAGCAGCAAAACCAGTACCCAACAGAGATAGAGAAAGAAAGGAGAAACCATTGCCATATGGAAGCAAAACGAGAGAACAGACAGCACAACAGGCTGTCATGATGTAGAAAAGCAACAATAACCTGTCTCTTCCTTTGTACTGTTGGGTCATAAGGAGTTCCAAAGGAAGGTGAGACCTGCCAGAGGAGAAGGCTGCTTGACTTCTAGCAACTGTGAATTCTCTCTCCTTTTATGAGTATTACTCAGGATAGGACTAGGAGTCTGGAAGGCTATATTTCAGTACAGGAAAAGCAAGTTATCTTAAATGTTCATAGGCTCAGAAGTGAACCAGTATTGATTCCCATCAGGTCAAATAAAACCTGTCTTGTAGTTAGTGCTTTGTTAACCAGAGTGCTCGAATTGTGCTCAAGCCACTTATAGAGACAGAAGTGGGGGAAAACTCTGAGGGAGGGGTCATAAGCCACAAAGGTAACTATTAGGAAGCCTTCAAGACCAAACCTAGTTCATGTGAGGTCTGAGCCTATTAGACTCTGTCACACACACACACACACACACACACACACACACACACACACACATACACACACACAGTTCTAAGTATTTGATCCAAGTTCTTTCATCATCTTTAGTGACTTCATTTTGTTTTGCCTTGTATGGGTTGTATTACACAGGAATAAAAACATCCTATTATGTTGAGGTACTGACCTGCTAAGAGAAAAGATCATTGCTAAAAATTCTCTGTGTATGAGGGAAGTTGATCAGAGAAAAATAACAACTCCTGTTGCTTAAGAGACCCCTTTACCACAGCCCACATACTCATCTCCTAAATATTCCACCAGGTTTTGAAAAGGAAGAGGGAAAAATTGACTCAATGTACCAGATTTGGCCTATACAGTCCCCTAACCATGGTCCTTATTGGAGGTACAGGGAGGATGTTTCACAGTTGTTCATGTCTATGGTCCCAATAACCATCTAAAACATGCTATCTGTCCATCTCATTATCCAATTCTAGGTATCCCCCTATCTCAGATCCAGGGTTCCAGGGAAACGATCCCCTCTCATGGTTGTAGGGAATCAGGGGAGGTCCCCTCACCTATCCTTCTTGCCCTTGGCCTTTATTTTCTAGAATACTAGGGCTAGATCCTTCCCTTGCTTCACTGTTAGCATAAGGGTAAAATTACCTTTACAATGCTCCACCCATCCTGACACCTCTCCTAATAGATTCATCAGGCATCATTTCCAGTCCCACTAGTAGGATTCACCATCCTTGTGCAACTCAGTTCAGTAAGTGTCCTTATCAGTCCATCCCAGGCTTCAGGGGATGAGGGGGAGGGTTATCTCTCTAACTACTACTCTTTCTTAACCATAAGTGCTTTGTGGAATCATATCAATCAAGGATCAGTTTTAGGACAGTGAAATAGAGGGAATAGAGATATACTAGCGAGAGGTTTTACTGAGGTCTAAGTGCTTACTAGGTGCCAGGCACTGGGCTAAGCACTGGGAATACAAAGAAAGGTAAAAATACTACCTGTGCCCTCCAGGGGCTCCCATTCTAATGAGGAAGACTGTGCAAATGTGTGCGCATCCAATATACATATATACACTTATATATTGAACTCTTTGTGAGTTCAAATCTGACCTCAGACATTTACTAGCTGTGGGACTCTGGGAGAGTCACTTGACCCTATCTGCCTCAGTTTCCCTCATCTGTAAAATGAGCTGTAAAAAGAAATGGCAAACTGCTCCAGTATCTTTGCCAAGAAAATGCCAAATGGGGTCATGAAAATTCAGACATGACTGAAAAAGGACTGAATAACAACCATAACAAGGAGCTGCATTCGATTCCGGGAGTACTAGACAAAAGGGAAATAATCCTCACCCTCTCAGAGCTAACATCAAGGTAACTGGAGGGAGAGGTAGGAGGATCAAGAAAGATCTCATGTAGAAGCCAGTGCTCAAGCTGAGCTTTAAAAGAAACGAGGGGTTTTAAGAGGTGAAGGTGAGAAGGTGGTCCCTTCCAGATATGAGGGCCCACCTGTGCAAAAGAGTGGGGGCAGGAGATGGAGTGACATGTTATGGATCGATTTGAAATAAATTTTAAATATCAACATCCAGACTGACTAGAATGAAGAATGATAGGACTTAGAAGGGTGATCATATAAATAAATCTCTAGAAAGACAGATAAGAGCCAAGGCCTGAACATTTTATTTTTTTATCTCACAGGGAAGGGAGCGATAAAAAAATTTTTTTGAGGAGGTGGAGTGAGATCAGTGTTTTAGGAACATCAATTTGGAGGCAGTGTGGAGGATGAATTGGAGAGGGGAGAAACTGGAAACAACGAGATGTTCAGGCTAGAGGAGAGGAGAACTTGAACTCAGACAGAAGCCATGTGAGTAGAGAGAAGGGGATGGGTAGGAGATATGGAGTCGGAATTGGAAAGACTTGGCAACTGATTAGATATGGTAAGTGTAGAAAAGGAAAGAGTCGATGATGGTAGCGATGATGGTGACAGAGGAATTAATGCTTTTCTGCCTTTAGTGTTCTTAACTTTGCCTGGGTGTTTGAAAAGAAAACATTAATTATATAAAATCAGATGTGGGAATTGTCAGATCTTCGCAACCCCACAAAGCATGTGATTCTTCTGGTTTTTTAAAATTATGAATAAACTTAACCTAAAGTCTTCTGAGGGCTCCCAACAATTGGGGTTTTTTTGTTTGTTTGGAAAAGCATGCATTAGGGTTTTTCTTTTTGGTTTTTCACACATTCGTTCATTCTTTTTACTATAACTAAGGGTAGTTACAGTAAAAGAGGAGACCTATAGAGCCTTGCACTAAGGTATGAGCTCAAAGTTTGTAGAGATTCTCTTGAGTGTCTTAGTATTAATGGTCAAGCTAGAGAGAGGAACTCTTGCACAGTTAGGGTGAGTTGCAAGGTTACAGAACAATTGGTGGTTCAAAGAAAATGGGAACTAGAATTTAGGGAATCTCAGCCCTGCCCTTTGCTCCAGCTCATAGATTATATAAGACTCCTTTTGTCTATATCAAGGTGGGGAACCTGCAGCCATGAGGCCACATGTGGTCCTCTAAGTCCTCAAGTGTGACCCTATTTGTTCTGTGAAGTTTGGATTCGGTTAAAGAGCAGCACTTAAAGACCTAGAGGGCCATATGTGGCCTTGAGACTGTAGGCTCCCTATCCCTGGTCTATACCTATTGGAAATTTTGAGTACGTAGCATAGAATTAGTAGGTCAAATTTTTAATCACTTTTAAATGTTACTGTATTGCTTAATTTATAAAAACTAAAGCATTTCTGTGTTTATTAGGGCAGTAGATACTTCGTACAGCTGCAAAGTTTACTATTAATAACAAGTTGTTTATAAGTGCCTCATCCCTAGGAGCTCAAAATACTTGACAGACATTATCATTATTCCTTGTAACATTTACAGAGGGTAAGGAGAAGGTGCTTATTATTTTACAAATAGCAAAACTAAGACCTGAGGTAAAAAAGTATTTTGCCAAAATCACCCAGTAAGCCAGTAGTATAAATAACCCAGAATACATCAGATCTTCCAATTCTCAGGCCATTGTTTTCTCTTGCCTTAATTAGAACAAAACATCTTGCACAGAGTCTGTGCAAGACTATGGTATCCTGAATCCTGAGAACCTCAGGATTATAGAAATTTAGTAAATACTGCATTTCTTGAAAAATTGCTGTGTACTTAGAACATAGGACATATAAAGAACCATGCTTGCCTTTGAGGAACTTATTAAGCAAGTATATAGTACTTGCTTACTATATGTGAGGAACCATGCCAAGGGCTAGAGATGCTAAGATAAAAAAATCACCAAGTCCCTCCCCTCTAGAAATTTGAAGTCATATACAGGGTGAAGGAAAACAGAAGGAGGATGACACATATGTTAACTATAATATACAATATAGAATACATGTATAAGAATAAAGGATAAATCAAAGAGAACACTGTGAGGGGAAAAGGTGGCCACTACTTGGGAGAATTGAGGAAAGCTTCAAAGTAGATGCAGAATGCTAACTGGACTTTCAAGAAAGGATTTCAATAGAAATGTAGGGAGAGTTGCTTCTTAGCCTTTGCAAACTATGACGGGGCAAGGTAAGATCAAGGAATTCTAGATTATCTAGTTTGGCTAGAAGTTAGAGGATGTTAAGTGGAGTAGTATAAAATAAGGTTGAAAAGGTAGATTGGAACCATCTTCTGGAGGGGAGTGAATGAAGAAGTCTGTGTTTTATTCAGTAGACAATGAGGATACAATTAAGTTTTTTAAACAGAGGCCTGTACTTTAGTAGAATTACTTTGACAGAATAATGAAGGATAGATTGTAAAGGGGAGAGAGAGGAGGCAGAGAGACAAAGTACTTAGGACTTTATTATTATACCTTGGACTAGAGGTAGTGCTGTTGTGGACTAGGGTAATAGAAAGTGGGAGATGGTATGAGATATATTTCAGAGTTAGAATTGCTAGGTCTTGAAGACTGATTGGACATAGGGATGCAAAAGAGAAGGGGAATCAGATATGACTGAGGCTTTATTTCTGAGGGACTGAGAAAATGGTGACACTATCAACAGAAACAGCAGGTGACGATCTTGGGGAAAGATGTTCTGTTCTGAACATGTTGAATTGGAGATCTTAGAATTGGTCTAGCGTACTCTTGAAAACGTGGAATATCAGCTCAGGGAAGAGGATGGGATCGCAGATGAGCCTTGAGAATCCTCTGCGGAGGTCATAACTGAAACCAGGATAATCAATGAGATTACCAAGCTATGGGGTAGTGGTTTGGGAGGGGGAGGAAGACAGGGAAGGAGGAGGAAGGGAGGCAGGGAAGAGAAAGGGAAGAAGGAGAGACAGAGGCAATGGAAGGGAGGAAGAGGAGAGGTGGAGAGAAAGAAGAGGGTTTTAAGGATTTTGGAAAATGTCTGCATTTGGGAGTTTGGAGGAAACTAAGTACCAGGGAGATAGATGGAAAGAGTCATGTCACAGAAACCCAGGAAGAAGAAAATATTAAGAAGATGTTTATTTTTTTTTCCTTTAAGCAGTGCTGTTTTCCTCCCCTGGGAAGAAATCATGTGGGAGTTGAAGGACTTTAATCTAGTGATAAGTCACCTTTGATACAAATTCCTGAAATCTGTTTGGTTCAGGGCTAAAATCTCATTGTGCTCGAAAAGCAACATATGCACAGAGACCAAGAACAAAGGCAGGCCTTTCTGCCATTAAATGTTTCCTCTTAACCTGCCTCACTCTTCCTATATGTGAAATAGGAAAATGATGCCTGCTCTCTTGTGATATTGAAAGTGAATGAGATACATTTTGAAGAGTACTTTGAGCTGAGACAAATTATTTTATATAAGTAGACTATAATATTTTAAAATTATATTGCTTTATCTTCCTTTATTTTATCTTTTCCTGAAGAACTGCTATTTCAGAATGTCACATTAGTCCAAATATAGGCCACCGTTTTTCCCCAATTCTGCCTCATCTAAAACCTGAGTGCAGTCAATAATTGGTGCTGTTTCTCAGTGTATGCCTGTATATGTTTTTGAACTAAAGATACCATATTTAAAAGAGTAGCCAAAATTTAGAACCCCTTATTTTCAAAACAGTATGGTATATTAAAACTCCATATCCTTGATATAACTCCTTTTAAAAAGAACATTTAACACAGAAAACCCTCTAAAATTATATATGATATCTAGGATCACAGAATAATGGAATTCTAGGACCAGAAGAGGCGGTAGAGATAATCTAGTCTAATTCCTTAATTTCCTAAATGAGGAAACTAAGGCTTAGGGTAGTGAGGTGACATGTCCAAGTCTCTTAATACCTGGGAGGCACAGGTGAGGTTTTCCTCATTTTCCTCTAAAGCATTCAAATGGTTCAAAAGAGAAAATAAAAGTGGAAATGAGATTTGAGTTTTTGACCGTGACGCTAAAACATAGGAGATGATGGACTCTGAGCTCCTTGAGCCCCAGCCCTTAGCATAGCTCCTGGCACAAAGTAATGGCTTAACAAATGGCAGTTGCCAGACTAGTCAGAGAAGAAATGTACCTAACAAGAGTGGATAAAAACATGTCTGCCTGAAACCAGGCAAATCTGACCCAAAACACTCTCAGTGAGAAAGGAAGAGGCAAGGAGAAAACTGCCTAGTAAGGACAGCTGAAGAGCATCTCACAGGTAGGAATAAGAAGAATAGTGGAGACACCTAGACATTCACAGGTGAAAAAAGTAAGAAAGCAGCCAGCACTGAGTCCTGTGCTTTTGGATGTCTGTAAACAAATTCATAAACTATCGATAACAAAAAGGGGAGTCAGATACCCTAAGGCAAAAAAGGAAAAATCATCTCACTGGTATCACTGAGACTTGTTGGGCTGAGAGCCATGATTTGGATTATACTTCTGGAAGGGTCCAGGAGAGGTAAAAGGGGTTAGAGAAGCATTCTGTTTTCGAGTAGAGGGGCCAGGTCAATACCTACGATTTCATGTGTAAGGCACTCCTAATGAGGAAACTCAGTCTACCAGTTACAGCACATTTAGAGACTTGCCTAAGAACGCTGAGAATTAAGTGAGGCCCGTGGTCACATAGCAGGGTATGTCAGAGACAGGACTGAACCCAAGTTTCCCTGACTCTGAGGTCGTCCTTCTATCTGCTGTGCCTCTGATGTAGCCTTGTAAATTAAGAAAATACGCTCATGTGAAAAATTCTGAGAAACAGAAGCGTGGTGGAGAGCATCTAAGTAGAGATCATTAGGGACAGAATTAGAAGTGATATTGATATCAGTTGTTGTTCAGTTGTCTCTGACTCTTCATGACCCCATTTGAGATTTTTTTTGGAAGAGATGCTACAGTGGTTTGCCATTTCCTTCTCCAGCTCATTTTACAACTGAGGGAACTGAGGCAGAAAGGGTTAAGTGACTTACCCAGGGTCATAGACCTGAGAAACATCTGAGACCAGATTTTAATTTGGGTCTTCCTGGCTCCAGGTCTGGCACTCTATCTGCTGTGCCAGCTACCTGCCATTGTCATAAGAGACATGGAAAAAAATTAGGTTAGAAGTCAATCAATTAATGAGCATTTATTGTGCCTACTGTGTTCCAGGAACTCTTCTAGGTGCTAGAGATACCAAGACAAAAATGAACTGACACTAGCCCTTAAGGACCTTGCATTCTATCAATCAGGGCACAAAGTCAATGCAAGTTAATTAAGCAAGTGGGGAGGAGTTTTGGGAAAGGTCACAAACCTGGAGAGAGATATGAAATAATTGTAGCAAGAGACCTCAGTTCTCTGGACAGTTCTCTCTGCTCCAAGTAAAGCATCCAATAATTGCTTGACTTCTCTTGATGATTAGTTTATAGTTGAAAAAGTAGAAGAACTAAAAGATCTTCTATTCTAGATTTGATTCTTACCGGCAAGAAGGGACTATTTTCCAGTGATGGAAATAATGAGTATATTAGAAAGAAGTGATCATCTTAAAATTAGTGACAGAATTTTCAGCAGAAGAAGTGAGGAAAGCCCACCATAATCTAATTGCTCTGTGAATTCACAGAAGACTCATCAGCCCATTAAAAATGTTAAAGGCTCTGTATAGAAGGTAAAAGCAAGAGCATGTAAAACATGACTTGGACTTTTGAGTAGAGTTATAAAGACAGATATGGAAAAGTTCATGGAAAGGGTATGTCCAGGAGTATCAAAGTTGGAGAGAGACATAGTTGGGAGAAAGGCATTTAAGGGAGTATGTATATGTAATTATTGCAATATGGGAAGAACTTAAAAATTCTACACTTCTGGAAATGATCTCCACAGAGAAAGTTGTTAAGGACTAATCTACCAGTTGTTTAGCAAATGACACTGGCCAGCACCCTCCAACATCAGATTCTACTTCTTCTTTCTTTACTCTCCAGCTTTAACACTTTACCTTGTAGCACTCCCTCATGACTATCAGAGAAATTCTTAGCCCTCATGCACTTTTATTGTTTCTTTCCCATTGGCAGAGCTATCAGAGGATTATAGTTACAGTAATTTTGTCACCACCTCTACCTTAGGTGCCCATTAGGTAAACCATCTCTCATATTTTAGGCAGTCCTTAAGGAAAACCACTTTGCAAAGCACTGTGCTCAGTGGGGAAGTTGTGTGATTTAGCCGAGTATGCCTGTGGACTTCTGCTTTTGCCTAGCCCTGATGACATGGGAGGGGGTAGTGGTGGAGGAGGGAGTCAGTGCCTGTCAGAAGCATACATGCAGTCATGTGCTAGCTTCCACAAAGGAGCATGGGATTTGACATTCTTGTTCCCCAGAGAAGAGTGGGACATGGTGTGAAAAGTAGTCACTCGGTAGATCCAAGTCTGTCTGTTTTTAAGCTCTGATGCAATCATACCACCATTTACTATGGTCAGAAAAGAATTATTGTGTGTCAGATGTTTGATATCCTAAATAGACTTTTCCTATACCCTGACTTTGCATTGTGAATTTAGAGCATCCCCAGGTGACCCTGGTTGAAACGTGTCCTCTGTGTGGCTCCAGAGCACTGTAGCCTGTTTCTAGAGTTTGTGTTCTATGACTTTATATGTTTCCGCTTGAACTAAAACTCAGTAAGATGTAAAACTCACTGAAGGTGAGGGCTATCTCATCTTCACGCTGATTTATATAGTTCTTAATGTTTACACAGCATTGTAGAGATATTATTGTGTTTGGTTCCTACAACAGCCCTATGAGGGAGGTGCTATTATTATCTTCATTTTACAAATGAGGAAGCCGAGGCTGAGAGGGTAGGTGACTTGCTCAGGGTCATACAGCTAATAAGTATCTGAGGAAGGATTCAAACTCAGATCTTCCTGACTCGCAAGTCCAGTACTCTGTCCACTGTCAGCAATCCAGCTGCCCGTTTCTGTCTTCATAACCCCTATGCCTGTTATAATACTTTACACATACTAAGTGCTTAATAAATGTTCATTGAATTCACTTGAACAGAATCCTAATATTTATAGTTAGAAGAGACCTTTAAAAATCTGACCCCTATTTTATAGATGAGGAAACTTGTGCCCTAAGAACTTTAGTGACTTACCCAAGATCATCCAAGTAATAAGTGATGGAGCCAGAATTCCAACCCAGGTCTTCTGACTCCAAATCCAGGAGACTTTTCATTATACCCCTAGGACCTCCCAACTGTTAATAAAAGAACATGATTTTTAGAAGCCATGTTTCTCCATAGTAGGAAACTTTAATATTTCCTCTTTCTCTTTGAAAGTATGAACACACTAAATAAGCATTAAAAAACATTTTGTAAAAACCAAAGCCCCAGAGGGGTGGCTAGGTGGTGCAGCAAAGACAGCATCCGCCCTGGAGTCAGGGGGACCTGAGTTCAAATGCAGCCTCAGACACTTAACACTTAACTAGCTGTGTGACCTTGGGCAAGTCACTTAACCCCAATTTCCCTGCCTCCCCCCCTCCAAAAAAAAGGTAAAAAAAAAAACAAAGCCCCATTTGAATATTTGATCTGGGAGGCTGCTTGTTCTCCAAGTTATTGCTCATAGTCCCTGGCTTCACTAAAAGTTCATCCACCTAGGAGATAGAATTCTAGAACACTGAAAATAATTTTGACTGAAAATGGATATTTTGCTATTAAAAAAGGAAATGGAGGCCCAGTGGACGCTTTGTTGCTACAGGTTAGAGATTTGTACTCAATGTAGTTTTAAACAGCATAAAGAAATGTGTTTATTGGAAGTGGTACAATTGTTCCATGTAAAATGAGAAAGATTTTTTCCGCATGCACAGCTAAGCCGCCCATTAAACTGGGAAATAGGGTTACCTTTAATGATACAGTACATCAGAGTCAGAAGAAGTTGCCCTCAGCAGATGGGTGGTATTAAAAAAAATTACAGAGCCTTATTTGCATCTGAGAGTTCTTCATGATATCCACTGAAAGCTTACTGGTCCTTGTTAGGGCAGTACCTCATTTCTGGAATTAAGTATCCAGTTATTTTACACGGTATCCCTTTCTATCACAGAAAAAAGGGAGAAAAAAGTTTGTCAATCCTAGAAACATTTAAACATACCATGCCAAAGTCTACTAGGTATCGTTGCATTCAGTGGGAATCTAGATGGATAGTGGTGGTGGACAACTCAGGACAATTCAGCCAACCAGAAATGAGTGTCTCTACTCTGTGTGTAATAGGATGGATGGAACATGGATCCATGACTTCTAACATATCTTGAAAGAAGATTATGAAGATGATTTTTTTCCTTGAACCTGCACTGTTTTGCATTTATTTTGGGGCCCCTAAGTGGTATAGTAGTGAAAATGCTAGGTTTAGAGTATAATACTTAGAATACTAGGCTTAGAGTCAGGAAGGCATGAGTTCAAATCTGACCTCACTTACTAGCTTTGTGACCTTGGGCAAGTCACTTAGCCCACTTTTGCACCAGTTTCTTTATGTGTAAAATGGGGGCAATAATAGCACCTACCTGCCAGGGTCATTGTAAAGCTCAAATGAGACAGTATTTGCAAAGCGTTTAGAATAATGCCTGTCACACAGCAGATACTATGTAACTGTTGGCTATTATTATTAATATTATCTTGATTCATCTTTAAAAGTAATTAAATGCTGTGTATCATGATACCCTCATCTGTTTATTCCTTTACAAAGTTAGTGAAGATTTTTCATCACAACGCTGGGAAGTGAGCAGTACAACTGTCACTATCCCTACTTTACTGGTGATGGAACTGAGCCTGAGAGGGTTAAGTGACCTGCTCCAAATCATGCAGTCAGAATTTGAAATCAGATCTTGACTCTAAATTCAGTGTTCTTTCTGATCCCATGGGTCATCTAAGTGGCAAAGTGGGCAGAGTACCGGACCTGTCTGTGGTCAGCAAGACCTGAGTTCCGATCCAACCTCAGATCCTCCTCAACAGTGAGTCCCTGAGCAAGTCACTTGACTTCTGCCTGGCTTACTTTCCTCAGCTGGAAAAACAGAGGTAGCGACAGCACCTCCTTTATACGTTTGTGAGGATGAACTCGTGTAACATTTGTAACACACTTAGCACTGTGCCTGGCATACAGCAAACACTTAGTGCTTATTCCATTCCTCTCAGTAACAGCCGTGCCATTTAGGTGCTGGCCATATTTTCTGTGGACACAGTCTCTCAGAGTGCTACTCTTAAGTCTTTCTGCATATATGGAGAAATAATCAAGGGAGATGGCATTGTGGTGCCATGGAGTATATTGAGATGACTTTATACCTTTTAATGGCAGCCTGACTCCTTTGAAAGGACTCTAGAATTGAGTTTTAGGGATGAGATGCCATGTGCTTTCATGTGGCTACTGTGGAAATTCCTCCCCCTCCCTTTTTTTTTCATTCTGTCTCTCAGTCTCTGTTCCTTTCTCTCCCCTCTTTCTCCCAGTTTCATGAAAATTCATTTATCTGTGACATTTAAAGACTCTGTCTGAGAGGTGTCTGGAGCTGAGGCCGGCTGCGTACATCAATAGTTTCTTAGAATCTGGCACTCTGTCAATATTTGGGGGCCTCAGTAACAGCACTTAGATGCAGTGTCTGCCAGCCGACACGCTCTTAGCGTCTCCGTAATGAGTTTGAATGGATGGATATTAGTACGTCAGATCCTCTCACAACGGGTAATGCTTTGGAGACAGTTTATAGATGCCTTGATTTTTCCTCTCTGCACTTTACTTCCTGTTTATTTGATGTCATTTGTGTATATATGAAATCATAGGAATCTTCAAAACAATTTTTTCTAGAGCCAGAGGTAAAGAGGATCATTGTACTATCCAGATTTGAGGGTTAGGGAGAATCTGTAGGAGTGCCTGAGTAATGAGAATTTCTTTAATTATATGATTAGGTTCTCTCTTTGCATGCATCAGGTAGATAGGATAAAAAAATACTGGGTGCCATTTTGTGAAAGTAGGGTTCATTTTTCCTAAGGTTTTTTTAAACCTTTTTTCATAAGATCTACAAAGCTCATGTGCAATAGAGATTGGAGGTGGTCAAAGGTAATCTTTTAGTGGGAGTGGAAAGAAGTGTTTCTATGGGATGCTGCTGTTTATTTCCATTCTCTTTTCATATTTCCCAATTCTCTTGGATTATCTTTACTCACTTGTAGATGGGGTGCCTTGTTAATAAAATAGATAACCACTCAGAAAAGTGATAGCAGTAGAGAAAGACCAGGCTAGACACCTTTCTTATTCCAAGGATGCCAATTACTCATCCCCTCTGAAGTATTAACTTAGAGCTTCCTCTTGGGGTGGGGTAATTCTGGAATGTAACATTCAGTGGAACAAAGCAGTGTTATTGAGAGTTCACACTAATTCCCAGATGTGAATCCAAACAGGAATGAGTCCAGAAGATCTCATCTAACTTTGACATCCCTAATCCAACAAATGGAGGGGAGATAAAGAGGGTTCTAGGAGTGGTCTGGGTATTCCATTTGTCTGAAACCCCAGAGACTTCAAACTAGGGGCCACCACCCAATGAGCCAGGAATGACTCTTCAACTCACAAGTCCCTTCCATGTGATCTTTCCAATGCCATCTCTCTGGCTCTCTCAGGCCCCTTTCAGGCTGGATTTTCCAGTTAGACCTCCAGAATTTAAAGACTTTTTCTTGATATCTGGTGGCCTCATTATATACCATAGAATACCTTATATACCCCAGAACATATCTCCACAGAAGGCTCTAAGGTCCCTCATCCTATGACCCAGAAGAACTCTTCAGTCTGGTAGTTAAGGAATCATAGAGTCATAAATCTGGAGCTTGGAGGTCATCTTGTGTCACCCTCTCAGTTTACAAGTAAGGAGATTGATACCCAGAGAAGTTGTGCTGGGTCAGAGTTGTGATTTAAGCTTAATAACAATAGCAACAATAATTAGTAATAATGATAATACTTAGCATTTATATAGAAGTTGAGGCTTTGTGAAGTGCTTTACAAATATTATCTTATTGTAACCTCATAACAAAACTTACAATTATGCTGTTACAATGCTATTGTGCTGGTATGGTGCTATCCTGATCCCCATTTCACAGATGAGGAAACCGAGGCAGAAAGAGGTCATGTGAGTTGCCAGGGGTCACATAGCTAGGAAGTGACCAAGGCTGGGTTTCAATTCAGGCCTTCCTGACATCTAGTGATCTCAGTGCTGGGACCCTAAGTCCAGTCCTCCAAATTCATTCCTCTTATTCTCTCTTACCATACTACCTCTGCAGCTTTGGAAGTTCTGGAGATGATGGTGCTTCAGGATTTTTTTTTTTTGCCTTATACCTATAGCTTTCTCAAAATCTGAGAGGTTATTTGATGAATTTTAAAGGATGTATCTGAGATATTATGTTTGTTATTTCTAGAAGTCACTCTGTTTTTGAACCTAATGATTTTTTAACTAAATTATACATTAGGTTGATTAGTAGAGGCCTCTTGGGAATGGCTCCATTAGTCTAAAGGTGACGTGGGTGTGGAGAAGTGTGTGTGTCAAAGGCCCCAATCACTTAAATGATCTGGCTTGTTCAGCATCAGGCTCACACATTTCCATAGGTTAAAGAAAATGGGAACAGGGAGAGAGAAGATTAAGGAAGAAAAAAGATACATAGACATGAATTTTTTAAATGACATATAACAAAGCATCTGGTTCTTCCCCATAACCTTTTAACACATATACAGTAGGGCCCCAGTAGCGCATGTAGAGCTACAAGTGAGGGAACACATGTGCTGTCTTTCTTCAGTCTGAACTTAGTTCTGCCTTTGTGTTACACACACTCACACACAGACACACACACACACACAGACACACACACACACACACACACACACACACACACACACATACTCTCCCCAATAATCAGGTATGAACCACACAAGCCTTTTATTATCATAAAAACATAGCCAGGCATAATAGAGAACATTTTCAACATTATCTGTAGGTGAATTAGCGACTTGATTCCATTATTGTCTATGATGTGTAGATAGATATAGATATAGATGTATAGATACACAGATAGATGAGAAATGTCTTGTAAACGGCATAGATTCAGTATTTTAAGAGTTTGTATCATTGGTATTCCTTATTGTGTTTTTTTTTGTTAAGCAATAAATATCTCTCTATCTCACCCCCACACCCATCCCACTCTTTTCTCTGTCTCTTTCTGTCTCTCTCTGGTAAGGTCGGGATCTTGGAAACCAGTGGCAATTTAGAATCAGGCAGCAAGGAACATGTGAGGAATTTTATTTTCTTAGGCATGGCTTCTGAAATCCTTTGGGATTATTTGCAGTGTGAAGGGCTGCCATTTTTCCATTCTGTTTTTATTAATACTAAAAGGTCCACTTGGCTAAGGCAGAAGAAGTTCAGGTTATACCTCCTGGAGACCTCAAGTACTTCTCTAGCTCTTCTCTTTCAGTTTAGATTATTAATATAAAGTCAAGTTAAAAAAAAACTGTAGGGGGAATCTATGGGACAAAGATGATGAGAGAATGCATCATGTTTCATACACTTCAAGAGAAACATGTGCATTGACTTCAGCATTTTCTACCCTTACTGCTGTAAGTGAAATAAAATCTACTGTTATTGTGAAGATACAGTTAGTTAATGCCAATTTGATGTCACAGTTATACACATAACACACGTCTCTGTGTATCTAAAATGAATAGGTAGGTATCAGATAGAAAATAAAGGACAATCATTGGAAAGATACCTATTCCAGTCCATGATTTTCATTTACAATGACAATTTTATCCAGGAATCCTTTTTTGGCCAAAGCATCCTCACATTTGTTCCCAGGCAAGGAGTAATTTTATAGAGAAATTCTCACAAAAGGTCTACTTGGCTGCTTTTAACTCCGAAGAACCCCAAGTAGAGGTGTAATGACCAGAATTTTTCTATTTCTTTTTAGTAGTCAGTTCAAGAGAACCATTTAAACACAAATCTACTAAATTTACAATGCACAAGCCCTGATTGGGTGTCCCCGCCTTTGTTCTCTCTGGAGAAATCACTTAAGAACTCTTTTCTCCAGAATTATAAAAGCAAATATATTTGAATTTCTTCACATGTCATATTGACCCAGCAGATAATTTAACCAAGTGCCGTGGAGCCAAGGATCAGGCATGTCTATTATTGAAGAATGTTGAGTTGTACTGTGTTACTACCCTACAAGTATAGCTTGATGGGTAGATTGAGGTAGAGAAAATGTATGTGGTTATGAATTGCTGATACTCTTCTGTAAGATCATGTTGCCTTTTTGGAGGAATTATTCTATGTTATAGAATATAATTTATAACAGATTAATAATTTATCATATGTACATGTAATAAATCACCATTAAGAAATATATATATTCATAAATACATGGAAACTCAGATTATTATCCAAATAATCTATTCACTACAATCTGGCATGATTGTAATTGTGTGGGGCAGTATGGTGAATAGACATCATGCTTCAAAGGAAGGAAAACCTGGGTTCAAATTCTGCCTCTGACACCTATTGGCTGTGTGACCCTGAGCAAGACACTTAACCTTTTGGTTCTCTAGACCAGAGGTGTCAGACTCATGGCCTGAGCCACAGAATTCCTGAGTGAGGTCAGAACCAGATTAAAATGTAATTCAGAAATAAGCAAAGTGATAGCATTAAATATTAGAAATATTATTAAAATAACATAATTATAATTAAATAAATAAAGATGAAACACACCATAATGATGGGGGGGGAGGGGTTGTTTGTTTTCTGAGTCAGTTTGTCCCCAATAGGGATCTGTTCCTCTTTGAGTTTTACACTGCTGCTCTAGGCAACAAAATCGCAGAGAAGGTGCAGACCTTCACTGATAGGAGGGAGTCTCCTCACCTGAGTTTCCCTGTGTCAGTAAAATCACATTTCTAGTCCCTATCCTTATAGATTGCAGTCATATGTTAGCAGATTTCATATTTTAATGAGAGAAATCCATAAAATTGTCTTTAAAACACTTTTAAGGGATCAAGATACTAAACAATAACCATTATGATGTAAAGAAGGTGACCAGACAGATGAATCTAATCTTCTATGAAGGAATGATGGTCCTGATGAAGTAAAAGAAAGAGATAGATACAGCCTAATTAGACACACACTAACCAGGCTTTTGATTTGCCTCACACAACCATAAAATGGATCATAGAACTATTTGGAGGGTGTACAACAGCTGGAGAGCTCCACTCAAGGAATTGTTATTAGCAGATCATCATCCACATGGGAGAAGCTATTAACCACATTTCTCAGGAATTGGTCTTCATTATTATTTAACTTATTCCCTTCATGATTCAGATCAGTGATTTCCACCTTTGAGTTAGGAACATCCCAGGGAATTATGAATTATCAGACCTGGTGTTGCAATCTTATAAAAACAAAATTCATCTGAATTGAGAGGATGATAGATTTGGAGCTGGAAGAGGTCCTAGAGGCTATCTGTTCCAGTCCTTTCATTTTACAGATGAGGAAACTGAGGCCCACAGAGAGTGTGTCTGTTCTAAAAAGTTGGAAATCACCAATCTTGATGTTGGAATAGAGAGCATGATTATGAAGGCTTCTGTTAACCAGGAAACTGAACAAATCACTTTAGGAGAGGCTAGGATCAGAATGCAGCACAAATTCAGAGGGATTTGGAGATGTGGTCAGAAACCAAAGGAATGGTTTTCTGTCAAGGATGAGTTCTTTACAGTATGCCAAAAGGAAGAAAAACAAACTTTACGAATGAAATTTAATTTATTGAAGCATGCTCTCAACACAAAATTCTATATACAAAGCTTTCAGTTTAAAATTCATATACACAGACACACATCATTGTGTTTATCTCTATGTAAATATATACATGTATATGAAAGAGTACAAACACATGGAAAAGACAAATGTGAGTGTATATATGTGTGTGTATGTACAAATATTTATACATTCACACACACGGTGTCCCAAAAGTCTTAGTGCTTTTTTTTTTTTCAAAGCTTAATTTTGGAGGTCTGTATGTATATACTCATACACACGCATATATACACACGTATATATAAACACTGTTTGGACACACACATACACACTATGTATATACACACATCTGTGTATATATGTATGTTTGTGTGTGTGTATATATAATAATACACATTTATATACATATAGGTAAACTTTGCTCCATCTTTACTTTTTCCATGTTTACCTTCTTTTCCCATTAGACTATAAATGCCTAAGGGAGCAGATATGTCTTCACTCTCATTTTTAAAAGCTTTTCATAAGACCTCCCACCATTTTCTGAACATTTTTCTGAGCATTTATATATTTTGCTAACTGACTAGGAGATGAAAACTACTGGCTTAGATAAAAGTGTGATGGTAGCACATATATGGGTCATAGGTGTCCTGGTGTGACAGAAAGAGGACTAGACTGGTGATCAGAAAACTTGGGTTCTAGTCACTGAGTGACTGTGTGCACAGTTTTTTGTGGCTTATAAGGGGGTTGCTTTCTTAAGGTCTCTTGTGGCTCCAACCTACTAAGATTCTGTGAGTCCAGAATGTAGTACTGTTCCTAGAAGTGTATCCTTGTATAGCAACGTATAGAGGAGACAATTTAAGAACAGTGAGGTAAGTGGAAAAGCCATTTTCATAATGGGTGGTAAGTGATTGGGACTTGAGTTTTCTGTTAGCCTCACATTTGAAACCTGGCCATATAATACCAACATGTCCTTTAATTTAAGATACCATCATTGACCAATCCATATTATCTGCTTACAGGTAGAATTAATTTTTTTTTGTTTATAGAACTTTTATGACACTGAAAACCCAGAAATCATAAGGATGGTCTCTGTACTCCACAGTACGTCATAGTGTTTTATCAGTAGGCGTTTAATAAAGGTTGAATGAATGAATGAAAGTATTATAGTATACATAGACTAGAAAGAGAAAGGATATTATTTCAGGACTTGTGTTTATGTTCCATTGAAAAGCTTGAAATCAATGGGCATGATAATGAAGATTATCGATCAGGTTGAAATATACAAAAAGGAAAAAAAAAACTAATGTTAAATATTGTTTTCAACGTTAACTAAATTCCCTATTAATTCTCCCACTGTCCTGGGTGTATTTATATCCCTCTTTGCTACTGGATCAGGGTATAGGTCTGTAGTGTCCGTTTCACAGATATAGCCTTCAGAATTTGCTGTACAGCACTATGTGAAGTATTTCTGATTCCTCTCCAAAAATATGAAACCAAACATGTGTTGGTGGCGTTTATTAAGGCAAGAGAAATCAAGAGGAAGGAGCCATGGAGAGCAATTAGAGAACAGGATGAGGATCAAAAGGATTACAGATCCTTTACCTTACACATAGAGTCTTGTTTGAGCAAAAAGATAGAACCCAATACCTTAATGATTAATGAAAAACCTGAGGTCTCTGAACTTGAATGTTTCCTTTTACTTCTGAGAGTGGTAAATTGGGTTCAGAGTATGAAGCGGAGAGAGGTCAAAAGCTACTCAGTAATACCTTTGGATGTTTTCATACATACAAAGAGCCTGTTGTGTCATTTTGATGATTTGGGGGATGTGCTACACAAATTAAGGAAGTGAACTCCGTATTTAGCAGTTTAGTCTTAATTTTTTTTAAATGAAAGCTTAAAAAAAACGTAGAGTTTGCATGAGCTAAATGTTTCTTAGTTGGTACATGAATACACTCAGGAGGACTCATGAACTTGTTTCTTTCTTTAAAAAAATACTATTTCAATCGAATCAATTTCTTTTGCAATCCTGAATATTTTATTTTATGCCTTAAAAACATTATTCACAGAGAGGGCCCGTTGGCTTCACCAGGCTGTTCCAGGAGCGTGTCACCTTCAGAAACGGTTCAGAGCCTTGCTCTGTAGGAATACCTGATGGGCTCAGTTCAGTCGTAAATATCACATAGCTACCATGCAAGCTGTTCTTTGTTACTGGCAAAATGACTGGGAGCAGGATGTGTGCAATGTACAAGAGAAATCAGCTCAATCCTAGGTCTCTACATCTTAGATATGGGTATTTTCTTCACTGTTTAGATTTACATAGCTCATAGTTACCATCAAAGGGGACTCACTCCAAAGCTGTCATTAGAAAGGAACAAAGCAAATGATGGAACAAAAAGACCTTCTCTTAAAAGTTAGAAGTTTAGACTGTTTCAGTGATCCTTACAACCCTAAGAAACATGCCTTCCCTTTGCCCCACCTTAGAGGAAGAGTTGACAAGTGAAAGGAAGTCTCCCTGGAGGTTACACTGGCACAAAGAGTAGGCTGAGCTGAAGGCTCTACACAAGACCAGAGAGAAGAAAGTTGTCAGAGACACAAGGGGATGCCACCAGAAGTTCTCCATTTACAGCACAGACATGGGTGATTATGTTAGAACCACTTTTACCACTTCCCTAGTGTATTAGAGCAAGAATAGGTCAGACCAGGGAAAAGGAATAACATCTTGGTGAGCCTTTCCTTTCCCAGAGGCTTGGAGAAGATGGAAACACAGCTTGATCCAAGTTTTTCTTCCTGGATCCTCTCTCCCACTTTTTAAAAATCATGGCTTCCATTTTCCTTGTTCCCAGATCAAAATGTTAACCAATAACACAGAGCAAAGGCTCCCTGAGCTTATAGAATCAGTGCCTCTATTTCATTGACTTTTATAAACCTATACTTTCTTGTTATTCTCTAATGACTGATACCAAGCTCTGCCTTTGTGTGAGTAGATTCCCTTCCTTCTCCATGCCTTACCCTGTGCCCCAAGAAATATCTAAGATATATTATTTTCCTTCTCCTGTGTCTTACTTCTTTAAGTCCTCCTGCGGGAACATTCCCTGAGAATCACCCTTAGATTTGTTTGTAAAATCATATCCAAACATTTGGACAACAATCCCTGATCGAAATCTTAAGACTAGATTGTATTTATAGAGTGCTGGTTTGGGGCACTTAGCATACTCTACATCTCTTCTATCAAGAATTTTCACACCATCCAGGTCAGGTGGATTCGGAGCAGGTATTATTATCTTCATTGTACAAAAAAGGACACTAACACCCAAGAGGTAAAAGTGATTTGCCCAAGTCTCTCAGCGAGTCCATGAGAGGCCTAAGAATAGAATACTGAACTCTGCATTCCAACTTTGTTGGTGTCTCTCAATTTCCTGCAGAAAAAAAGTGACCTAACGTGGATGATCACACACATTAATTTTATAATATGATATCATTATTTTACTATTCAGTTAAATGCTTTCTGAGTTTGGATTGGCTGGCTTGGAAGCCAGTAACATCCTCTAGTGACTTCCCTCTGCCGATTATTTCCAATGTATCCTATATATATCTTGTTTGTACATTGGTGTTCTTGTGTTACCTCCCCTGTTGGGCTGTGAGCTCTTGGATAGCTGGGGTCATTCTTTTTATTGCTGCTGCCTCCCCCCACTTCTTTATATTCCCAGTACTTAGCATAGTGCCTGTTGTCTCCTTGATATCCCATCATAGTTCCTTAATAAAAGAACCATAAAATCTTGAGTTTTAAAGGATCCCAGATGTTGTCTAGTTCATCTTCCTTTTTCCATGACACAGAAATCCCCTCTATAATGTCTCTGACAAGTGATCATTCGGTTCCTGTATATCTCCACTGAAGGGACACTCAGTACCTCAGGAGGAGCACCCCTCAGCTTTAGGACAGGTCATAGGGAATTTTTTCTGTCTTTTGAGTCAAAATCTGATTTCTTATAACTTCTACTCATTGGCCTTAGATCTTCCCTCTGGAGCTACATAGCATAAGTCTCTTATGTGCCATATATAACAGACCTTCAGAAACTTGGAGACAGGTATCATGCTCTCTCTAAGTCTTCTCTTCCTCAGGCTAATAATATCCACCTCTTTCCACCAATCTTCACATTCCTTTGCTTCAAAAATTCAAAGCATCCCTCTTGAAAACTGAACATGAAACATCCATGACATCATCAAACTTTGGTCATGGTGAATAAGTCTGTGCTTCTACACGTATGCAATGTGGCAATGTATCCCTATAGGGAATTGAGGCAGAGGAGCAAGTCACTTCACTCTGGTCCACGACTCTTGGCTTGTGATGGCCATTCTGTTCCCCTAAAGGAAAAGCCTCTCCTAGTTCACACTGTTCAGTCCCTAGGATACCATTTTATGATGCCACAACCGACCCATTCATTTGGACCAGGCAAAGAGGACCAATACAAAGACAAATTATTGCTCAGTAATTCTCTTCGAAGCAGAGAATTCTAAACATGGAGGAACCATCTCCCCTTAATGGGAGCCAGAAATCCTGTAAGTGCTTGAAATGGCATTCACAAGTCTGAATGGTAAACAGACAAAAACAGGAGCGCACCAGTTGCACAAATGACTTGCTTGTCACAAACTTGTCATTGCAGTAATCTAACATTTCTTTCACAAAGCAAGATGGAAAGTATGGAACAAACAGGCCCTGCTGACGTTTTGGCTCTGCTAAGCCTTCCTCTGAGCTAAAGCATCTGCAGCATCTCCCTGTTCTAGACCCTTTATCTGCTGAAGTTATAGTTGATATTGTACATGTCACAGAAATGTTTGACTATTGCATTAACAAGTTGATGACAAGTAAGTTATTCCTGCCACTGAAATATTCCCATTTTTAGCAGTCTACCATTTTGACCTTCATTTTATTAAACATGTTGGCAATATACCCTAACAGAACAGAACACTAGTGAGACACCAGGATTTTTTGCCCCAGGCCTTGTTCATATCACTACAGCCTCTACAGATATACAACTGCTGCCTCTATGAGAGCACTGAAACCCTAGGCATAGAATTTCCCTGAAGTATGGAAGTTAGCCTGTAGAAGCAAAGTATGGCAAACCATAGAGGACAATCATGAGATGACTTTCTGGGTTTGGGCAAAATGAGCAATGTAGGAACATGTTTTCTCTGTCTCACAGCCTCTTGTAAGTATTGTAGAATCCTGACAGCAAAGCTATGTGCTAGAAAAATTGAACAGAAATCTTATATGAGCTTAAACAAAATGTACTGGGGCTGCCAGCAACCAGTGTTGGCACTCTTCCTCAACCCTTCCCCCACCAAAGGCATCTGGATCCATCTAACCTTAACCATCACAATGCTCTTATCTCTTCTTGTTACCACATGTGTTTTTGCCTCTTCATCCTCTCCCACACCTGGAACAGAGATATGTCAGGAATCCCTCTCCCACCCCATCTTGTTTCATCTCCATCATTGACATCATGCTATGGATTAGCCAGCAGGGAGGGCTCACACACCGCAGCAACCACTTCATCTCTTTATTCTATTTCTGTAAGCCTTCTCCTCTCAACTTTGCCAAGAGAAGACAGAGCCCACACCTTAGCATTCACTGAAGGTGCCATTTCATGGACCTTAGATTTATCAGTTGGCAGAACAATAACCAGTAATAAGAGCTGTGTTTATTGTGCCCCTGAATACGACATTCCCCTGGTTCCTCAGGTATATGTGTATTAAAGACTACTCCTTAAGACACTGGCCGTTAAAGGAACCTGCATTCTGTCTAGCTCCATTCTGATTTGTTGTGGACCCAGTTGTAATGTCCTTGTCTGTCCCTGGATCAGACCTCTGACATGAAACATCTTGCATTATCACACTTATTTTCTGGATAACACCCCAGGGGCTTTTAAACCAAAGAGTTTTGTGTTTTAAAAAGATTATCATTATTCAACAAAAACCAAAAATTCTTGCCAGAACTCTAGTGGGTCTTAACTTTCTTTCAGAGCTGGCAAATTGACTGTAGTACTGTCTGGAAGATGAAATGCGTTGTGTCTATTATCCCCAGTATCTCACCATGCAATCTACACCTCAGCTTGGGTAGGGCATGTACTTCAGAGGAACAGGTGGGAAGGGTTTACTGGCTACTCCTTATGTGGGAAGGGCCCCTCTACTTCACCATGCAAGGTGAAAAAGGAGAGAAGGGTTGCGCGTGACTGCACTTCTATTTGTAGACAAGAGAAACATTTAAAGAAAACATTATAAGAGAAGTTCATATAGAACTACATTTAGTGGTATGCAACTGAGTTTGCTGCTTTATTGTTGAGAGGAGAATGGCGTACATTTTTCCTCTTTTCCTGCTCCATGGAGTTTAAATGGCATAGAAGGAAGAAGCCTTAGTTTACTTTAGAAAAATGGAAGTTCTTTTAAAAGAAATTACTTTAACAGATATTACAACATAAGTAACATCAATATTGTGTACTCTCTGCGTGGTCCCTTCCCTAGAGACAACCACTCTACATTTTTGTGTTCTTTTCTTTTTTTTGTTTTTGTTTTGTTTTTTTGAAGAGAGGTAAAAGTAGAAATGCCCAACCCATCTCTGTGTAGTACTTTATTAAGATCATAGAATCTTTAAGATGAAAAGGACCTTAGAAATCCTCTAGTTATTAAACTAGAGGATAGATTTCAGGGGGTCTGTAAACTTGGGGGCAAAAAAATTCCATCTTTATTTTCATTCGCCTCTCACTGAAATTTGATGTTTCCTTCTATCATTGTGGATGATGATGATGATGATACTATTATTATTTTGAGACTAGATATCCCTCTCCCACCTGGGCTCGAAGGTCACTTATGGGTTCAGATCTTACCAATGATCTGTATGGAAGCTTTAACCTGCCCAATTTTTCCACTGTGGGCTATTCCACCATTCCTTAGGCAGCCTGATGACCATCCACTCCCACAGTCCAACCAGATTAGTCCTAGACTTAGTACATGTACACAATTACCTTTCACTCTACTATTATTCAGAATCCCTGAAGTCATGCAGTCCATCAGCCTCAGCTTCCCCTAGTAGCAAAGATTCCAGGCATGTGACAACATGCCTGACCCATTCATCTCAATTGTTAAAAAAATATTACTCTGAGGAGTCCATAAGATTCTCACTGAGCCCTCCAAAGGGTCTATGACACTAAAAAGGTTAAGAATGACTATTCTAATCTAACTCCTTCATTTTACTGATGAAAATACTGGGTTGGGACCAAATATCCCATAGCATATGTATGACAGAGCCAGTCCTAGAATCTGGCTTTTCTCACTCTTAGGCCAATTCTTTTTCTACGATAGCAAGCTGCCCTCTTGCAGTTCATATTTATTATCTCTTTCTTTTAATAAAGTAATTTTCATAATGTTAATTTACCTTTGGATGGTTAAGTACTATTAATCAGGATATAACTGATAGGTCCTGTCAGTTTTATTAGTTAGGACTGATATGCTGGGGAATGCACTTAAAAAAAAATCTTAGAGCTATTTCTTCCTCGGTCAGATTTTTATTTGACTAGTTCTCTGAAGTTTTCTTATTTCTAAACAAATTTTCTTTCCTTGCCAGCTTTCAGAAAAAGAGTGGCTTGCTGAATTTTTTATTTAGTTTGGTACCTGAAAAACATGTTTTGGTTTTGGACTTTCTAATGGGCCTATTCCTTTAACAGAAATTCATTTAAGTAGGTCATATTATAGCATTCTTGGATATTTTTTAAAAGCCTTTTTATCAGATTAGAAGGAGTCTGTTTTTTATTCCCACTTTAGTCATTTTGAGCTGGTCCTTGTAATTGTTAGTTTCATGAAAACCGTTGATTAAGTCAAAACATCAACTTTTTTATTTGTTTGTTTTGGTTCTTCTTGGCTAATGCAAGGGGAAAAAAGCATTTACCTTTTTCAGTTATGGTAATTATATACTCTGTTTTTCATTTATGCAAAACTTAATTTGTATGGGTTTTTTCTGTTTCTTTTCTCTCCTTATTTTTGCATTTTCCAAACATCTGTACCATGGCTGATGGCGAGAGCAGCAGAGGCTGGCATTTTCCCCCTTCATTGCGAGAGAAGGAGAATTGGCTGGAATGAAACCTTGCTTTCCATGTGGTCAACTTGAAATACAGCATTGAAAAGGTATCATTTCATTTTCTTTTCTGAAACCAGAGGTGAAAACCACAAGCAAACAGAAATAGAGGTGCCAAACCACCTGTTGATTTGCACTGGGGAGGGGAAGCCCTTGGCAGCACCTTTTTCTCCTTATCTAGTTGAAAAGGCCAATGGATATCTGTGGCTTCATAGCATCTGTCTGTACACAAACATCAGCTCTATAAACTGATGCATCAGCCCCCTTACCTGAGAAGACCCTTCCTTTGTTAAAAAGTGAGACATTCAGTACAACACTGAGGCCCTTTCCTCCCATTTATTTACTCCTTTCCCAAAAGTTCCATTAGGTCGATTTACGTGGAAACCTACCGACTCCTGCAAAATTGAGTATTTTGTGAGGCGATAGTACAGTAAGCAGATACAACAATGCTATGACTTCTCTTCCTGTGGCTCAGTTTTAGCTAAGAAGGAGCTGCATCAGAGTGACCGGATACCATAGTTTGACTTCATTACCTGTTCCTGTGACATCAATCAACTCAGTCAGAAAATTAGTCAGTTCAGTGATAGAACGGGTCAGAACAGTCATATCTGCAAAACTGGAAGATCAGTAGAAGACTGGTGTGCTCCATTCTTAGACCCACTTTTAATTCCCCTTTCTTTGACATTGGGCAGGTCACTTTCTTAGTGACTTCTGCTATGTCTACACATCATTACATTTTGAGAGGTGGTATCCCAGACCCGTGAGTTCATTGGTTTGGGGAACTCCTGGTATGTAAATTACCTTAACTACGCAGTTCAGCAGCTCCTGTAATTTATACTCTTAGGACATTGCCTGGGGCAGTGGAAGGTTAAAGGACCCGTCCATAACCACACAGCTAGTATATGCCCAAGGCAGGATGTGATACCAGGTCTTCCTACTCCCAAATCTCTCTTTAGTTTTACCTGCTGCCTCTCTGTATCATTATTGTTCATGCAACCAAAGCTACAATATTCAATGACTTTGGATGGGCAAGTAATGGAGGGGGTGGGGTGGTGATGGGGGACAGGGAAGGAAGGCATTTTGATCTACCTGATTCTATTGGTAAGATAACAAAAATTATTGGAATTAAATTGATCACTTGCAGAAGGATTATTTGGGCATTAATCATTAGGACAACTAGAAGAAAAATGAAGGACAAATTTTATTAACACTGAATTCAAGCACACCAAATACAGTAAGCTCCTATTGTGCATATACTTGGGGAAATGATGAAGATAATTCAGACTCCTGAAATGCTTTGATAAAACAACTATAAAATGATCTGAGGTTATTCAGTGAGAAAATGATGAATAACATTGATTTGTGATACCATGTTTTATTGCTGTTTGTGGTTCCTGCCTTTCCTTGTCCATGAAGTTTCTGGAATTAATTCTATCTTGCAAATGCCTTCTATCTGGATTCAATTATACATGTATGTGTGTGTGTGTGTGTGTGTGTGTGTGTGTGTGTGTGTAGCATTAGGACACTGATTTTACTTCATCTGCTTTAGTCTCAGTATTATGGAGTATTTGTTTTTGCCAGGTGGACCTTCAGCTCTCAGCAATGTTTCTCCTTAGATCATTATCCTGGGGCAGGAATGTGCATGCTATTGATACGTGTTCATATGGTGAGAATGGATGTGCCTTGTCTAGTGTAGAATTATGTCAAGGGACCAATTCTCTGTCAGCAGGAATGATGTTTCATGTGCTGTGAAACAATAATGAAATATAGGCTTGCAGTACTATCAGAATGGAACTAAGCAGTGCCAGGCTTAATATTTACAAGGCCTGTTACAATTTCCAAATGCTTTATCTATTAGGCTACCCTGCCTTGAAATTGTGTGGCTTGGTGTGCACAAAAATAACTTGATAGGTCTTTACAAGCTCACATTGGCTCTTTTAAATGCAGCCAGGATAACTAAAGTGATTAATTATGCATTGGTAAGTGCTGCATTTCCTTAGGATTACTGACCACCTGGGAACAACTGATGGTCCAAGTAAAGAAGCCTAGCCAGTTGTTAATCTCCAAGAAATTCCTTATGTCAAGGCCATCATTGCAACTCTAAACTGAACTACTGACTAGCCTTTAGAACTGTGTGTATTTCAAGGTGATGTTGCTAAATTTTATTCCAGTTTCTGGAGGCTGGACACATGATTACTTGGTTACTACTTCACATGACTTGAAGATTAGTTTAAGGACTAAATTTCCCACCACACAGACTTGACTCAAAAACTGGCTTCAAAATACTGGCTAGTATAGGAATTTTTAAAAACCTTAGAGAATTTATTTTTGGTTGGCCTTCATAATTATATAAATAAGTTGGTTTGAATTAATTGCTATGAAAACTTAAAACTTCATGATTTGAGCTAGTTTTGGAAATGTGAACTTGGGAAAAACATTTAACTCCACAGGTGTCACTATTACCATTTCTTTAGGATTCTTTTGTTTGGTTGGTTTAGTTTGGTTTTGGGGGGACAATCATTGCTAGACTGGTAGATTGGGAGAATTCTTTCTTTGTGGTTTACTTGATTTTAGCAAATCATTTGACAAAACTGCTTGTGCTATTCTTGGTAAAGATGGAGAAATATGGGCTATCAGTGGTGTCAATATTTCCCAATTACATTCTAGTCTTAATTTAATCTTAATCTTTAACTTAAATTTGGGCCACACTGAGGAGTTTGGGGGAGCTGAGGGCCATGAGTTTGACACCTTCGAACTGACAGAACAGCTAAGTGAATTCAGAGCTCATTGAACAATAGATCACAAAGATTACAATATGGGCTTAGCAGGGAGTCTCTCCAGAAGTGTAACAGCCCAAGGTTCTGAATTTGACCTTATGTTATTTAACAGTTTCATCAGTGCCTTGGCAAAAGGTTTACATGAACTACCTTTCATATTTACATATGGCAAAAACCTTGGAGTGATGGCTAACGTACTAGGTGACAGAGTCAGAAGCCAAAAAGATCTCAACAGGATAGAATGCTGGGTTGAATACAATAATACACAATTTAATAAGGATAATATTGCATCTTATTCTTGAGTCTGAAAATAAATTTTACACATATGAAATGGGGGAGGTATGGCTAGAACTCCCACTTCATCTGAAGAGTATTAGAAACTTTAGTGAACCTCAAGCTTAATATGCTTCAGCAGTGTACTACAACAGCCCTTTAGAAAGCTAATGCAGTGTTGGAATCCATTAATAGTTATAGTGTCCAAGACAAGGAGGGTGGTGATACTGCTTACTGCAGTCTGCCCTGATCAAACCACATCTGAATTATTGTGTGTTCTGGACACCATATTTTAGGAAGAAAATTGATAACCTGGAGAATGTCCAGGGAGGGGCAGCTAGGATGATAAAGTGTTTCAAGATCATGCAATCTGAGGATCTCTTTGAAGTAGCGATGTTTAATCCAGTTTAGAGAAGACCTAGGATGGGGGTGGGAGGGGGAACAAAACATGAAAGTTGCCTTCAAAGCCATTTATGTGGAAAAGGACAGAGTCATTCTTCTTGATCTAGGAACATTACTAGGAGTAATGGCTGGAAATTGCAAGAGGAAAACTTAGGCTTAATGTAAAGGGGGGAAAAACCTTTCTAACAAAGTAGAACTATCCTTAGTGGACTAGGCTGTTTTAGGGTGTTGTGAGGTTACATTCACTGGAAGTCTTCAAGTAAACACTTGATGACCACTTACTGGATATGTTATAAAAGGGATTCTTGTTTAGCTATCGTTTCTTTATTTAATAATAATCATCTGATAATGGTATCTGAGATCCTTTCCATTTCTGAGATTTGAGGGTTTTATTAAATGAGTCACATACCTCCAGACCAGCTCCTCTCACTCATTCTATGTTCCAAATACTTTGTCCACTGTCATCTCCTAGCAGGAATGACCACTGGGTAGCAAAAACACTGTGCCATGCTTATGATTATGACAACTCTACTGTATTTACAATATACCTAAGTAAATATTATGCACATTGTGAAAAATTAATATAACAGTCTCAGTCCTCTGATACTACTACACCATTGTTTGTTCAGATGATTTGGTTTGGTTCCTAGCCATGTTTCCTGGATGACCCCTCCCCATTTTCTGTTATAGTAACTTATTAGGGAGGATGTCCCCAAGTAGTCTAAGGACCTCTCTTCCTGCGAGAGGCGTCACCTCCTGCAATCTTTTGTCAGATCTCAGACCCTTTCTTGCCACGTTGATACATGAAAACTTTTCCAAAAAGTCCTTTGTTACTTTCCTCCCAATTTCACTCAAACAAATGTGTGGCAGTTGTCTGAGGAAGGTATTTAATCTGCCTAAGGAATGGTGGAAATCTGAACAGCTATCGTGCGTTGAGAGCCAAGGACTAGGCTTTCACTTGGAAAACTTTTTCTTGAATGGGCAGGAGCTTGTTCAAAACCAATATTGTGTCCTAAGAAACAAACACCTAGGAAGACACTACTTAATTACTCTGAAAATTGTGGGGGTTTTTAATGTGTCTTGTTTGTGTGTTTTTTAGATGAACTGTATTAAAAGGATACATAGAGGTTTCTTTAAAAATAACTTTATTACTTAGTTTATCATTGACAAACTCTCAAGCCATTCTTTTTCAGCAAGTCTAATGATGGTACTTACAGGGCTAATTATCAATAATAATGGTAATATGCCTCATCTTTCTATAGCAGCTTAAAGTTTACCTTCCTCCTCATATCTCTTTTAAGATAAGTAGTAAAAGTACTATTATACCTGTTTTACAAATGGAACAATGGAAGCACAAGGCAGTGATCTGACTTGCTTATGGTCAGTGAGCCTCATGTTTGAGCTAATACTCCAACCTCACATTTTCTAAGATTAGTCTAGTTTTTCAGAGGCTAAAAATTAACTGGATGAAGGATGTACTTCTAAGGGCAGGGACCTTACTATGTGTCTAAGGATCATGTTAGATGGTGCTATAGTACTTCTCTTTGTATCTTTAGGCCATGGTACAAACGCCCGGTAAGGACAGAGGATAATCCTTACACAAATAACTATGACACTAGGGATAACGTGATAAGTGAAAGAGAAAGAGATCTTGGCAAAGTGTTCTGAGAAATTTGAGGAAGAAGAGATGGCTCACAGCTGGGGAAGGGCAAAAATTGGGGAGGTGGCCTCTCAGCTGGACCTTAATAGAAAGGAGAGATTCCAATGGTAGATGACGGGGGGACGCCAATATAGTATAGGAGATTATGTTAGCAAATGCATGGCATAGAGAGAATGGAAATACAGGTTACACACATAGTGTAGATGGCCTTGGCTATTAGGTTAAAAAGTTTATTTTGAATATACTTGGCTCCTAGATTACAGTATAGTTGGATTTAAAAATTCCTTATAGTTTCTCAGCAGCCTTTTGTGTATTCTTCACTTTAGACAATCATTATGGTAGATCCTCTCCTACACAATCTTCTGCTGATATGAGTCACAACATGAGTTCTCTTCTCACGGGGTTCCTCTTTCATCCCCACCTTACAATATAATGGATTTGGAATCCAGAGACCTGGGTCTGACTGCTGGTGCAGGTGCTGACTATCTTTTTGAACTTGGACGAGTCATTGGACTTCCTCATCAATAACATAAGAATAAGAATGCTTGCCCCAAATCCCTTACAAGGCGGTTGTGAGGAACGCGCTTTGTGAGCCTTAAAGTAGAAAGTAAATGTGTCGCTGACGCTGTTAGCAGCAGCAGCGTGGAAGAAAAGAAGGCTGCAACAGAGTATTTCTGTACGGAAGATGTAAAAGTTCTTGTGATTAGTTTCTCTCCAGACAAAAGGAGATAATTTTCTGTTTTATTCTTAAGGAAGAGTTATTCCTGTCCCAGACATTTCCAGCAGTTAATCAATTATTAAACAAACATTTGAGTAATGGTTCCAGGCAAACATGAACACTCTCCAGCTATAACTCTTGTCCTTGATGTGCTTCCTTGTGTTTGTTCATGCCAATCCCTATTCCTGGTTTGGACTACCCCATCTCTATTGACACATATTGAAATCTCTCTCTTCCTCTCTTCCTCCCTTTGTTTGAGACCCAACTCTGATGATATCTCCTATACGTAGCCTTCCCTAACATACTTGAGAGATTTTGTATAGCACTTTTTGCCTAAGCCAATTCTTTGTCACAATCATATTCTTCCCTTTAGTCACTAGTCTCGTGTGTGTGTGTGTGTGTGTGTGTGTGTGTGTGTGTGTGTGTGTGTGTGTGTGTAATATCCCTCTAAGACAGTGGTTCTCAACCTTCCTAATGCCGTGACCCTTTAATACTCATATGTGAGTATATCTGCATATGGACGGACCCACCTGGAGACGGATAGAGGAGCAGTGTCTCGGTTCCTAAGACCATTGGAAATATGTGTTTTCCGATGGTCTTAGGCAACCCTAAAGGGGTCGTGACCCACAGGTTGAGAACCACTGCTCTAAGAGACTGTAAGCTCCTCCCCTAAACCATTCTAACTTTAGCATTACTTGGTACTAGAGCAAACAGAAGCTGGAGCTCCCTCAGGACAAGGTCCATGACATTATATTCCTAGTACCTGGCATAATACCTTGCAAATAATAAGTGCTTAATAAATATTTGTTTAATTGAATTGAGGGCCTACTACATGTCAAGCACCCTGCTGGGTTCCATGTATATTTGCAAAAGGAATTTGAGACATAGTTCCTACCTCAAAGAGAGTATAGTATATAGTTGTATACAAGATATATAACAAAGAAACAGTATAAAATAATATTAAGAGTATATAATGAATAATAAACTTTATGGTGCCAACCACAGGTGCCACAGAAGTTCAGAAGAAGGAGTGCTAGGGTGATCAGGGTCATGGAGAAAGTAGGATTTATAATTGGGCTTGAGTAGGTGAGTAGGTTTTAGATGAACCAGGAAGAAGGGAATAAGAATTATGAACAAGCAAAAGCATGGAAATAATAGTGTATGTAGTATATTTAGGAGATGGTGAATAGCAAATGGATTTATTCTGAGGTGCTAGGACATAAAGTAGTAGAGATGAACAATAGGTATTCAGGAGAAATACAAAGACAAAAAAGGAAGTCCCAAAGGAGCACAGAAATTCTGAAAAATTAACCCCACATCAGATTCTAGTGAAGAAAGGAAATAATTACCTAAAATGGACATGGCAGCAAATTAGGAAAAAATGAGCTGGCTTCCAGCTCGCCAAGATTTTAAAACACTTGGGGATGGGGGCTGTCATTTTCCCCGCCTGCTGGTGACAGTAATCTATGTCACAACCCCATGAAAAATGTTCAGGACAAACTGTACTCAGTACTTCTCCAAAGAGCATTCTATCCCTGGACATTTTAAGTTGCTGCTGTACAAAATCTGGTACCTCCCCTGGGCAGTGCCTTTAGCACAACATACCCTCAGTTTGAAGTCTATTGGACAATTCTTTTACTGTGTAATATAGAATCCAGGTGCAAACTACGCCAGTCTCATAGCTTGATGAAGCTGAATATATTAACATGGTTCTTAATGATTAGGACTCCTGACAGGCCGCCATGCTTATTCTTTTACTCCCAACCCTTGAGACCACTAAATATTTCTTTTCAAATTTGCTCTTGGCTCTAGATTGAAAATATTATTTCTTTGGAGCCACTTGGTCATAATGGTTCTATTCACTCTTCTGTACCTCTCAGTGTCCTTTTATCAAGTTTTTCTTCCTCAGGCTTTATCTTTCAGCCTGAATTTATTCCAGATGACTAAAAGGGCTCTTTCCCACTTTCAAGCCCTTTCTAGATGATCTGCCTCTAGTAAGTTAATGTACTCTTCTTGGAGGCCATCAAAATTTCTCCAGCCTGCATCAAATCATACTACTTTCTGATCCCAATTCTCTCAACAGGTACATTTTCTACTTTGTCTCCTGTCCCCCTGGTCCCCAGGCTATAAGCCTTTATGAGTAGAAGAAAGGAAAAACAGAAATCACTTTCATTTCCTGGTCTCATTGTCTTCTTGCCTGTCAGTCACTTCTGATATTAACATTCTTGGAACCTACATTTACATACACATGAGGTCATCTTTCAATCTTTAATAATAATAAGAGGTCTGATGTGATAGAATCCACAATAAATTGAGATAGGGAACGGTGCCTTTACACTCGAATAGAAAGCATTCTCTCTCAACTAAGCTGTTTTCATTTGTTTTTAATTTCGAAATTTTTCTGCATGTAAAATGCGATAGTCTAATAATAACATTTTAAGTAATTGAAACAGATGAAAATGAAGCACAGGGTATTGTCAGTATGTCAATGTGTAATCACTTGTAACATTTTATTAATAAATATAAAATAATAATAATGGTATAGTGTATTAAGCAGCCATCTCAAGAACAGAATCTGGGCTGCTCTCTGTAAGAATGAATAAACATAACAACTTACTTGGCTCTGTACCCAGATTACCCAAAAAAGAAACCCAGTTGGGTGCCAAAAAGAGTGAACCAGATAAAGTTTGATGGGCTCAAAAAATTCACACATTTTAGCTTGCCCCTTTTCTGACAAAACTTTATAAATGAAGAGATAATCATCTTAAAAATCCAAATCCTCTGGTCTAGCCAATATGCTTATGTTGTTAGAGGATCTGAAAAAAAACCTTACCTTTGCCCCCTGAAATTAGTATTTGTAAAATAGGCTAAGAAAGAAGGACTTCAGTTTCTTATATATCACATATGCACATATGAGCACAGACCATCCAAGAATATTTTATTAAATAAACCATGTTAAAAGTTTACATGGAAGTTTCTTTAAAATAACTTTATTACTTAGTTCATCATGGATGAACTCTCAAGCCATTCTTTTTTCTCCAAGTCTTCTTTTGCAAGCGCTTGCAGGCCCAAGTGAATATGCTATCATTTTATAATAATGCTAATAATGGCTAATATTTATATAGTGTGTTAAGGTTCTCTTTCCTCCTCATATCTCTTTGAGAAAGTTGTTGTTGTTCAGTCATTTCAGTCGTGTGCAACACTTCATGACCTCATTTGGGGTTTTCTTGGCAAAGATACTGGAGTGGTTTGCCGTTTCCTCCTCCAGCGCATTTTACAAACGAGGAAACAGAGGCAAAGAGGGTTAAGTGACTTGCCCAGGGTCATACAGCTAGTAAGTGTCTGAGACCAGATTTGAACTCAAAAAGATGAGTCTTCCTGCCTCCAGGTCCAGTACTCTATCTTACCCACTTAGCTGTCCCTTTTGAGATAAGTAGTATCAGCATTATTGTGCCCATTTTACAGATGAGGCAATAGAAGCCCAGCAAGCAGGGAACTGACTCGCTCAGAGTCAGTGTGGCTTGTGTCTGAGCCAGGATTCCAGCCTCAAGCCTTCTAAGACCAGTGCAGTGCACCGTCTCGCGAGGCTGGTGTCAGAGGTGATGAAGGGCAAGGACCTTACTGTGTGTCTCAGAGATCACAACCACAGTGCGTTCTCTTGACCGGGGATTACCCCGTTGCTGCAGCTGCCTCACTCTTTCTCCTTCCATGCACAGGTAGCTTTTCCTGGTGAGCTGAGAGGGGGTGATTTCTTTGGGATTTCCCTGTCCCTGATACACGAGTGTAAAACAGAACCTTGAGAAAGGGATGGACAATGGAGAAAGTCCTTGGTGGCAACTGTAAATTAAGGCTTATTTTATGTTGTTAGAACTAATAATTCAGCAGCAGCATCATGTTAACCATAACAAGCATATAAATCTAAAACATTCTGTTATATTGCTTACATATAATAAGGCTTACAGGGTATTTCCCTCACACAAACATGTCAGTTATATAGGATAATGGTGATGATTCCTGTTTTGTAAATGAGAAAGAGGAAGGATGGTATGACTGATAGAGAGCTGGCTTTGCGGCAAGTAAGAGCTGTGTTCTATCTCTGACAAATAATGGCTTTGTAATACTGGGCAATCACTTAACCTTTCAGTTCTCTACAAGGTGCTCTAACACTAAGGTTGAAAGCAACTAAGGTTGCTGGAACTTCCTTTGATAGAGAGGAGTTTCCTCACCCAGGTATTCTCTATGGCAAAGAAATCACAAGTCCAGTTCTTATTCATATCTTTCTGCAAATGAACAGATCCAGGCTTTGAGGGGTTAAGTCACTTGCCAAAGTCAGGCCACATAGCTAATAAGGTTTAGAATCAAGAGTAGAGCCCAGGCCTTTTTAATTGTGAGTCCAGTGCTCAAGCCACTACACTCTGTAAACTGCTTTGATACCTACTGGTCCGTATATTTGAGTTGACTTATCAATGTGCTAGGTGATGACGAGGGATAAAGTGCTGGGCCTGAAGTCAGGAAGACTCAACTCCCTGAGTTCAGATGTGGCCTCAGATACTTACTTACTAGCTCTGTGACCCTGGGTGAGTCACTTAACCCTGTTTATCTTAGTTCCTCCTGTGAAAATGAGCTGGAGAAAGAAATGGCAAACCACCCCAGTATTTTTGCCAAGAAAACCTCACCTGAGGTCACAAGCAGCTTCTGACGTGACGGAGACAAGGGAACGACAACCGCAGTCAATGACCTTGAAGTTCATCGTGGTGTCTTTTTTCAGTTAACTCTTTGTGAACATTTCTCTCTGTAGGCCGTCTGTGAACCAGTACGAGTGAAGCACAGAGTGTTAAATGGCCCCAGTCTCAGTCAATGCCTTGGCACATGGAAGTAATTACGATGCATTTAAAAGCATTCTGTTGGCAGTGCTTTGTTCTCCATTTCCTACAAATCAGATTACCAAGGGGGAGATTTGATTTAGACATCATTTCGAAAATATTTTCTTTTTCTTTTTTTAATTTCCTTGGTATTAAATTTTTACAAAGTTCAAAAAACAACCAACTGTGACTAAATTCATAAAGCAAAACAAAAAGTCCGAAGTAAAAGAAAATGAGAAACAGGATAGGGCAACATACAGTAGAACAATGTAAATCGTACCTCACAAATATAGTTGTAATAACATACCTTATCCATGTCTGATCCATTAATAACAAATGCTTATTCAGATAACAAATACCTTATTCTTTTACTTTGATTGAGAGCCCCAGATTCAAATTATTCCTCTTCATCCAGATGAATGTGGAAAGGAAGCCAGATCTGCTGAGAGAAATCCCAACCATCTCCTGTTTTCATTAAACTGTATCTTTTGAAATAAGTGAATGTGGAGGAAAAAAAATGTGAGCTTCTATTTTTTTTTTCTTGCTTGCTAAGAAGACATAAAGGCAAAGGATTGGTGTTGATTTTTTAACTCTTTTAGGAACTTCCTAGATCATTTTGGAATAAGTTTGGTTGATAGTCCCTGAGATAGAGAGTAGATTTAGAAGGAAAATAAATTTGTAATTCTTGAAAGATACAGAATATTAACCAAGACTAAGAATATGAGATTTATTTTCCCCCATGGCTGATTGTTAATAGAGCCCATGCCTAACACAGTGCCAGTCACGTAGTCTCGTTGCCTGCATGATTGACCTAGATCTACTCTGTCTTGCTCCTACACAAGGTACTTAGCTTTATTCCTTGGATTTTTACCTTTAACACGGCAGAGGAAGAAAAGGAGTAAACATTTATAGTAGTGCCTACTATGCGCCACTCCTGTTTTGTTTGCAAATATTACCTCATTCGTTTCTCGTAACAGTCTGGAGAGGTGTGCACTAATAATATTCCCATTTTACAGTTGAAGAAACTCAAAATGAGGGTAAAGAGTGCCAAATAAAATGCCAGTACTTCTTTTGAAAACCTTCCGGTGCCAAAGCTGGAGCCCCGGGCGTGGGCAATGGCAGTTTTTTAACTGAAACTTCCCTAGTATTTTGAGATCCTTGGATGACATTTTTCATTAATTCGGTTTCCCTACTGAACCACTTTAAATTCAAGAGTAATATTACATCTGTGTTTTAGATTGAATAGTGTAATTCCCCTCCCCCTCTCATGTGTTTTATTTTTGCTTCATGTTTGAGATGAAGGTGAACAATTGTGTTTTTGGAAAAAGTCAAAGGAAAGGAAACAAAACAGACAACAAGGCATTATTGTTGTTACTGCTGTTGTCACTGTTTGGACCCAGACTTGTGAGTCTGCGAGGTCGCGAGTCCTCCCTGAGGAGAGTCCTACAAGAGCATGTGGGCGCCTTCTCTCAAGCTCTGGCTAAGAGAGTTGCCTGAGGCCCTGAGAGCTTAAGTGACTTGCCCAAGTTGTCGGAGGTAGGACTTGAATCCAGATCTTTCTGACCCTGAGGCCGGCTCCTCACCACTGTGTCACACTGCCTTACACAAGCACTTATTGTCGCACAAACCACAAAGCTGTGAACGCAGGAAGAGGCATGGAAAGAAAAGTCTATGAATCTTTTATAAACCTTGCAAGATTATAAATAACCTTTTGTTGACTTGCTATGTGTGTGTACATGTATATGGAGTTTTTTTTAAACTTCTTTCTTTAGAGCCATATTTATATTCTCTTGGTCAAATCCAACCTCACCTACCTGAAACTCCATGATTTTTTAAAGATACAGCACTTTGAATGAAGACATTGAGGCCTCTCAGTGATGAAGATGGCGGTGATAGCTCCCATTGTAAAGATTTACAAAGCGTTTTCCTCCTCACGCCATTGCAAAGCTGACAGTGCCACTGTTATCCCTCTTTCAGATGAGGGACCTGAGTACAGAGAGGTGGATTTTCCAGTCTCTAGCTCTAGGGGCCACAGGTTAAGAAGGCAACTACTGAGCTAGATAAAAGGTAACCAGAACGGTAAGTGGCTTCAAGTGTGTGTCATGTGAGGAATACTTGAAGGAAGTAAGAATGTACGGACTTCAGAAGAGAATAGTTGAGAAGTTGGGGGCAAGGGATCTGTCTTCAGTCGTTTAAAGAACAGTCATGTGGGAGATAGACTGGACTTTTGTGGGAAGGGGGGAAGGTTGGGGCAAAGTGAAAAACAAAAAGCAAGGGGAAGAAATTGCAGAGTCCAATTTAGGCTTGATTCCAGGGGAAAAAAAAACTTCCTAGTGATTAGAACTATCAGAAAGCCAAATAAGCTCTCTGAGAAGGCAATGGATTCCCCCTCACGGAAGGCCTTCAAACAGAGGACTGATGACTCTGTCAAGTACGTTATAATGAATAATCCTTTTCAGGTATGTGTTGGACTTCTACCGAGGTCTCTTCTGATTCTAAAATTCCATGTTTTTTGGTTGTTGTTGGGTCTTTGTTGTTGTTGTTTTAATAGAAAGCATCAGAACTGGGATATGGACCAAGGTCTCTTAAAATCCAAATATGGGGCAACTAGGTGGCACTGTGAAGAGAGCACCGGCCCTAGAGTCAGGAGGACCTGAGTTCAAATGTGGTCTCAAACACTTGACACTCACCAGCTTTGTGACCTTGGGCAAGTCACTTAACCCCAATTGCCTTGCCTTCTCCCCTCCAAAAATAAAAAATTAAAATAAAATAAAATCCAAATACTTCTGAGGATAATCATATTAAGATGTTTTCTGCCCTTAACACTAATGTGTCATTAGTTTATCTGGGAGCAGGGTCCCCAGAGAATGGGACTCAGGACAGGTCTGTATTAATAGGAAAAGTAGAGAGATCTATCTGAATATCAATGCTGAGATGAGGAACTTGTATTCGGGTCTATGGGACATACAGGGGGCAGTATGAAAACACCAGTAAGTATGAGATGGGGAAGAGATGAAAAAAAAATGTGATGTGGAAGAGAGTGATAATTTCAGTTTTTCTTTAATAGAAGTGAAGGGAACAAGCATTTATTGAGGTCATTAATTCCATGTGCAACCACTTCGCTAACCATTTTATAAATTTTATGTTACCTTTGAGGTAAGTGCTATTATTATCTCCATTTTACAGATAAGGAAAAGGAAACAGAAGTTCAATGACTTTCCCAGGGTTATACTCGTAAGTGTGTAAGGCTGGATTTGAATTTGGTCTTCTTCTTATTTCTTATTTGTTCTTTCTTCATGTGAATGAGAGGACCTGGTTTCAAATCCCATTTCTGGTACTTCTTACCTGTGTGACCCTAAGCAAGTCACTTACTCTCTCTGGGCCTCAGTTTCCTCACCTATAAAATGAGGAGATTGGCTAGATGTTCTCTGGGGTCTCATATCACTCTAAATCTATGGTCCAGTTATTCTAATGAAAAGGAGTTTTGCTTAGGCTGCTAATCTGCTAATTCTGCTAATCATAAAATGATAGCACCATACATTTAAAGCTGAAAGGGACTTCAGAAGGCCATTGAGTCATGCTCTATGATTTATTTCCACAGCAGCATGATAACCAAAATTCCCTGAACTGTGTTAAGACTCACTACAGGAGAAATAAAGCACATTATAGTCAAATAGAGTTTCCGTTTGCCCAAAGAGTGAACAAATTATTTATGGGCTGCTGATGGTCAAGTAAACCAGCGTGCCAGGAATTGTTACAAATAATTTTCTGTGTTTCGTTGAATCTGTAGTAGACTGTTATAAATACCTAAATTAATTGTAGAGGACGTAAGAAGGAAGACACCGTCTATATCCAGAGAAAGAGCTGAGAAGTAGAACTTATGTGTGCGTGTGTGTGTGTGTGTGCGCGTGTGCATGTGTGTGCGTGTGTGTGTGCACGTGTGTGCGTGTGTGTGTGTCTAATGGTAGCCATCTCGGGGCAGGAGGGAGGGAAGGAAAAAAAAGAAACGTATATGATAATTTTGTTGCATATTTGGATGGAACAGCAAATTGTGCATGGTAGATTTGCAGTTTCATGTACAATCATCTTTTTTATCATACTATGTTATGGTAATGCTTGTTTTATTCCATAAATTTAAAATAAAATAAAATCTGTAATGGATAATTTAGTTAAAAATTAACTATGCATATAAAATATTAGGCATTATATAATATTTATTATTATAATTAGTTCTAATATTTTATGCAATAATTTTCACATAAGCCTACAAGTCATGTAGGCTATTCTCCTGGAAACATTTCCTTTAATTGGATGTGTGGTTACAGCTTTCCAAGCTTAGCATTTTGCATGGATGGAAGAATCTTCAGAGCAGGCATCAGTTTGCATCGTTCTCCCCCCTCCCCCTTTCCTAGACCAGCTTCAGTGCACTACAGAACAAAAGGGCATTTCCCTGATTGTATGGTAATGATGCCAATAGAAGTGCTGCTAAATCAATAGCTCATCCATAACTCCAGCTAGAGAGAAGGAAGCACGGGTTAGCATTCTTTGGGGAATGCCATGACAAACAGGACCAGGGAATGGGGCTTAGCCTCTCCTTGGAAGGGTGACACCTTTAACAGCTCTGCACATGCTGCCACCACCCTGCGGTGTCAAGTCTTGGGTCTGAGCCCAGTGCTGGTGTGGAGTTTGAACCCATGGCATCCTGGCCCAGAGCCAAGTGCTATCAATGGAACCCCACTGACACCTTTAGTTATTCTTCCTAGATTAGGATGGTAATTTACTTGTCTCTTTGATTTCAAGTGTCTGGTTTTGTTTCCAGATGCCTCCCAGCTCATCCGTATTCCAGTGGTTTCAAAAGGCTTTAACCTCACTGGTTCTTTCCTTTGTCAGCTCCATTTGGTGAACACAGGAAAAATACAGTGAGACTGGAGGGAGGCAACAAGGAGATGTTGTGTACTTTGTGGGACATGTAGTGATGGGCTGGCAAGGCGTAACGATTAAATGAAGGAAGTATTCATTTTTGGCATCTATATTACCCTATAGATGTTTGGGGTGAGGTACGGGAAGCAATATGTCAGAGAACACAGTGACACCATGTCATTCAGATAGATTAATCTGTAAAAAATTCTCTAACCAGCTGACATTCTCAACCCCCTAAAACGGTATTGTAGTACTAAGATGAGGAGGGGAAAAGGAATAGAAATTTTACCCCAATGCCAATAAAGTAGCAGCCCCTAAACTCTCAACCTGCAGCAAATTTGGAAAATGAATGCTGGGGTAACATTTCTTATTAAAAGGGCTCATCCTGCCCTGTTTATTGATTTTACCACATGTTTTTTTCCATAGGACACTATAGACATATAATTGCTAGAAATGCCCATCATTAGCACAACCACAAATGCAGGACTCATACCAGGGAAGAGATATACATAGGATGCTGTAAGCACGCATCAAATGGGGGAAGTAGTCATGCAGTAACACGTGCAACTATAACTTCAGGCAAACACACACACAGCACCCTGTGTAGCCATTGCACTGAGAAAATACACACAGCACCCTGTGCAGCCATCACACATCAGGAAAATAACACACATGACACCCCTGTGCAGCCATCACACCAGGCAAAAACACAGACATAAAATGCTAAGTCAGTAGGAGTACACAGCTCATAAAAGCCTACTGGAATAGATCACATCACAGCCAGGTACATCTGTTCTCAGCACTAACCATTATCGTTAGCTTAAAGTGCTTAAAATCACTGAGCATCCTCAGGTCTAGGGACAGATTATTCCAAGAAGAATCTGCTAAATAGATTTAGCAATGCAGTGAAAGGGGACCTCTACTACATTAAAGTGATGCATTTTGCATCTCAAAGGCTGTCGACTGTATTTAGAGGAACAGTCTGATTGAAGAACAATGCTCTAGGATGGGGTAGCAATTTTTCTAGCACTGTCTAAATCCGCTGACAATTTCTACCCAAACTTGAGTAAAGCGTACAGCTTTGAATGGGCAGTTATCAGTTTGAAGGGATGATGACCAATGTAAGAGGAATCAAAACTAGCTTTTATCCTGTGTCACAAAGTAAGACACATCCTGTTTTAAACTGGAAATCTCAGGTGGTGTGTCAAATGTAAAGGTCTCAGGGAGGTCAGACTTCAAGCCATCCATTTTATATAAATAAGTAGAAACGGCAGTTCTTGCTTCACAGAGTTGTCTCAGGGAGGCCAGTGAAGATAAAGAAACCACCAACCTCTTCTTGTGCCAGTATTTTCTCTATCTCCCCGTCTCTGTCTGTGATGTTATCTGATGTGACACTGGGGTTACCACACTGTGAGAGAAACTCAAGGTGGCCTTATGATGAGTAGTCCAAAAAATTCTATAGAAAGGCCCATGCTCTCACTTAAGGTGCTTCAATTACAGCAGCATTTTGCATTGCTGCTGAGTGAGAAGCCTCGAACTGGGTTGTTAGAAATGATTTACACTAGAACTCGAGGGAAAAAAGAATGTGTGTAGCTGATACTTTGAAAGGAGAGAGAGAAGGTGGAAGTGTCAGACCAAATGAATCTGATCTGAGCAGGTTTCTAAAAACAAAAAAAGTATGTGTGGTTGGTAATTACCCCTCTCATTTGGATGGAGTGAAGCAATAGAAAACTGAATCATTCTTTTTGAATTTCTTTTGCTTTGGGTGAAAGCAAATTTACAGGACAGGCCAGGTGTTTCTTCTGTGCCCACACAACAGAACTAGGGGGACAAGTCATGTTGTGAAAAGAGAGTTAAGATTTCAGCTGGTGGGGTGTGTGTGTGTGTGTGTGTGTGTGTGTGTGTGTGTGTGTGTGTGTGTGTGTGTGTGTGTATGTGTTTTCAAATTCAGCAGAAAGGATCTTGGGGTGAGAAAAGCCTTTTCCATAAAACAATGCAGTAATGACATGAGGTAATTACATGGTTACTGGAATACACCGAATGCTACACCAAAGAAATTGCATGATACCTACATGGTAACTGTATCGTAACTCTCATTATCACCACCACATTATCTCCTGATACCTATATAATTAGTTCATGTCATCATGACACACTGAACGTAGCCTGCTTCAGCTACTCTGGTAGAAAAATAAACTTTTTTCAAGGGGGGGAGAAAGCTAATGAAGAAAGTTGCCAAGAACAGATATTTTGTAATCTGTGCTAAATCTCTGCTGGAAAACATGAACAGTAACGAAGCTGAGAAGACAGTAAAAGAAATTCGGGGCAAGGTGCCAGACGCCCAGACGGAAGGAGAATGTGGACCAAAAGATTGCGACAATCGGGTAATTATGGTTTATGAATTTCAGCTTTAATCTGTAGTTCAGTGAGTCCTGATTAAATATCTGTTAAACACAATTAAAGTTTGTTTTTGTATTTCACCGTCTTGATCAGAATAATTAGAGACTGCGTGTTTCATGTCAAAAGTAGCAAGAGGAATTTTAGTGAATGAACATCGTTTTTAAAAGCCATTTGTAGCACCAGCTGTTGGCATTATTTTATATTTTAGTGTTATCAGCATAAAGATGGTCCTCTGGATGCTGAACAGTTTCCAGCAGGACAAGGATGTTAACGCTGCTACTGTGGGCCTATGGTGGTGATGCTTAAGTGATTAAGGACTAATATTGGTTTTAAGAAGGGGAAAAGGGTAACTATAGGTCAGGGACAGAATTATATTTTAGGGAAGGGCAAAAAGGAAGTGGCATCTACACTAAGGTCATGTATACACATAGCTGGCTGAGAGAGTTGTTGAAAGTGCAGACATTGTGCCATACCTGAATGTGCAGTGCAGATGAGCCAGACCAGTTTTATACAAGGAGGCATGGGAAGGAGGAAGGAGAAGGGGCAGGATGAAGTGTGTAGGAGCTCTCTAGCAGTGCCTAGTATCCCCAGAGTGGCTGTGAGGTGTTAGAGGGACATGCCCCACAAGACATTCAAAAGCTGGAGATGGTGTCAGCAATTCTGTATCAGGGAGACGCTAGAATCTGTCGTGGGGTTAATTAGGACCAAATGAAGGGGGTAGCATGAGGATCCTGTGAGGTAACTGCCACCCTGTTTCCACAGGAAGGCATCCCAAAAAGAGAGAGTGGGTTGTGAGTTACCATTTATTTCCTTTCGATGAATTGTTAACTAAGGTTTGCTTTTTGTGACTGTGTCTTAATAATCATGGCTAACCTTTACATAATACTTAACAAATAGTGAGACTTATAGTTACCTTGTGAGATAAGCACTGTTATTATTTCCGTTTTACACATGAGAAAACTCAGGCTTGGGCAGGTTAAGTGGCTTGTCCATGGTTATACAACTAGTAAATGCAGAAGACAGGCCTCCAAACTGGCCTCTGCTGACACAGTCCGTCCACTGCCGCAGGCCTGGAGTGATCTCACCTCTCCTCTCTGCCTCCTGGCTTCCCTGGCTTCCTTGAAGTCATAGCTAAAATCTGATCCTCTACAGGAAGTTTCCCGATTGCTTGTAATACCAGTGGCTTTGCTCTCTGTTAATAATTTCCTACTTATTCATTTGCTTGTTGTCTCCCTTATTAGACTGTGAACTCTTCGAGGGCAGGGACTGTCTTTTTTTCTTTCTCTGTATCCCCAGCATTTTAGCATTGTGCCTGGCACCCAGTAGGTGCTTTATAAATGTTTGATTGACTGACACTGTGCTGCCTCTAATTACAGCAGGGACTGTGTAAGAGTTTCCATGTTCATGTCAAAAAGCAGCAAAGGCAAGTACAGTAATTGTTAGTAAGTGCGGCACATTTTATACATAAATAGCAGAATGTTCCAACAGAGTGCTATATGAAGTTTGGATACCCAAGATATTATCATCCTCAAATATTCACTAAGGAATTGTTTTCTTGAAAGTGATTTCTTTGAAATTTTTTTTCTGGTATAGCTAGACCATACTTATATGATTAAAGCTTATATTGATTAAACCTTAATCTAATCCTTGTTGGCCCCTGTGAAATCTCTTGAGGTTGGTTTTATTGGTAGTGCACAAATTATGAAAATTTGTATATTGAGAAACAAAAGACAGCCCAGTAAGCTCATGGCCATATCACCTTCAGCCACCTACTTGCAACAGTCCCCAAATGAATGGTTAGTTGCTTAGGCCTGCTTGGGGTCTTCTCTAACTTTTGCACCATTTCCCCCTGCCCCTTTCAGCTTCCTTTGGTTTGTTGTGTTCCTCTATTAAACTGTAAGCTCCTTGAGGGCAGGGACTGTCTTTATTGGATTTACTCAATCAGTAAACATTTATTAAACAACTGCTAAACTCTGTGCTAAACTCTGGGATACAAAAAGATGCAAAAGACGGAAGATTACAGTCAAATGGTGGAGACAACATGCAAACAAATACATTCAAAGAAGGCTACGTAGAGGAAAAATAGAAAATAACTAACAAAAGGAAACTAGAATTAGGAGGAGTTGGGGAAGTCTTCCAGTAAAAGATAAGGTTTTAGCTGGGACTTAATAGAAGCCAGAGATGTCAGTACGCAGAGCAGAGAAGAGAAAGCATTCTAGGTACTGGGGACAGCCAGAGAAGATGCTGCATGCTGAGAGATGGACTGTCTTGTTTGTGGAACAGCCAGAAGGCTGGTGTCAGGGTATCAAAGGCTGTGTACTGGGGGGCAAGGTGTAAGAAGACTAGAGAAGTAGGAGGGGGTATTTGAATGACAAACAGAGCATTTTGTATTTGATCCTAGAGGCAATAGGGAGCCCCTGGCTGAATAGAGGATGAATTAGAGTGGGGGAACTTAAGGCAAGCAGACCCACCAGCAGGCTATTGCAATTTTCTAGGCTAATGGCAATGAACGCCTGCTCCACAGGGGAGGAAGAGAGAAGGAGGCATACTCAAGAGATGTTGCAAAGGTAAAATCGACATGCCATAGCACTTCATTGAATGTGGAGCATGAGAAAGAGTGAGGAGGCCAGGATGACTCCTAGGTTGGAAGCCTGAGGGACTAGGAGGACAGTGTTGCCCTTTACAGTGGGGGGGAGGAGTTAGGGTGAAAGGTAATGAGTTCCATTTTGGACATACTGAGTTTTAGATGTTTACTGGACATGCAGTTTGAGATGTCTGAAAGGCAGTTGGAGACATGAGACTGGAGATCAGCAGAGAGTTTGGGGCAGGAAAGGTAGATGTGAGAATCATCAGCATAGTAAAGATGGCAACTAAATCCATAGGAGCTGATGAGATCCCCAAGTCAGATAGTATACAGGGAAAAGAGAAAAGAGCCCAAGACCAGAGTCTGAGAGAAACCTATGTTTAGAGAGCATGGTCTGGATTCCAGCAAAGGAATTAGAGAGATGGTCAGAGAACCAGAGTCGGAGAACCAGAATAGAGGTGCCCCAGAAACCTAGAGGGAAGAGAGTATCCAGGAGGAGAGAGTTATCAACAGTGTCCAAGACTGCAGAGAGGTCAAGGAGAAGGAAGACAGGGAAAAGACCCTTGGATGGGTAACTAATAGATCATTAGTAATTTTGGAGAGGGCAGTTTCTGTGGAATGATAAGGTTGGAAGCTAAATTTTAAGGAGATAAGAAGAGAGGGAGAGGAAAGAAAGTGAAGTCCCTTATTGTAGATTGTCTTCTAAAGAAGTTTAACTACAAAGGGCAGAAGAGATAGAGGATGGTAGCAGAGATGGAAGGATCAAGTGAAGGTATGTTTTCCCCAGAACAGGGGGGATATGAGCATGTTTAGGCAGGAGGGAATGAGCCAGTGGAGAGGAAGAGATTACAAATGAGTGAAAGAGCAGGGATGACAGAGGGGGTGGATTTGAACAGGTAGAGAGGGTGTGGGGTACAGGCGCTTCATCTTGTGAGACAGAGGTGAAAAAGGAGAGGTGGGAGACGGCGTCTAAGTGGTGAGAGGAGAGAAGAGGGCGCTCACGGAAAACGGCCTTGATTTTTTGTAAAATATGCAGCAAGATTCTTAACTGAGAAAGTAGGGGTGGGGGGAGCCGTGGGAGGATGGAAGAGCCCCTGTGGAGAACGGCAGAGCGAGTGTAGTAAGTGTAGTAAGATTGCCCAGCAGCAGTGCCCGGCACACAGTAGGTCCTTAGTGACTGTTTATTGATTGAGTAATCGATCATTCGCCCCCTCACAGCTACTAAGTTGCAAAGTCCTGCCAATTTCACTTTCACAGAAATTCTTTCACATTCGTCCTCTTGTTTCTCCTCCCAGCACAACCACAGTAGAATTCAAGCCCTCATCAATTCCCACCCAGACGATCGCTATAGCCTCCTGATGGACCACTCTACATCTCGCCTCTCCTGTCTTTAATCCATCTTCCACACAATGGCCAAAACAATATACCTAAAAGATGTGTCTAATCATGTCACTCTTCCGCTCAAGAAGGTCTATTAACTTCTTGCCTTTGGGATAAAAATAAAAACTCTTCTATTTAGATTTTAAAACCCTTTATATTCTGGCATCAGCTCATTTTCCAGGGCGATTACACATTGCACTCCCTCATGCATTCTGTGTTTCAACTAAACTGGTCTGCTTGCTGTTCACTGTGCATGGCATCATGTCCTCAGTTCCAAGCACAGTCCCTAACCTGTGGTAGCCCCTAATAAATAACTACTGAGCAAAAGATTCTTCTCATGGAGAGTACTTTGTACCGATGAAAGAGTGATCCTGACAAATATCAGGAACGTATCAATGTGTGTATCTGTGTATGCTAACTTATTATATGCACACACACACACATATATGTATGCATGCATACATGAACAGAATAAAATTCAGAAAACATCTGTTGTAAGATGGAGAACACAAAATATTAATTAGCCACCAATTAATTAGTCATTCCAATGAAATATTAGTTGATCGCTCCTTGATGAGGTATGGTCTATAAGTATGTGATTTCATTCCTTTCAAAGACACTCTACACTTTGAGACACGCCATTCTGTCCACCACATGGAGTAAGAAGGATACCTGCAGCACTTGAGAATCAATGTGTTGTTCTTCCCTAAGAGTATGAAGTAGATGAAGACATGATGAATACGAAGTCCAATGCAATGGTAGAGAACCAACATATTAGGCTATTGAATTTGTAATGAATGAGATAAAATGCAGGATAAGCAAAAACGCTCTTACTATGTATGTCTCAGTTGTTATTTTGAATAGGGTTGAAGTTGCCAGCGTATAGAACTACTTGGGGAAACAATACACAGAAAAACCTATGGGGATGGACTTTGCCAGCTGATACGTTTGCATGCAGACACATAACTCCAGGAGCACTTACTACCACTGAATCCACCAGCCATGAGGGTATTGGTCCCACTCAATGATAAGTAACAAGCTTACTAGCAATTTGCACAAATTTATGTATATATATATCCCATTCATTATGAAGACAGAAGATCTCACAAGCTTTTGTCGACCTCCTTGACCTTTCATCCCAGTGGTTCTCAGGATGGTCTGGTGGATCTAGTTTAGTAGTTTCAAATTAAAAATCAGATTTTAATGCTTTTATCATACTGTGTGAAATAATACAATTTGTCTTAATCATTGGATGAGAAGACTGTTGTATCTAATGTCCTCTGTGCATTAAAGAAAAAAGATACTTTTTACAAAGGAATACAGAAACATTCCATCAAATCTGGCAAGTAGAAATTTTGATCCTAACTTAAAGATTATATGGTGATATATATCTATATGTTTATATGTATGTATGTGTATAGTTGTATATATGTATACACCTGTGTGTATGTGTGTATATATATGTGTGTGTGTGTGTATGTGTGTATATATGTGTATGTAAAATCATAAGAAGGTTCTTTTCAGCAAATCCCCAAAGACAAACTTAACAAATAATTGTTTTGTTTTGCTTTACCATAGTTATAGGCTAATAGTTGAATGACACCCCCTCCCCAACTCCTTTCTTCTCCATGTGAATCAACCTTATTTTCATGAACTCTACAAAGACAGGATTCTTAGCAATTTCCTCCATAACAGCGGTTCTCAACCTGTGGGTTATGTTCAATTTAAATACATCCTGCATATCAGATATTTACATTATGATTGATAACAGTAGCAAAATTACAGTTATGGAGTAGCAACAAAAATAATTTTATGGTTGTTGGTCACCACAACATGAGGAACTGTATTAAAGGGTCGCGGCATTAGGAAGGTTGAGAACCACTGCTCCATAAGATAGATAGAGTTAGGAGCCAGTATTGAGACATATTTTGTTCTGTTCCATATAGTGTCCATAATTCAGATGCAATGAATAAAATTTACTTACTTTATTCACTCCCTTTAAATAAAGAGTTCTTAACTTGGGATCCATAACCTTGTTTGTTTTTAATATATTTTGGTAATTTTTTCAATATAATTGGTTTCCTCTGTAATATTTTGAATCTTCGGCATGTAGGTGGTGTGGTAAATAGAATGCTGGGCCTAGAGTCAGGAAGACCTGAGTTCAAATCCAGTCTCAAATACTACTTGTGTGACCCTGGGCAAATCACTTATCCCTATTTGCCTCAGTTTCCTCATCTGTAAAATGAACTGGAGAAGGAAATGGAAAACCACTCCAGCATCTTTGCCAAGAAAATCTCAGATGGGGTCACAAAGAGTTAGACACAACTGAACAACTATGAATTTGTTTTTATACATTTAGAAAACATTCTGAATAAGGTTCTATAAACTTCACTGTGCTGTCAAAAGAATTCATGACACACAAAAAAGACTAAGAACCATTTAAGCCAGTGTTGAAATTTGAAAAACAAAAAATTTAAAGTCTTCCCAAAAGAATTAAGAATAAGTTTAGGGTCTGATAGACAGCAGACTCAGTGGAAGTGAGCAGCATGACATGGCAACCATAGGGGGCCCTCCCCCCCGAAAAAGGAAAAACCTACCTGAGATCTTAGGCTGCATTTAAAAGGTGTAACATCCAGGACATTGGAAGTGGTAGTCCCACTGTATGCTGCATTAGTCAGAATGTCTCCAAGGAACTGTTTTCCATTCTAGATGTTATATTTTGAAATGAACATAAACGTGATGGAGAACATCTAGAAGATGGCGACTTCAGTATTGAAGATCCTGGGCATAGTGCCCTCCGTGGACTGATTGAAAAGATTGAAGATCTTCAGCCTGGATAAGAGAAGACTCAAAGGGAGACAATAGCTGTCTTCACATTTTTGAAGAATTATCCTATGAAAGAGAGCTTAGACTAGCTCTGCCTAGTAATTGGTAGAAGTTAGAGAGAAAGGGAGTTAGGGTAGATGTAAAGAAAAAGTTCTTGCTCTTTCCCGTCTCTCAAGATGGCCGACAAAAAGCCACCCAAGGAAAAGAAGGTGAAAAAGGGAAAAAAAGAGAACAAAAAGGAAGATGTAGCTGAAAAGGTCAAAAAGCCTGGAAAGCATTGCAGCCGGAACCCAGTCCTGGCCCGAGGGATTGGTAGGTACGCCAGGTCTGCAATGTATTCCCGGAGAGCCATGTACAAGCGGAAATACGCTGCCCCCAAAACCCAGATTGAAAGGAAGAAGAAAGAAAAAGTGCCTGCTAGTATCTCGAAGCCTGTTGGTGGTGATAAGAATGGAGGAACTCGAGTGGTAAAGATTCGCAAAATGCCTCGGTCTAACACCCTACTGAGGATGTGCCTAGAAAGCTGCTAAGTCATGACAAATAGCCCTTCAGCCAGCGCGTGAAGAGTCTTCGTGCTAGCATCACCCCGGGCACCGTTCTGATCACGCTCACTGGACGCCACAGGGGCAAGCAAGTGGTTTTCCTGAAGCAGCTGGCTACTGGCTTGCTACTGGTGACTGGACCTCTGACCATCAACCGTGCTCCTCTGAGAAGGACACGTCAGAAATTTGTCATTGCCACCTCTACTAGGGTTCACCTTTCAGGTTTGAAAATTCCAAATCATCTTACTGATAACTTACTTCAAGAAGAAGAGGCTCCGTAAACCTAGACACCAAGAAGGGGAGATTTTTGACACAGAAAAAGAGAAATACGAGATTACAGAGCAGCACAAGGCTGATCAGAAAACAGTAGACTCTCAGATCCTGCCCCAAATCAAGAAAATTCCTCAGCTCCGTGGCTACCTGCGTTCTGTCTTCTCTCTCTCCAATGGAGTTTATCCTCACAAACTGGCATTTTAAATTGCCTTGCAGAAAACACTTATTAAAATATTTGCAGTAGCTAAAAAAAAAAAGGAAAAGAAAAAGAAAAAGTTCTTAACATTTTGTAAAGGAGAAATTGAAGCCTAGAAGGGTTACATGTCCAAGCAAACCTTGCTCAAGGTCCCACAAGTAGTAAGTAGCACACTTCAGATTTTAACCCAGAAATCCTTTAGCTCAAAATGCAATATCTTTTCCACTGTATTATATGGAAAATAAGACATTCCTATGAGCAAGTATCCAAGGATTTCAGAGGGACTATTTAAATTAAACCCAAATCAACAAACATTTATTAAGTGCTTACTATGTGGCAGGCTCTGTACTAGGCACTGGGGATACAAAGAAAGCTTGTCCCTGTCTTCAAGCTGCTTACAATCTAACGGAGGAAGACAATACACAAAAGGGAACTGAAGGAGAAGGGAGGCACCTGAGGGTACCTGGCTCAGGGACATGATGCTCTGTGGATGCTCTGTGGATGCTCTGTGGAGTTACCTAGAAAGTTCTGAGCCTTCTACAAAGGAAGGCTTTGGGAGGACTTCAGTACTCCACCTCCCAGCCTACAGTCAGAGAGGAGAAGCAACTCATATTCATATACCAGTTCTTTCTACTCATTTCAAGAGCTCTTTTGGTGTTTAGAAAGTTAGAAAAAGCAAACTTGTTTTGGTCCCTTCTGTAAAAATAAAGGTCAGTATAAGACTCACCAAGTATTTGAGGAGACATGATTTGTGTCAGCTGTCATCATGGAATTGTGGGATTTAGAACTGAAGGGTTAGTAAGCTGTCTGCAGAAACTTAGCTGTTTTGCTTCTGTTGTCTAGTTTTGCAGAGGTTAACCAGAAGTTTGCCCTCCTTTCCTTGCTTATTTCCTCTTGAGCAAGAGTATACAAAACGTGGTTTCCCCTTTTAGTTCTTCTGGAAAAAGAAAGAAAGAAAGAAAAGGATCAGCTTCTCACACTGGTACTGAAATAATCAACAAAAAGGAGTGGTTTTGTGGTTTGATTGCTTTGCAGAAACAGTATCAATGGAAGACATTGTGCCAGACATGGTAGGTATTTGTTAGTGGAATTACCTGCAGTAATGAACATAGTATTTGAGTTTTAGGGAGACATGAGTTGTTGTTCTAAAAATGAGTTCAGTTTTGATATTATCATTGTCACCCAGTTGAAATCTTTAAATGGGTTGCAAATCACTGTAAGTGCTAGTGGAAGGATGTCCTTTGGAGCTATAAGAGTTTGTTCGTAATTATGGGTCAGCAATTCTGGGTCTAGTTACCATTTTCATGAATGACCTGGAAGAATATATTATTAGTATATTAATGAAATTCATAGATTATACTAATTGGGGAAGTACTGCAATTATGTTGAAAGATACACCAAGTAGAAAATCATTTTAAAGCTTAGTCAGTGGAAGAGAGAAACTTGAAAGAAGGCATTGGCAGTAAGACTACAAAGTATTACTATAAGATAGGTGCTAAAATAGATAAGAAAATTAGGTTTACAGTGAATGTCAGATGGGCTAATGTGATTTTATATTTCCTAATCAGAGTCACTGTTTCACAAATAAGGAGGTGATGATTTCTGTGGTGATAACATTCCTGAAATATCCTTGTAGATTCTATCTGCAGGGTGATATGGACATGGTGGATTAGATCATAAATGGTCCCATTGTATATACCCAGAATAATTACGGAAATGCAAGTAAAACATAAAGAACACCAATAAAAACCACTAAATTCTTATAACCTTCTGATGTGATGGCTAAAGTATTGGCCCCCAGCAATGGAAGATAGAAGAGGCTACATGTTCATCTTCCTCCTTATCCTTGCTTCTCCTACTCAGGCTTGACAGTGCTCTTTTAAAAACTTCTACTTCCTTTCATGGCACACTTTTCTGTACTCAGTCATCACTAAGTAATCTGGGAAGAATATATAAAATCTGAGTTATTTTCTCTAAATTTCAAGAACTCATAAGTACCAGTACTATCTTCACCAGCTCCAACTCCCTTATATTAATTTTTTTAATTTATGGAATAAAACAAGCACTTCTACAACATAGTAAAATAAAAAAGATAATTGTACATGAAACCGTAAATCTGCTACGCACAACTTGTTATTCCATTCATATATACAACAAAATTATCATGTAAATTTCTTTTTTTCTTTCATCCTTTCCCAGAGATGTCTAACATTAGACACAAATAGGTGTGTGTGTGTATATATATGTAAAATTATTCTATACATATTTCCCTTTATCAGTTCTTTCTCTGAATGTAGATAGCATCTTTCTTCATATATCCCTTATAGGTTTTTTTCATAACAAAGTACAATAAAAAAGATGATTGCACATGAAACTGCCAATCTATTCTGTTCCTTTCAAATATACAACAAAATTATCATGTAAATTTCCTTTTTTTCTCCCCACACCCACCACAGAGATGGATACCATTAGACACAAATAGGTGTATATACATTATATATACATATATGTAAATTTATTCTATACATACTTCTATTTATCAGTTCTTTCTCTGAATGCAGATAGTGTCTTTCTTCATATGTCCTTTATAGTTAATTTGGTTATTTATTATAATCAAAATAACTTAATTTACTCAAAATCATTCTTAAAATAATATTGCTGCTACTGTGTACAATGTACTCTTGGTTCTGCTCATTTCGTTCTTCATTATTTCGTGCAAGTTTTTCTATGGTTTTCTAAAATCATTGAGTTCATCATTTCTTATAGCACAGTATTTCATCACAATCATATAACACAACTTGTTCAGCCATTCCCCAATTAATGGGCATCCCTGAAATTTCCAAATTTCTTTGCCACTTCCAAGAGAGCTGCTATAAATGCTTAGTTGCAATAAATATAAATATTATAAACATATAGACTCTTTTCCTTTTCCCCTAATTATCTTCTTAAATCAGTGTCGGTATTGCTGAGTCAAAGATGTCTAAACTCCAGTGCATTTCCATAGAAAAGATAGTCAGGTATTGTAACACTTGTTGGCTTTGTGACACAGTGTCCCATGATCTCCATCGCTAAACTAGATGGACATTTCTTGCTGCCACTTCCCATTGGAAGTAGTCTCTTTGTACCCATAAGTACCTCCCCACCTTCAAATGGCTTTCTCCCTCTACATTGGGATGCCAGTTCTTCTCAAATTATTTGTTGCATGTGCATATTTCATTAATGATTGAAATCTGTATAATTATTAGATAATTTTTAAGAGAAGTCTTACCTTGTGAGATACTTTAAATTTGTATGAGCTAAACATAGGAGGTATGGGTTATTATCATTATTATTATTGTTGTTGTTAATAATAATAATAATGAATAGCAAATATTTATGTAACACTTTAGGTTTGCAAATCTCTTTACTTATATTATCTCATTGGATCATTACAACAACCCTGTGCTTTTAGCATCCTCACTTTATACATGAGGAAACTAAGACTGAAAGATACTAAATCACTTGCCCTGAGCACACAGCCAAGGAATATATGAAGGTAGGATCCACACTCAGGCCTTGCTGATTCCAAGTTAAACGTTTTATCCACTATATAGGACTCTGAACTGGAGGAAGTTGATGGAGAGCCAACCCAGCCTAGAACTCCATTAATTTAAAGCTTTCTCCTATCCTCAATTATTTTGTTAGGGATTTTTCTTCAAATTGTATTGGTCACTGTGAGTTTGGTTTCCTTAATGTAGTTTCCTTTAACCAGTTGGCCCATATCTGCACTGTGCAGGTTAAAAAGTATATATGAGGAAAAAAAGTGATCAGCTAGTGTTTGGTGAATGGGCCCAACTATTAATCTCTAAAGGGTAAATTAAAATTTATCTCTAGTTTCTTGCTGTCCTTCACCCTTCATCACAAACGGAATTACATCCTGGGAAAAGAAAAGAATGGCTAGATCATTCTTGCAGGAAAACAGTTGTCATTAAATTTATAGATGAAATCAAGGGTAATGGTGAAAGGATTGTGCAGAACTTAAAAATCAAAGATAGTTAGAAAATAACATCAGAGATGTCCAGAATACGGCGGCTTTTCTAGAAGCTACAAGCCTTGCAGACACAGTGCCCCTACTGGAGCTAAGGGAGGAGGGAGCAGAGGAGCAATCGCGTGAGAATATTCAACCTAAAAAAGATGTCTGCAAAGAGGTGACGAAGAGACACGTTTTGGATGAAACTATTGTAGGATCGAAACAATTACTAAAGTGCGAACGATCTATATAGTACAAGTGATCAGCTTTCCCTATAGAAACACCAGCTAAAAAGCTGATGAAATCCGGAGAGTAAGAATAAAAGGTCAGTGCAGGATTAGATTCAGAAGACAAAAGCATGGACTGAACATAGAGAAACTTTAAAATATAAAGGGCTCTCCTTTTTTGTGGCTGTTTGTAAGTGTTTTTTTTTTAAGAGCATCCAAAGAAGGGAAGGCTACAGGGAGAAAACAAAGAGCTAACTCTTCCCAAATCATGCTTATTCTGATGAAAAAAATTGGTGTTTATATTGGCTGGAGGGATGTGGTTTCCTTCAATTGATAAGAGCAGAGGTAGAGAAGGGACTGAGAGGCAACAGTGTTTTCTGTTATCTCCTGATGCATTTTTGAATGACTCTGATCCAACATTCAGTATCAAGCTGCTTAAATCTATCCAACTGACTAGTCAAAACCTAAAGCTCACCTGTTTAGGACAATTAAAGTCAGCAGGGTTTGTGGCTCCCTCATCCAGTCTTATTGTAAGAGGTGTAAACAGCCACTTGTAATTTAGTGAGTAAGTGCAGGTCTTTCATAATGCACATACCATCCCCACTGAAAACGGATCAATTTCTTTGCTTGGCAGTGGCATTCTTAAGACCTCTATGGAGCATTATCCCATGCCTGAGGGTCATTAGTCTTCCATAGAAGCACTGACAGTTGTGATGAATGGCAGTACCTGGGAAGAAGACTGTTTGGATGTTTAAACAGATTCCATTTTCCCTTATAGAGCAGTAAACATTAGATCACATCTTGGACCATCTACCTGTGTAGACAGTCAGGATAGATTCAGGACAACTCCAGTATGAAGTGGAGAACATTGTTCCTAATGGGTGAGTGGGGCTAGGCTGTGTACATTGTCACTGATATCATGTGTGACACAAAACAGTGGGTGATAGCCACATGCCTCTGCTGAGTTGCTTGGCTGTCAACAGGCACGATAGTCCGTCCATCACTATTATCTGCAACAAGACTCATTACCTGCCAGCCAGTAGACATCCCATTTACACCATCTGCAATGAATTAAAAAGTGACGAAAAGAATCAGGATCAGTTTGACTTGCAGTGTGATTGTCAAATTCATTTTCATCTCTGGAAGCCCTTCAGTTCTTAGAAAGGGGAATATTTGGGAGGTCAGGGGGCTGGGAACATTATGAAGATGATTTCGTACACAGAAACAGCCTGGCAGTGGCGGATCCTGGCAAATGTCAGATTTGTAACCAGGGACATGCCAAATCACAAATACAATGCCTTTACAGATTCCCATTTCCCTCCATGTACCCTCACTTTGGTTGTGGTGGTGTGTGAGTAAGGACTTATTGTTTGATGTCCCTGAACTGATGTCAACAACAGTGAGAAATAATTCATAAAAATGTATGTTTCAGTACAGACTCTGAGGCAGAGCTGTATGCAAGGAGGAAATGATGATTAGTTTCTAATTTACACGTGCAGTGATCTCTTTGGCATGTGTGAATCTTGCTTCCTAGGCTAATGTTCTCTGTGCTGGTTCCCTTCCTGTAACAGTTGCTGGGGACATTGAAGAAGGTACAGTGATCTATTGACACTTGAACAGATCTAATTTATATCCAAACAAACTGTGTGTCTGACTGGATTGCCTGTGTTCTGCAATCCCGTGGAGCAAATGTAAGAAGCACAAAATCAAGCAGGCTCTTGTGCCCAGACCTCATTCTAGACAGCCGTGGGATTTGACATCCATTCATACACATCAGTTTATATTAGCAGAATCTCCTATTTTTTTGGTCTTCCTTTCTGCTCATGGAATATTCCATAAATAAGAAGACAACTTTCATTCTTTCCCTCAAGATGGGGGGACTCGGAGCTGCCCAAGGAGATACACTGAGTGAAGAGAGTGATTCTGTGATTTCTGTAATGAGGCTGTGGAATGAAGGCACGCCCCTTTGAAAGTAGTCTGATCTGTGCAATAGGATTTTACTGTTCCAAACACATCTTTTTACTCCTCCAAATTGCCCTTGTGGAAATAACATAAAGAGAAGGTTCTGCATTATCTTGTCTCCTCACGGGGAGATGGACAAGTGCGAGGGGGGAGTTTGTGGCCTTGAATCATCTCCGGCACCCCCCTTGCCATCAGTGTTTCATTGGGGGAGCCCTTAGTTGTGTTTAAAAAGGCACTTAGTGAGAGACAAAGGGAAAGCAGAGAAAGCAATGACTGGTTCTGGTAAGGTGTGTGTGTGTGTGTGTGTGTGTGTGTGTGTGTGTGTGTGTCTACTTGTATGTCTACATGTGTGTGTCTGTGTCTGCCTGTCTGTCTGTGTCTGTGTGTCTGCGTGTCTGTCTGTGTCTGCGTGTTTTGTTGTTCTTGTTTGTTTTAAGGTTTTGTTTTGTTTTCACTTGTTTGTTTATTACCAAAAGGCCATGTGACCTTGATCCCAAACATTTTGATACTGAGAGACAAAAAAATTCTAGGAAAGTCATAAATACCTCTTAGATATTTCATTTATTCCAGTACCACAGGTTGGAATCTGAGCTTATCTCTGTTAAATATTCATCTTTCATGTTTTCAGGGGAAAAGGCCCAGGCTTCTGTATGGAAGCTTTTATAAGGCTGGTAACTTCAACCATGCCAAAACAAGGAAGAGAAATGTCGTTTGTGAGTAACAGGGAAGCTATTTTGCAGAACCTCACAAACGGGTATGGAGGTGGGGGAGGTGGGGAATGAGTTTCATTCTCCCTTCCTCTTCCCACCCCCCCGACCTCCTAGAGGCTTTTTGTGCAATACATTAATTCTGCTGGGGAAAAAATTAATTGCTGATGGTGCTACAAAACTAGAGAAACTTAACTTTTCTTCTCCAGAAATAAAACCTGATTATATTGGAGACAATTCAGTCCAGAACAGTGCATTTTCAAACTTCAAACTGTAGACAAGGGATAGGATGGATGGTCCATTCAACACCACAGGTGAGTTCATTTGCTCACTTACAACATCCATTTCAGCTTAGCTGGATCTGCCCAATCCATCAGGAAGATTGGGTTAGAAAAAACTATAATCCATCTTCTCAGCATCCAGAAAGGGGGAATCATCAATGCATTTCAGTTGTAAACTGTTTTGCCTAGACACACCAAAGCAAAAAAAAAAAAAGTTCTTCCCTAACATTCGTCCGTTGTAGATAAAGGAATTACTTAATGGAGGATACTGTAGTAAGTGATGAGGAAGGTTGAGTTATGTACTGTAATTTTGAGTTATAATAGGCCTTTTTCTTATAGAATATTTAATATTCTCTTGTATGATACATGTCACACATCAGTGTAGATTAAACAATTACATTGATGAACAATATTAGCTATCTTTATTTGCATCATTAATTTATACAGAAAAAAACAGCAGAGCTACTGAAGTCACAAAAGTTAAATTTTTCTGAATGCCCTCTCAATGAGGGTTATGTTACTTGCCAGGCTTACATGACCCATTTAATACAGGGGCATGTCTCGCAGTTGCTCTGTTGGTATTACATTCTTCAGCTGTACTGTGGAGGAGACCCAGGTTTGAGGAAACTAAAGACATTGCTTGGAGTGACTCACAAGTCTCAGTGTAATTTTACTACCCTCATTGTCCTATACAACTTTCTGTGTTTATAGACTACAGTGTATAGTAAGGCCTAGAGTCAGGAAGACATATCTTCCTGAGATCAAATCTAACCTCAAACACTTACTAGCTGAGTAACCCCAGGCAAGTCACTTAACCCTGTTTGCCTCAGTTTCCTCATCTGTAAAATGAGCTGGAGAAGGAAATGGCAAACCACTCCAGTATTTTTGCCAAAAAAACTCCAAAAGAGTTCATGAAGAGTAGGACATGACTGAAAATGACTCAACAACAACAACAAAAAATTATAGTAAATTTTAAAATATTGAAGTAAAAAATATGACACAAGAAGACAGTAAAGTCTCCATACACACTCACCTTCACCTTTTTTTCTGACTCATATTTCTGAGCTGCCGCCTTTGGGAAAACTGCCATCATCAGGATTGAGCAAGTAGAAGGACTTCATGTTTGGATACCTGGTCTTTCTGTCAAGCTTTATCTCTTCTTTCAAAAAACAGAGTTATTAAAAAAAAAAAGATGGATCAAATGGTCTAGTACAGCAGCCAGTGGCCGCATCTGCACTGAGGAGATTTTCTGTGGGAGCTCCCAAAGCTCATAACCATGGAGTGAGCCATAATTATGCTGTTTAGAAATCCATGTTAGGAAAAGAAAAATCCCTTTGGGCATTAAGTATTTCCCCAATAATTTGGTGATGGCAGGAAGAGGGTTCTCGGAACATTTTACCAAGTGTCTGTAACATCTCCACTGCTTTGGCAGCTCTAGAATAGAATTGTGCAATGGAAGGCCCTTGGATGTTTGAAGTCAAGGGGATATCAAGGGTATGAAATGCTGCTTCTACCTTTGACATCACAGTTATCTTAGAAGCCTTAGTTTGTTAACCTCAAATACTTCCTTAGGATGACCCTTTCCTAGGAACAGTTTTTAGCTGCTAAGTACTATGAAAATTGGCATGTGCCGTGTGATAATGAACAAATAACTTAAGGGTCTCCATGTTTTTGGTTTTTAAATTATAGATTTATTACCATTTATAATATAGTCAACCACATGAAAATTTTAGAAGCACAAGAAATCTTACATAACTAGGGTTCTCTGAGCTTTGATTCTCTGAGGGCCATATTGACAAATTAGCAAGAACATCTGGGCCACATCTAGGGTGTGCCTATACACATCCTCCATCCAACTTCAAAAGCACCATGCTTTATAGTCTGGACAAATCTTCCACATTAATTATAATGTGGTGAGTGGCAACTTTGCTCAGAGGAATTTTTTTTTAATTGTGCCATATAGCCATGGACTGAACAGAAAACATTCTCTTTAGGAAGAGGGTACTTTGTGGGGTTCAAAGTTCATCTTCAGAAGTGCCAATAGGAAAACTTGTTCCAGTAAGACTTAAAATTTTCAGTTTTGCATAAGGTAAGGTAGTCTGGATCCTATATGCTAGTCAGAAAGCATCTCCCATCTTCAAGTCAGGAAAAAAAGAGAGTGGATGGATTTCAGAATCTTATAGTCCTATGGAAGTCACTTGTTTGTAGAAATACAAACTTCTTTGCCATATCAACATCCTTACCCCATGCATCCATGTTTTTTTCTGTAATCTTGGATCTAGGCATCCAAGAGATAATTTTTAAATCACTGAGGAAAAAGCAGAGCAAGGCTGCAAACTAATACAATAAGAAAGCAGAAAGCAGGCTAGAAAATACAAAATTTTAATTCTTTTCTGAAAGAACGGAGAAAAGTCTTTTGCAAGGCTATTTACGATAAGCAGTGCTCAGAGCACTGAAACAACACACACATTGTCCTCAAGTCTTGCTCCATAAGCAAAGAGGAAATAGATTTGAAGAACGGCAAGCTTGTTGGGCGTCGTGTTTACTCAAAACTACAGACAAATCAACTTGCAATTTGGACTTTAACCAACCAACAGTCAATGTGGCTCAGCTTGATAAATTTTACCCATAAGGTTAGCTCCTCTCTAAGCCATGAATCCATTTATAAGGAAAACCTGTGAATACAACGATCTGAACAATGATAGCTGTGAAAAGTTTTTGCTTGCATAAGAGAAATAGGAATAGGCAAGGTAAGAGGGCAAAAGGAGAGAATGAGGAGAAGATGCAAGGATAATGGAGCTGGACAATTAGACATAGAGATAGAAAGGAAGAAAGATGATACTACAGGAAAAAGGAGAGAGGAAGGATGTGGGAATAAGTGAGAAGCAGGAATAGAGTAAGGAGAAGAAAGCTGAGGGATAGACTATCTTTTAGGTCCTCGGGCAAAAAGAAGTGATGTTACTGAATTTATGTCTTAGATGATAAGAGTAACTCCGAGATTGCATACAGACTAATAACAACATCATTAAAGAGAAAGCTGAGCTAGTATCCTGGTTTGAAGTCGACCCTGACTATAGCTTTCAAGGAAAATACATTCTTAGCAATGTTGATCAGAGAAATGGTGACAGAGAAGGATTACAAAGGGGATAATAGTGAGTATATCATTCATATCCTAAATTTTTGCACTTTAGCCAAGAGTTGGAAGGAAGTTTCTTTCCAAGCTGTAGTGATGCATAGTTAGGTCTTTGGTGGAGTTGTACTGCCTTCTCTTGTAGATAACACTGATCACCAAAATAGAAAAATAAAATAATATCCTTATCTATAACTCTTGGTTGTTGTTTTTTAAATACTTTTCGCCTTGATGTTTCCCAAAAAAACACATCAATAATATCCCTCCAAAATACTTTCTCCTAAAACAATTAGAACCACCTAATAGCAAGAACTACAACTAATAGTACATGTCAGTTTCCACTTATGTGGTCTATAGATTGTTAACTGCGAGGAAATATATTTTAACTTTTACAATTTGATACCACTGTTGTCTGTGATCTTTGATCTGAATTTTTTTTTTTTTTTGCCTTTTTAGCAGCAGCTAGGTAGCACAATGAATAGAGTACTGAAACTCCTATTATGGCGAATGGTTCCAGACCTTGGGTAGGACAAGGGAATGGGAAAATTGGAAGAAAGGTTCTTGGTGAGGAGATTGTAGGGAAAATGGTTGGAGATAAGAGTGTGTGTGTGTGTGTGTGTGTGTGTGTGTGCGTGCGCATAAAATTTATATTTATGCTGTATATATTTTTATATATGTGTTGTCTCCCTCGTTTGCATAAAAGTTCATTGTGATTAGAGATTTTCTCATTCTTTATCCTTGTGTCTCCCATACAGTGCACATTGCCTGGGACATAATAGGTTTTAATAGATAATTGCTGTTTGATTGATGATTGATTTATAGTGCTTTCTGGTAAAAAAAAACAAAACAAAACATTTTCTCTCTCCATTTATCACGAATTCTTTCTTACCATTTTTTGATTGTGGTAATTTCGTCTTATCTCTGTCTCTTTCATCAAATTAATCATTTATTTACTTTCCTAGTCCTTCCAAAATTCAGCCCTTGGTTTTATTAATTCAGTGATCTTCTTTTCAATTTCATCTCTCCTTTGATCTTCAAAATTTCTTCATTTCTGCTTGTTTTGGAATTATTAATGTGATCAGTGGCCCAATGCACAGAGTGTTGGACTTGGCGTTAGGAAAACATGAATTCAAATCTCACGTCAGAAACTTATTACTTGTATTGCTCTTAAGGCATGTAACTTTCAGCCTCAATTTCCTTATCTATAAAGTGGGGTAATAGCACCTACCTGGTATGGTTGTCCAGAAGATTACAGAAAATTATGCTATAAAGCACTTGGCAAACTTTGAGGTCCTGTATAAATGCTAACTATTCACTGAACTACTCTTTTTGTTTTGCTAGTATATTTAGAGATGCAAGTTTTCCTCTAACCAATGCTTGGTCTCCATCCCATGAATTTGGTGCATTATCTCATTGTTATCATTCTCTTTAGTAGATCATATTTTTCCTGTTCTTTCACATTTGGCTCCCTCATTACTTAGAACATTATTTTTTTTTGTTTCCATCCAGTCTTTAGCTTTTGTTCATGTTTACCTCATTGGTTGCATTTATGTTGACTTATGACAGCAAGAGATGTCTTTAATGTCTCAGATTTTTTGCATTTTTTCATGAGTTTTTTATGCTATAGTATGGGATCAGATTTATAAGAGTACTGCTGATACTGAAAAGTAAGTATATTCTTTAAAATTCCCTTTTAATTATCACTGTGGGTTTATCAGATCTGATTTTTTTGCCATTCTGTACCAGTCTATAATTTCCTTCTTTTTTATTGTTAATCTGTCAAGAAAAGAAGAAAGGAAGGAAAAAAAGTGTTGATTAAATAACTGCTATGTGTCAGTCACAGTGTGAAGTACTTTACAAATATTATCTCATTGATCTAACCCTAGGAGTAAGATGCTATTAAAATCCCCATGTTGCAGTTGAGGAGACCAAGACAAACAGGGATTTGTGACTTGCCCATAGTCAACAGCTAGTCAGTGTCTGAACAGATTTGAACTCAGGTCTTCTGACTGCAAATCTAGCACTCTATCTTTTGTGACATCTAGCATTCAAGATCTGAAAGAGGCACATTAAAGCCATCTACAACTGTTTCCTACTATATTTAGGCCCTCTTGCATTTCATTTAGTTTTTTCCCCCCTAAATCCTATATACTATTGCTTTTATTATAGCTGTATTTGGTAATTCTATTATTTCATTATAGCATCTTTAATATCGTGTTGTTTCTACATTTTAACATTCTATTTTTACTATTAGCTTATCCAGAATTATGACTATGGCCCTTTTTTTTCTGGCTCTAACTGAAGCATGGTGAAATTTGTTCCAGTCCCTCACATTAATTCTCTAAGTCTCATTATGTTTAAACACATCTATGTGCAATGAATTTTTACAATTTTGTTTTCCAATCCATCATGTAATCCATTTCTTTCTTTTGAGAGAGCTTAACCCATCCGCATTCGAGGCAATCACTGCTGAGTTTGGTTTTTATTGTTGTTTTCCCCCCAATCAAGTCCTTTTAGGTAACAGGCCGAGAGAGCGCCTCGTTTTGGATTTGTTGTTTGTCTGTTTTTTGCAATAATCCAGTCCCTTTCTCTGTCCTTCCACAGAGTTACACGTCCCTTCTTCTGTTCAACTCAGACCCAGTTTACTTGATTTTCCTTTCGCTGATATAACCATTTTCATTCTTACCTTGCCCCCTCAAACAAGAGCGTAGTTTATCCTTTTATCTCTGTTTCAGTTATATTTATTGCACTTTGAATTCAAGAAACACTCATTAATAGACAACAGTCTTTCATCCTTCTTACACCATGTAAACATTTAGTCATTAGACTTTTCATGCTGTATAGATTTATCTTTAAGTTCCTTTTCTTTACTAAGTTTGTATTTAAAAGACTGTAATTTCCTCTATGTTTTTTTTTTCCCTCGGATAGAATGATTAAAAGTTTAGGATCCTGTTGAAGAATAATCGCTTTTTTCCTCCACATGTGAGGAAATTGGCCTTGCAGGAAATGTTATCCTTCTGTACAAGGCAATTTATTCTGCATCTGAACATATATTCCAGCATTTCCTTTCATTTCTTTTCATTAGAATTAATCCTGAATTATTTGAACTGGTGTTCCTTGCCTTAGGAACTACCTTGTCCTCAGCTGATTTTAAGATTCTTTCTTTGGTATTGAATTCCTTCAACTTAGTGACTAAATTTCTGATTGACAAATTTAGGATTCTTCTTGGAAGGAAGCACCTAGATTTGAGAGAGAGAGAGAGACAGAGAGAGAGTGTGTGTGTGTGTGTGTGTGTAAAACATATATGCTTTGCCTTCTATTTCCAGTACTTTGACACAAATTTCTTCTATGATTTTCTCTGAAATATGGTATTTAAGATCTTTATTTCATCATGCTTCTTTTTCTGAAACACCAATGATTCTCAGAGAATTTCCTTGAGCTCTGTCTTCGAGGTATGTTGTTTTGGTCTATAAAGATCTTAAATATTCTTCAAGCTTTTGTTTTCATTTTGCTGTAGTTTTTGTTGCAACCCAGAATTTTTCATTTTATTTGTATCGTTCCCTTTTTCAGAGTGTCCTAAAATGCTTCCTTTCTTGTTTACCTTTTCAGATCCTTTTTAGAACTCTAAAATCTTCCTTGTTTTTATATTACTTCATTAAATTTCTGAATCGCTCTGGATCTTTTGATTGTCCAGTTGTCACTTTACCCCTTTCTTCTAGAGAGTGTTCCTCAATTTCATGCAGATTATTTATTTCTCATATTGGGTGTCTTTTAAGGTTTTTCAGTCTATTTATTGGATTTTTTCTGTTATGTATTTCTTGAGGAGATTTCTTTCTTTTCATTTGGTTTTATTATAGTTTTTCTTTAATTTTATTTGGTGTGTTTCTTTTCTGAGGTAGTAAAGGGGAACTGGGGTACATGCAACCAGTCACATATGCACGTTAGTGGAAATCCCTGAGACTTTTGTTCTTTAGAACAGGTTTTTATTGGAGATGTTCTGTTTCTGTTTTTAACATATGTATCCCCAGAATTATGTTCATCTTGTTGATAGAACAAATAGACCCCGAGGAAATTATGTGAGAGCTACAGTGCAGGAGACTTATATACTGCTAGAATTGGGAAGAGCCTTGAGAGATCTGTATAAGCTAATGTTATTTGATCCTGGTACTTACCAGGCCCACTTTACTGGCAGAAATAGTTTTAAATGGTTATAAAAAGTGTATGAAACTGAAGGCACAAAGTCATCATGAGATCCTCTGAAGGGGTGTTAACAGAGCTGGGATGCTGAAGTATCTCTCCCACTAGACTGTGAGCTCCTTGAGAGCAGGTACCGTTTTTAGGGGAAGGGGTAGTGGAGAAAGGATGTTCTTCTTTGATCCCCAACGTTGAGCACAGTCCTGTTGTTTGTCCTTGGTTCCTAAAGAAGACTGTGACATCAGGGAGGTGATGCCTAGACATACAAATGAGTTGTGATCAAGTGAGGGAGGGCTGTGCAGGGTTAGCAGCCTCACTTTCTCCTCTAGAGTCATCTGGGTCTGTTGAGGTTTAGGTTTAGGGGTGCTCGAGACCTCAAAATACAGACATGTCAGGTCCTTCTAAATGAATTCGACTCAGCCAAAGAAAAACAATGTTTATTAAAGATTTGCCATAACGCACGGACTCTTAAGGAACCTAAGCATTTGTGACACTTGTATTGACAAGCAGGCCAGAACAATCTGAGTCTGAACTAGATTGAATCTCAGCACCTTCTTGGAGGCAAAATAGATCTTATTACAGAAAGCCTGTGGAAGGGATCCAGGGGTGGTCTAGTAGTCTGGGAATAGGGGTCTAGAGAGGGTCTTCATGAGACTGGGGTCAGACTCCTTGAACCAAGAGAATGGAATTTTGATGGAATCGAGGGTGGGAAATAAACATGTAGGTCTCTGCTTTTCACATCCAAAATCCAATATTACACTATCCCTCCCAGTTTAAATATACTAGCTGGGGAGAACCTGCTTGGAGAAGAAATGCTAGAAGGAAATGAGAGCACTTTCCCAGAGCAAATCGCTACATTCACTCCCTTCTCCTCTCTGCCATCCCTATTGTGTTAGTGTAAGGAATTAGTAGGGAGAGGTAGAGTCATTCTCTGAGTTCATTCTGACCTTAATCAGTTATAAACATACGCTATTATGGTTCTTGTTCATAGGCCTGTGCAAAATGAGCCTGGCCTTCAGTTCAATTCCAGAACAAATGGGTGTCCATGGTACAGTTGAATATATTTTTGGCAGCACAAACCACAAAGCCAAAATGAGTGAGGCGTATTCTATGAATACTTACGAAAGACATTCCTTTCAGAAAAAGGTGATGGCATATGTTAAGCATTGTTTTGAGGGGAGAACTAAGTCTGCTTTGTCACAAGTTAAGGGAACACTTATTAAGTACCACCTACATGCCAGTTTATCCACTGGCACTTTATATCATACGAAGAAAAAAAACCAGTATCTTTTGGGAAGAAGCTTCCATTCTAAATTGGTGGTGTCAGACTCAGACAGAAGCAGGGAAATGAACATTATCTGTGCTGTAGTGTAGTGGGGATTTTTGGGTGCTGTTTAACATTTCCCAATTATATTTTAATCTGATTCTAGCACTGGGAAATTTTGCAGGCCAAGTTTGATACGTCTGTTCTAAGTATATCTTGGTCACTCTTCCCCAGTTAAAGCAGAAAACACTATTTGAAATATATTCATTTCAATCATTAATACTAACAGGAGGAGAAATCTGTCACTTTAGTTGAAATGATACTTAACCGGAAAGCATGAAGCTTGCTTTTTTGGGCGATCCAGGAGCTGAAAGGAGTGGCCCTGTGTGGTGGTGGATACAAAAGTGACTTTGCAATGACATCTGGGATCTTGTCCTTTGGACACACAGAACTGGCTGTGGGATGCTCATCTAGTTACGCTCCAGACAACTCTGTATAAGACAATAAACAGCTGTCATCTATTTGTGTCGAAAGAGTTCCTGAGAGTTCCCCATACCCGTGAAATCTGGGTCTGTTCCAGGAACTAGAAAGTGAAAAATTAATATGAAAACATTTAATGTATGTTAAAAAAATCATTACAATACAGTATAAACTATTTCCTATAAAAAGGTAGACATTTTCCTTTCATAACACCCCAAAGAACTCACATATACTAGACTCTCAATAAATATTTGTTGAATCAAAAGAATGAATGGATGTTACAAACCTCAGAGAATCCCAGATACCGAGAGTTGGAAAGCATCGTAAAAATCAGCTAATTCAAACCTTCCCTTTGACAAATGGAAACAAGGAAGACTCAGCAGGTGACTGGCCTGAGGTGACTAGCCTAAGGCTGGTCAGGTAGCTGAGTGCAAGAGGACATAGAGGTGGGCAGGCCTGGACTTAGACCCAAATGCCTCACACACGTGCTAGCTATGTGATCTTGGTCAAGTCATCGGCCTTCTCTGTGCTTAGTTTCCTTATCTGTAAATGGAGATTACCTTCCTGGGTGGTGAGGATAAATTGAGATGATAACTGTAAAGCATTTTGCATATCTTCCAGCACCATATAAACACAAGTTATTATTATTATAATTAGTGGCGGAGCTGAGACTTGAAAATAGGCTACTGACTCCTGTCAACTATAATTTGTTTTCTTTTGTGCTACCTTTGTGGGCAACAAAGTGGTACAGTAGACAAGAGTGCTGGGCCTGGCATCAGGAAAACTCACTTTCCTGAGTTCAAATTCAGTCTCTGACACTTACTAACTGTGTGACCCTGGGCAAGTCACTTAACCCTTTTTTCCTCAGTTGCCTCGTGTAAAATGAGCTGAAGAAGGAAATGACAAGTATCTTTACTAAGAAAACCTGAAATGGGGTCACAGAGTCAGGAAAAACTGAAATAACTGAACAACAAATGCTGCCTTCTCTTGTACTATTAGAGAAACAAAGGGTCTTGGGGCAACCCTAAAAGTACGCTGCGTTTAGACCACTAACTGTGTGACCTTGGGTAAGTTATTGATCCATTCTCAGTCACATTCCTTCCAGCATTAAAATTATAATACAAGGGGTGGCTAGGTGGCACAGTGAGTAGAGCACCAGCCCTGAGTCGGGAAGACCTGAGTTCAAATCCGGCCTCAGACACTTAACACTTACTAGCCGTGTGACCTTGGGTATGTCACTTAATCCCAATTGCCCTTCCCCCCCCCCCCCAAAAAATTCTGTTACAATACATATGTCACCAGTTATCTGCAGGACATCTTTAGCTGGCTGTCTCAGTGACTTGGATTTTTCTTTTTAGACTGAATCTGTGATCAGTGAGAGAAACTTCTGATTGGGACCAACCTCCCCACCCTACAGCTCCCTGTAACGCAAAGGGTCTGGGACTTCAGTCTCGGTACGTCGTCCAGGGCATTAAAAAGTCGAATGACTTGATCATAATCACACCATTACTGTCTGTCAAAGGGAGGGTTTGAAGCCAGGCCTTCTTTGACTCCAAGACTGACCCTCTGCCACTATCGACCACAACGGTTAAAACTCAGCCAAGTGATTTCTGTTTCCATTTCTCATTATTGTTAATGAACCACTATAGTAGCCCCATGGTCTCAAAACATTGGAGTTATTTTCACCTCCTTCTTCTTTTATAGCCTCCACCTCCAGTCAGTCTGTCTTTTAAGTTCTGCCAGTCTTTTCCCCAGAATATCTCTTGAATTTTTTCTTGCCTTTCCTTTTTTTCTTTAATAATCTCATTTTTAAACTTTTATTTTTGTTCAATCAACAAGCATTCCCTTCCTCCTACCTCCCCCAATTGAGAAAGGAAAAAAAAACCTTTGTAACACATGTGCATAGTTGAGCAAAACAAATTGCTGTATTGTTCGTGTCTAAAAATGAACATCCCCCTCCATCGTCCTGAGTCAGTCGCCTCTTTGCTGGGAGGCAGATTGAATGCTTCTTCTGGCGTCCTGGTTAGTCTTTGTTCTCGTCTTTCAGAGTTGTCTGTGTGTTGTTGTTACGGTACACGTTGTTTTCTTGGTTCTTCTCTCTTCACTTGCATCAGTTTATCCATTCTTCCTAGGTTTCTCTTAACCTATTTCATTGTTTCTTATGGAATAAGTAATAGAATAAAATTGAATTCTATTTATATACCATGATGTGTTCTATCATTCTGCAACTGATCAGCACTCCCCTTAGTTCCCAATTCTTTGCCACTACAAAAAGAGCTGTTATAAAAATGTTTTTGTACATATGAGAATTTGTATTATTTAATCTCTTTAGTGTATACATTGGTGTGCTGGAGCCAGCTCACCCCAGCTTGAAAGACCCCATAGTTAAGTTTACAATATGAGCATTATATAACTTTGAAATTGGCAAATGCTACAAATCAGGACTTGATTTATTGTTTTGTTGACTTTTTAGACTAAAGAAAGTGATGGGAAAATATTAATAATGCAGATTAAACTTGTAAGTGTATCATTCATGCATTTTCCCCAGACAGCCAATTGTTTAATATTCACCACCACACCCATGGGTGCAGGCCTAGAAATGGAATCACAAGGTCAAAGGCTAAGCACAATCTACTGACTTTGGGAACAAAGTTCCAGATTGCTTTCCAGAATGGCACCAGTTCTCCACTTCTCCCATCAGGCACTTTAAGGTCTATGACTATTTCTGCACATCCCAATTATCACCTGCAGAATGGTAAGAGCAATGGCCCATAAAGATTTCAAGGTTCTCTGTGTCTCCACAGAAATGGACTAATGTGCAACGGTGTTCGCCCTGTGAACAGTGAACCATTATTCACTATTTTTCCCTGTCTTTCCCTCTCCCTTCCTCCCTACCTCTTACCTTCCAGGAAAGCTAATCTGTTTTATTGGCCCCCATACACTGCTAGGTGGTGCAGCAGATAAAGCACTGACCTGGGAATCAAGAAGACCAATTTTTGTGAGTTCAAATCGGGCCTCAGACACTTACTAGCTGTCACTTAATTCTGTTTGCCTCAGTTTCCTCATCTGTCAGATGAGCTGGAGAAGAAAATGGCAAACCACTCCCGTATCTTTGGCAAGAAAATCCCAAATGGAGTCATTTAAAGCTGGGCATTACTCAACAACAAGTATACTGCCTGCTTTTTCCTTTCTGTATGTCTTTGTTTGTTCTGTCAGTCAGTCTTGAATGCTGGGTTTGAAGGTGAGAAGACTCGACCTCACATTCTGCCTCAGACACGACCTAGCCATGCTAAAAAGTCATTCAACTTCTCTCAGGTTCGGTTTAGTTACCCTATTTGTAAAATGGGAATAGTAATAGCACTCATGTCTTAGAGTTTTTGTGAGACTAAATTATACATATGTGTGTATGCACATATACATATATTATATTGATATGATATATATAGATGACATATATAAACATATTTGTGGATATACACATATGTGCATATAGATGCAGACGTATGTATGCATACTTAGAATTTTGCTTTATATAAATGTTAGCTATTATTACCATCTCTGTCCAGACATCTAACACCTTCTTTAAAATCTCATCAAAAGTTGACCTCTAGAATCCACCCCAGTTCACTCCCACTTTATGACTTCTTTAGGGCAAGCATTTCACCTGACTATGGGCAAAAGAAAAAGCCCATGGACCTCTTTGTGCTCTCTGTGATCTGAAGGTTTTAGATGTCTTGATTCTTGTGGAGTGAGCAGAAGCAGTTCAACTGCCCTTCTCTCAGTAGATGCATAGCAAAGTTGCCATTCTAGGGAGCAAGTTAGCCAAATATTGAGACAATGTACAACTGAGTCCATCATTAAATGAATACATTCAACAATCATCTGGACTCAGGCTTCTCTCTGAGAATGAAAGTAGGCAAGATAGAACAAGTGTGACTCAGTTAACAAAGACAAGACTAGTTCCAAACACACCCACACCTACCACTTTACAACATACAAAATGTACCACTTAGCTCCCGTTGAGACACAGCTCAATATATGAAAATTATCAATGAATCAGCAGGGGAACAGAGCCATGAAGGTTCTCCTTGTACCAAAGCTCTGAAATTCTCCATTCAAAAACTAAAGTTCACTCTTTTAGGGTCTTGAAGGGAGGGTCATTATGAAGGAAAAACTATGTCTCTGTGCTTTATTTACTTCAGCTAATAAAGTCTAGGTTTTACTAGAGGTTACTTTAAGTTGGATAGTTTTAGTGTCAAAAAAGACAGGTTTAAATTTTATGTTGTTCTTCAAAAAAAATATCTCTCTGAATACACATGGAAGAGCTATTTTGCCATGATTTCAATCAAGAACAACTATATCAGGATAACCTATGTCTGGGATTTGGAGAGGTGTTCATTTGGAATAGATGGCTTATATTATGAACTTCTAATAATAGAGAACCCCCTTCCATTCAGGTTTGTGGAGGAACAAAGTAAATTATTGTGAGATACATGTATGTGGTTTAGCCTTATCTCCCCAGCTGAGATTTATGTGTAGCATGGGGAATAACTCTGAAAGTGGGGCATTTTCTGATCATGCTCTGGGGAAGCCAGAAGCTGCATATGTACACAGAAGCCACCATGACTCTGAACCCCAATACCTTAATCCTTTTCCTTCTTTTAAAACACTGGAGTATGTGAGGAAGGCTGCCAGACTTTGAGAAGCAGCCAATAGAAAGGTGGAATTTATTCTTCTGTTTGATCAGATGTAGGTTTTGCCAGAAGAACCAATCATACCCAGTGTACAAAAAAAGGAATGTAGATTGCAATAGGGTGCAAGCTGAAAGGGACAGCAGAGGCCATCTAGTCCAACCCCCTTACTGAACAGAAGAAGACTCTGAGACCTAGGGTTTTAAAAACCAAGTGCTGTTTTCTCACTGACTTACATTGTAAATTCAGAGATGAGGTGCCATAAGTTCAGACAGAGCTTTGATTGGCATTTTAGCTTTATGTTTCTTGGTTCCCTCTTCATGTAGTTAACTGATCTACACTTAAATGTAGGAAAGGAGATATTATTTAAAGGCACACTTTGTGAATAATTTTCTAGAAAAGAAAATCTTGAATAACTCCTTAATTAATTTGTTTTGTATCTCATGTGTCCCAGGGGCATACCAGTACAAAGAATTAAATTACAGTGATCAGTTCCTTGAGAATAATGGTCAGAGTGATGCTTGTGTTCAATACCTTGTGTCATGTGGTATTATAGATTTTTGGGGGGGGAGGTAACTAGGTGTCATAGTGGCTAATATGGTGAATGTGGAGTTAAGAAAACCAGAGTTAGAATCTTGGCTCAGACACTTAAAAGATATGTGACTCTGGGTAAGCCATTTTACAGTCATTAGAATGTAAACTCCTTAGGGGTGGCTAGGTGGCACAGTGAATAGAGCGCCAGCCCTGGAGTCAAGAGGACCTGAGTTCAAATCAGGCCTCAGACACTTAACACTTACTAGCACTAACACACACTAGTGTGACCTTGGGCAAGTTCACTTAACCCCAATAGCCCTGCCTTCCACCTGTAAAAAAAAAAGCAAAAAAAAAGAAGAAGAATGTAAACTCCTTGAGACCAGGTCTTATTTTATTTGTTTGTTTGCCATTCTTTTTATCCCCAGCATTTAGAACAATACCTGGCACAAGTGAGGGTTTAATAAATGCTGGTTGACTGACTGACGTAATCTCTCTGAGCCTTTCCTTATTTCTCATCTACAAATGGATTAAATGGAGTTGCTGTAATAATAGCATCCACCTCACAACATTGTTTGGAGGATGAAGTTTTATATACACACACACAGACACACAGACATACACACATATGTGCATGTGTTTATTATTTATATACATAACATGTTTTATGAACTTTAAAGCACTATATAAATGTTTACTATTATTTTTGGAAGTTGCTCAAGCTGTCAGAATCTTCCTATTATTCTGTGACTTATTCTCTCAGAGATGAATGTGTGAAAAGTTTGATGAGAAAGACTTCAGTTACTTTTATGTCATTCAGTTCTGACAAAAAAGACCTTATTTTCTAAGAAGGTCTCTTACTTTTTTTTTATATTGACACTTGAAGCCTAAAAACGTGGCTTTGTCTTAAAACTACAAACAATTTTATTCTGAATATGGACTGGCACTGTTGACAAGCCTAAAGGAAGCAGTTTTCAAATGTACAAAGCTAGAGAATTTAAAATAGTTTTATTAGCATATATAATAATAATGGACATGTAGATAACAAAGTACCTTCACATACTGCTTTTGATCTCTAAGGCAACTCTGTGAGATAGGTAGCGCAGCTGTTACTATGCCCATTTTACAGATGAAGGACTTAAGGCTTTTAACTTTCCCTGACCTGCCCAAACATTACACAGGGAGGATGTGGCAGATCCAGACTGAGAATTCTCCCTTATCTGATTCTCTTCCCAGAATATCATGTTGCCTTTTTATTTAACTACTGACTTTACAAACAAGAAGTTCTTAAGCTTTTTTCCCCCATATCATGGATCTTTCCTTTTACATTTCTGGTGAAGCCAGTGAGCCTCTTCTCAGAATAATAGCTTGATGTCTGCCTTCATAATTGAAGGAAATGCTACATTTCAGTTAGAAATTATTGAAAATAAAGATATATTCACAGACTCTCTGAAATCTATCTTGATCCCAGATTAAGAGGTCCCACTTTGCAAGAGTAGATATTTTTTGGCAAATAGTAATTTTTTTTTCAATTATATATGTAGTTTTCAATATTCATTTTATAAAATTTTGAGCTCCAAATTTTTCCCCTTCCTTCCTCCCACCCTTTCCCAAGACAGCAAGCTATCTGACATAGGTTATACATGTACAATCATATCCTGTTATTTTAATAGTTGACAACATGTGTATCCCTGATTGCATCAAAACTAATAGTAAAACAGGTCACCTAAGTATTCTCTAGGATTACCTACATGAAGTAAGTTAGCTCTTTTATAGCATCAGACTGGAAAGCTAAAATTTTTCCTCACATGAGTGAGCACTTTGCTCCTTGACCTCATCATGGGAACAGTCCCATTATTGATTTAGGTTTATATTAACTAAAGATTTGGCAATAATTTCGTTAGTTGGTTTCCAGCAACATCTTTGTTTGTTAGGTGAGTATCCTTCCTTGAATTTCACAGCTGTGAAAGATGGAATTCATAGAAGATAAGCAACTTGACTTATGTCCCACAGAGGACTATAGGTGAAATTCAGATTACCGAATTAGAATTCTTACTCCCCCTGAGATGTTCTCACTTAGTGATCTACCCATTACTAGTTTTCTCCATTGAAGGCATACATCTGCTGTTGACTTAAAGAAGCAAGGGCCAGTTGTTCCTGTATCTCCTAAATACTTAATGTCCCCAGCATATATTTGGGAACTTTCCTTCACTCAAGCCCATTCCTTATGTCATCTTCCCTGAAGCTCTTTAAAACGAAAGTATTAAAGGAATTAGTGTTTAGATTTGTGAGGGAGGTGGGCTGTGCTGTTTGAATGGGCAGGATTTTACCTAATACTAAAATTGGAGCTATATAGTTCGTACTGGGATTAATATTTAGGATATGCGTGAGAGGGAGACAAACATGTGGAATACATGTATCCTTTGTGCATCAGTCTGATAGAACTCAAACAGGATTACTATCGACAATTTCCTTTTCATTTTTAGTCCAGTAAAGTGACTCAACAGATTTCAAATGCATCCTCCTATCCTTCCCCTCCCCTCCTCCAACCACTACCCGCTTAATTCCTGTCTGGAATGGATTCCTCACAAATGAGGATAATCCTGCCTTTGCTGTTTACTCACTTGGTTACCTTCCTGTGCTCAGCACTGTCCATAGCAGGCTTTGCTGCCGTTATTTCTTCCTGCCAGAATGTACTTAGGAGTTTTTATTATAGTTATGGTTCAGGTGGCACTTTCACTCTAAGCCCTTATTTTCTGTGATTTATAACTTCCCCCCCTAAATTGCCTTTTGGACTGGAATTTCTCAAGCATATTTTCAGTTTAGGCATGAGCATTTCATAAAGTTTGACGAAAATGTCGGGTGCAGGAGCCTGCTTTCCCTGGAAGAGTTGAGTTAACTCAGCTGCTGCCAGAGTGTGTTCCTGCCCCCACACTAAAGGAACAGGCCCTTGATGTGGCTTCTTGGAAGAGATTTCAAGTTCTTTTTTTTTTTAAATAGAGACTGAACTTTTAGAAGTGTGCAGGTATATTTGCTGAATTAAACAAAGTTTTTCATTTCAGAATTTTTTTTTTAAATCACGAATTGAGCAGAACTCTCAGAATAAAAAGTTCTCAATCCCCAGGAGCTCAAGGACTCCTTGGGGCATGACTTTTGGAGCTTTCCTAGGATAAACCAGCCCCACGTCATAGACATACTGAAGTGCCAAGACACTGAACTGTCTTCCCACTCAAAGAAGAGGACCAGTTCATAGCCAGAGGTGAGGGTGTGGTGAGATAGCAGGGGAAATGCTCCTTGCACAGAGCTGAGGAAATCCACTCCTGGGCACCTCTTGGCAAGTCATAAAGGTAATTGGTTAATGGGAGGCGAGAGAAAAAGTTTTCGCTATAATCCAATAACTTAAGAGGGGAGGGTTTTTTTTTCAAAAGAGCTATATTGTAGACAATTCTTGTCAGACTTTGTGCCAGGTGGAATCTTAAACTGTTGAGTTTTCTCCTTTCTCTGTAACTGTAGCATGGAAATATTTAAATTAGCTGTATGTTGTACCCAGTCATATATGGATTATCGTAGGGCTGACATACGCAGGGGCAGGGAATGGCACTAAGGACCTTCACTTTGAATTTCCTGACTTTTCTGCAATCAGAGCCTTAACCTTAACATTGCATTAACTCAGCTTTTTTGCATTTAATTGTAGATACGGGGTGAAAGCCATAAAAGTTAATATTTTAAGTCTTTGCTAATGGTTGTAATTGAATTTTTTTGTATTATTGTTTGCTGTGATAGCCAAAAGGACATTTAACCTGGACAGGAAATGAATCTGGGACTCTGGAGATTAATGTCAAATCTGCTAATGGACTGTCCTGATGTTCCCTGGAATCCCGGGTTATCTGATCCTGTATTCGGGAGCTTTGCAGGTAGAGAGAGTCACTGAGTAATGCCTGATGACTCAAATACCTTTTTGGATTGTCATGGGAGCACTGATTCTCAGTATTCACCATGTGAGAGATTTTAAGCAAATGTAAAAAATATGAAAAGAAGATATGAAGAAGTTGACAGTCAACATAAGAAGTTTTCAACAGTCCCACTTTCGGTGCCTATTTTTTTTGAGAGGGGAAGCCACGGCAGTTGGGGTTAAGTGACTTGCCCAAGGTCACACGGTTAGTACGTGTCAAGTGTCTGAGGCTGGATTTGAACTCAGGTCATCCTGACTCCAGGGCCGGTGCTGTATTCATTGTGCCACCTAGCTGCCCTATTGGATGCCTAATTTTAAAATAGTATCTTTTATCTCCATACCATCTCAGTTCTTTCAAAGCACTTTGGCTTGTATTATCTATTTTGTTCATTTCAACAGTTGTGAGAAGTAAGCGGAGCTCATTGCCAACAGAAATTCAGGCTCACCTAGCAGTTAACTCATAGATCAATTAAATGGCTTGATTTTTCTCACTCCAAGTTCAGTTCAAGTTCCTTTGAAAAATGTTAAGCTTCTATTATGGTTCTTTCTAGGGGGCATTTGTTATTTGAAGTCATTTCCTGTGTTTGGGGAAAATGGGACAGAAAAGGTATTAGCTGAAGTGAAGATGGCACTATACATTTGAATAGCTATTTATTCATTCAGCCAACATACATTAAACACCTTCTGTGTACAGTGTTATTTCCCTTTGAGGTCACCAGTTAGTTCCTTGAGATCATCTATAGAAGAAGAAATGATGAATGGGTATGTTAGCAGGTGCAGAGGTGAATTGAATTGGAACAAAACATTCCGTTTGTCGTGACTCTCATATTTGTACTCTGTAGCAAAGATACCAGAAGACTACATGTAATGTTCGGGTGGCCATATAAAAGTCAAATGGATTCTTTTCTGTCGGATTTAGTTGGTTGTGAGGTTGCAACCGGAACATGATAGTCCCCAAATTTTCACCAAGTACCTTCAAATAAACCATTCACTCTTGATTCTTTTTCTGACCCATTGTTGAGATGGATATGAGGTCCTCCACATAGATATACAGGCTAATTAACATATATTACATTCTTGAAATAATGAGTAGCAAACGCTTAAAATAATAGCTATAGTTATTAAGACCAAACTTAGAACAAAAAATCTATAACATAAGGTGAATGGAAACCTTGAAAGTAAATAAATAAGGAAAGAAATACAACAGTGCCTCACATCAATAATAGCATGATGTAGTGGCCAGAACGTTCAGTTAGAGGTCAGAAAAGTTAGACTTATTCTGGCTCCACTGTTTTGTAATGTATGTGACTTTGAGGACTAGTTATTTAACCTTGTTGAATCTGTTTCCATATATAAAATGAATATAATAACACCTAATAAACAAAATAGTTATGATAAGGATAAAAAGAGATATTATGTGTGACAGAGCTTTGAAAACTATGGTGCCACACAACAATAGGATAGAATTTTAGAGTTGAAAGGTACCTTCCAGTGATTGATCTGTTCCTATAGATCAGCAGTTCTCCACCTATGGGTTATGTTCAATTTGTAACAATGAAAATATATCCTGCATATCAGATATTTACATTACAATTCATAACAGTAGCAAAATTACAGTTATGAAGTAGCAATGAAAATAATTTTATGGTTGGAGGTCACCCACAACATGAGGAATTGTATTAAAGGGTGGCAGCATTAGGAAGGTTGAGAACCACTACTATAGATGATCAAGAGTGATCATCTATTCCTACCCCTTTGTTTTATAAATGAAGAATTCCAGGCTCAAAGATGTGAAGGAACTTGACAAAGGCCACTCAGTTAATGACAGAGCCAGGATCTGAACCCAAGTGTCTTCATGACTCCCATTTCAGTGTATTACACCATTAGATTCTTCAGCACATCAAGGGTCCATGTTTTCATTAGTATGGGTAATTCCTCCACTAACAACACTTACAGTACCTCAGTAGATGGTCTTCCTGAATTGCTGCAGTAGAAAGAGTCCATCACTCTATGTCAAGACTCCTCATGAGCCCCTCTAGACTTACCAAGACTGATCCTCAGATGACAGGAATACAGTGCATCGTGAGCCCTTATTGGAAAACTTGATGGATGGGTACAATCTGCCAAATCATAATTTAGTTTGCAAGAATCTAAAGTCATTTTCATGCCACAGTGAGGTATCACTGACTTTAGTGAAATACATCATGAGATATTATTGTACTTGCAAAGTAAGTAATCTAAACAATTAATTGTAACAATTAATTTAAAAGATTTTTTTAACCAGAAGAGTGTTCAAATACTTGTTGCAATGCTGAGGTTTGGAACGTAAATTTTGTATTATAATTGCCCTAATTATTTCATCAATTTTCACCATATAGACCTGCCAAGTTTTGACCGAAGGCTAGCAGAGCAAATCCCACTCTTCAGAGTCGATCCAAGATCTTCCAAAGGTAGAAGACAGGAACCAAAAATTAGATAGAAAGGACAGTTGTGTGTTTAAAATGAGAAGATGAAAAAGGAAGAGAGATTGTGCTTCTTCAAATGTCAGCATTTAAAATGCTAATAAAATCCAATAAATAAGGTGCTCACCATGGCTGTAACAACTAGCAAAGGTTAGCATGAGCAGGGACTGGGAACCATGGAAAGTGCTAAAGGATGACAATCAATATAGAAACTATTGGTAGGTTTAGTCTCATTAGCATATGTTCAAGAGACGCCGCATGATTCTTGTCTGTATTGAACCTGGCTTTAATAGTGATTTACAGGGGATTTTCCCCCCTAAAGAATATATAATTTCATAACTGTGGTTTCTTGCATTTGTAGAAGTTACTTTTGAATCAAAACGAGAAAATGTTCTTGGGTGATTTAACTCAAATATTCTGAATAAGATGACGAAATGTTCAGACAAAAGCAGGACCTGTTTGTACAGATCTCAGACAGAGAGCAGAATCTTCAAACATGTGTATCTTGCACTTAATTTAAACTGCGTGGTTGGTTACCTAGCTCTTTGGCAATTCAGTATAAAGTTTTATTACTGTGAAATAGAATAGGGTAGGGATTTATGTCACACAGAAATGAATTTCCATGGATGGGAACACACATGAAATAATTTAGGAAAGCAGGGTGTCAGATGAAAATTTAAGATGTTTGAGTGTGTGGTAAAGAAGGAAGGAGCAAAAAGAGGTAGTTTTGTGTAATAAAGAATAAACATATCATACCAGGAAGAGAGAAAGGGTCATTGCCACTATAGGAAGTCCATTAAAGAAATGTACTGTAACATGTCAAACTGAGGTAACTTATTAGATGTATTTTTTTTAATTTTATACATATATTATATATGTACGTAAGTATACACACATATATTTTAAAACTCAAAGAGAAACAAAGCCCTGAGTTATTTTTTCTTAAATGATATATACATATATTATAATATAGTAAAATTTAAAATATTATTATGTTATTTAATTATATGTAATGATATATTGATCATATTAATATATTATAAAATATACATGTAGTTTAAGGAAAGTATAACTCATAGGACTTTGTTTCCTTTTGCAATTTTTCCCCCAAAGGAGTAGGGAATGTGGAGAAAACAAGGGAGGAAATGGGTAACCAAAAAACAAAGAGAAGAGAGTCACTAAATGTATCAGCAAGCACCCTAGCATACCTAGGGCGGCTACTAGCACAGGTTCTTAGATCTGCTTTTCTAAAGGAAAGCAACTCAAAATGGGTTAACAATCTCACTTTAATCAAACATATTATTTACCTAGTTCAGGGGGAAAAGTCGGCACCCTGAACTTCAGAGAATACAAACAGAAGTTACAAACAAACAGAAAAACAGATCAGCAGACGGCTTCCAGCGTCTGACCATTACATCAGTTACCTAGTCAGTTACCAGAGAGGGAAGCACCAACATCTGGGCTTTTCACAGCCAGGGGGCTCAACGGCTGCCCAGAGTCTCGTCTGGCCAAATCACACAACTCTTCTCA
>CM053582.1:343795521-343824830 GCA_028627135.1 Pseudochirops cupreus | reverse complement strand
ACAAGCCTGGCGCCACAGGCTCCACGTGACCACATTCAGCCTATTAGGGAACAGAGTATACTTTCAAATATCCAAGGGTCCTCAGTCATGTAGGCACTTTAGCAAAGGGCCTAGGGGCAGGGAAGATCTTCAGATTCCCATAACACTAAAATATATTTTATTTTATTATTTTTAATGGAGAGAAAAGAACAGAAAGACCAGACAAGCAGGACAGCTTTGAAAGCTATGAGAGGAAAGCAAGCTGTGTATATCAGAGACCTGAAGTTTCAAGCACAAGGTCCTTTTTATGCTCTGTTATATATATGTTTATTCTATTTGGTGTTTAAGTTCAACATGAAAATAAAAATTAATAAAACAGGAAAGCATAGCAGTATGCAAAGAAATGTGAGAAATTACAAACATACCTAAGAGGGAAAGAGATACACAGAACTTGTGTTTCTCTCTGTTTAGCCATTGGAAATTTAAAACCTTTCCTTTGCATACATTACAGAAGGAATATCAAAGTGGTTGATATTTCTCTGCAAAAATCCTTCATTTCTGGCAGTTTTGTTCCAAAGCATTTCCAGTGGTCAGGAATGGAACATGAGAATAGCTTCTCTTGTCCTCTGTTGAGTAGTATGATTCTGCCATGTTGGAAGGGGGTAGCAACATCTTGATTTTTTAACTTGAAATATAGTCACCCATTTTATGTGCCAGTAAGGAAACCTTCATGATAGTAAATCTCCAACATAATAGTAAATATGGGATCTGCACCTCAGCAAGAGTCCATATTTTTATAAGAACTGGCCATACATCTGAAGTCTCCAAACCTAGGATAAAATATAATCGTGGAAGATGAGAAAACTCTAAGAGACTTTAAGTACTTCTGTTCCTCATACACAGAAAGACAGTGTTTTTATAATAGAAAGAACATTGGGTTTGGAGTCTGGGTCCGTGTTTGAATGTTACTCTACTCACCTGTGTGAACCTAATCAAGTCAGTTCATTTCCCTTAATCTTAGTTCATTCATCTGAAAAACGAAGAGGGGTTAATCTCTAACCATTCCATTAGAAAGTTAGCTTGAAGATGGAGCGATTGGGCAAGGAGTAGGGAAAGAGTTAAAACAAGCTTTGGGGATTTAAAATTCAGGTTCAGTTAGTTGGAGAAACATTTACATTGGCCCTTCTCTAACCTCAGTCAGACTACCATAATCAACATATTTCAGAGAGTACATAAACTAGTCATAATTTTTGAATCCTGAAATAGGCTGGAAATAAACTCTAATTTTCTTTCTAGGGGTATAGGTCCTTTTTGTTTTCGTTTTCTGTATTATACTTACATAAGACTGGGCATTTGAGGTTGTGTCTCTAGAGGCACAAATAAAGGGGAGGATTGAAACAGGTATCCTTATATGCCAAGAGGGAAAACATTTCCACTTCAATTATCTAGTTATTGTGGATCAAAGTAATTTGAAGCCTAAATTACTGGATAATTGCCTTATTTCTTTATGCTTATAGACACTACCTAGAAATTGACCCATGTCAGTTCAGTTTTTTTTTCTTCTGTCACAATTGCTATATCACTAAGCCATCCTCTGGACTTCAAAATGTTGATCCACTTCAGTCATTAAGATGACTGAAGTAACCTGATTCCGTCTTAAAGACTAAATCATATCAGCCAAGCAGCAATATGATTGATTGCTTAGTGTTCAGCTCAATTAAACTAAAAGGGGTTGATTTGGTGTCCCACACTAACATGACTTCAGTAGTTAGAGCAGCTTTGAAGTTGCAAGTTTAAAATCCCTTACTGCAAAAATGAGTGCCATCTCTTTGAAAGGAGAAGAAAGTGAAGATTATTTTTTCATAAACCATCATGCTGCCTTCCATCCAGTTCAGGAGAACTTAGTGTACTTTTATCAGTGAGCCAATGGTAAGATCACATTGCTTAACCCTCTGTTTCTTTTCTATACTTTGTCCTCTTCCTCCTTGCAAACCTAACCTGTGACAAAAAATAAACTTCATACTCAACATATAAAAACTGTAGATGACCTTTTTTGAGGCCCATGAAGTGGCACCTTTTCCAGTCAGGTCATCATCTTCATTATTCACCTCAGTCAATCTATCAATTAAGAAGTATTTGCCTTGCCAGGCACTGTTGGAGGCACTGAGGATACACGTACAAAGAAATAATCTCTACTGACAATGAGTTTGTATTACAATGGAGGAAACAAGTACATATAAATGTATAGCATAAATATAAAGCTAATAAAGATAAACATCTTTTTTGCTAGAGTTCGGATTGAAATAGTCCAGGACAAGTCAATATCCTGCTTTTATATTTAATGTTACTACTTTTATAATGGAATTAAAGTATTGGGATATACATCCATCTTCTCAAGTATCTTTGAGACAACACCAGTACCCAAGAGGATAACAGACTTAGAATGTACGTTATACTTTTCCCAAATGGTTTTGATATTTTTCAATGACTTTTTTTTTAATTTACAAAGCTTTTCTTTCCATGTAGCTTGGATATTGAGTTCTTAGATCAATATTATGTCTAGAGGATTGTGGACCATAGCTTTGTCTGACAGTGCTCCCAGTCGAGTAGAGCTCATCTATTGGATTCTCGAGGATATTTTGAGTTGTCTGTTTTGGAGTAATGGGATTTGTTGTTTGGTAGCATATGGAAGATAGCAAGCTTCTCGTGTAGAATTCTAGCCACATGGTAGGTACTCTGTAGAGTCTACATCTTCATAGCCTGAAGGGTCATGTTGCACATTTTCAGCTGTTTCCTCAGATAATCTACGGTGACCAATAGTTCCACATTCTGTCAGTACTGCCTGATGGCGGTAATCCAGTCCTGAATTGTCATCCTAAACCTCATTTCTTCCACAAACAAATACACATGGCTCAGCATTTGTTTGGTGTTTTGTTTACATGTTGTTGATTGAATTCATATCGCCCATGAGAGGTTGGGTACAACCATAAGGGACTTAAACTACCTTCTTGAAAGATTGGCATGTTCATATCAGTGGTTCCTGGCCTTATTGCATTGGTATCATCTTTTCACAAAGGACAGTTTTCCATGTGAACATTCAATATTCTGATGTTCTCGCTATTTTGCTATACATGTGTCTATTTTATATATTTGGAGTCTCTGAATAAAACCATGAGTGTTGGACTCAATCAGAGCCTTTATGATAATCAACAAAGGCAACATAAATGTTATAGCACTTTGGGGCAGCTCATTCAATTATTAAACTGATCGTGAGTTACTTTTTATAAAAAGGCATTTAAAGCATATGCCTTTGCTTCTCTACTGTCTTCTAAGTATTTATAGACTGTTTTTAGTTATATAACTTGTAAATGCTTTATATAATGTAACCAACCAATCAATTAATGAATAAGCACTCGTTAAACTACTAAGTGTCAGGCATTGCATTAAACCCACAAGATAACAAATAAAAAGCAAAAATCCGTCCTCAAGAAGCTTACGTTATAGTGAGGGGAGACAACATGTATAGAAATAGGTATAGAGAGAGAGAGTGGATGGACGGTAATCTTAGAAGGGAAAGTAGTAAAAGGTAGGAAATCAGGGAAATATGCTTGTTGCAGAAAGTAGCATTTGAGTGAATTCTTGAAGGAAGCCAGGGATTCTAAAAGGTGGAAATGAGGAGAGAGAGCATTCCAGGCCAGTAGGACAGCCAGTGCAAATACACAAGAGATAGGAAATGGAATATCATGCATGAGGAATAGCAAATAGGCCAGGATGGTTGGACTATGGAATATCTGGAAGGGAGAAATTATGTGAGAACACTGGAAAGATAGGAAGGATTCGGGTAGTGAAGAGATTTTAATGCTAGGGTTTGTATTTAATTCTAGCAATAACAGGGATTCACTGGAGTTTATTGAGTAGGGAGGCAACATTGTCTCTCTGGCAAATGATTCATGGATGGAACTGAGTTGGGAAGAAATTCAGGCAGAGTGACCAGTTAGGATTGCAGTAGTCTACGCAGGGAGTGATGATGGTCAGATCTAGACTGATAGCTTTATAAGTGGAGAGAAGAGGAAATCATGGAGAAAGAAAGTACAGCAAATAATTTGGATACGTAGGATAAAGAAAAGTGAAGAATTTAGGAAGACGGTAAAGCCATGAACTTAGATGAGTAGAAGACAGTTAGTGCCTTAGACAGATATAGGGAATTTGAAAAAGGACTAAACTGGAAGGCAAAGGAAATGAGTTCTGTTATAGACATATTGAGTTTGAGATGCCTAAGGGACATCCAATTCAAAATGCCTAACCAGCAATTGGTGATGTGAAACTGGAGCTCAAGAGAGACTTGAGCTGTAGATATAGCTCTTGGAGTCATTGACATGTAGGTAATAATTGAGCTCGGGGAACGGATGTGATCACCAATAGTATATTGAGAAAAGAAAGTAGGGCCCAGGATAGAGAGCCTTGCAGTGCAGTCACAGTCAGTGACATGACGTGGATTTGTTGTTTTTCAGTCGTTTTCAGTCATGGCCAACTGTTTGTGAGCCCATTTGGGGTTTTATTGGGAGAGATTCTGGAGTGGTTTCCCATTTCCTTCTCCAGTTTATTGGAAGAGGAAGAAGAGGAAACTGAGGCAAACAGGGTTGTGATACATCACTAATATTCAGAAAAAGCAGCCAAGTAGTAGAGCTAAGGAAACAGAGTAACAAAAACCTGGAAAGGAGAGAGCATCGAGGAAGAAAAAGTGGTCAACAGTGTCTATTGCAGCATCAAGTCAGTAAGGATGAGGATTAAGAAAAAGTCGTCAAAGTTTCTTTTTGAAGTTTGTAGCCACCATCCCATAAACTATGGCACACTAGAAATCTGATGTAGATTTGTGACTTCTCTCTGCCCCCAGTTCTCATCTCTTTCACTCTGTCTCTTAATCTATCACTCCCTCAAGGATCATATTATTTTCCTGAGTAATTTATTGAATTCTGCAATGTATTTTGGGGATAGGGTGGGTAAGGAAGATAGTATATATAGTATATTCAGCTAGCTTGTGAGTGTACTAAAAAGTTATGATTGTCATAAGACCTTTCTGCTGCAGGAAGAAAAAAAGCATGTTATTTTCAACTGTCAGTGACAAAGACATCATTGTCACCTTCTATGCAGGTGGGACAAGATGGAAAATGTAGGGATGTGAGGGGCAAATCTGTTATCACCTTTTAAAATGTCCAAACTCAGCTACATAGTGGTAACAAAATTGTACACAAAAAAAGACCGAAGCATGAAATAATTCTCTTCATTTCCTATCTACCGCACAGGTATATTTTTCAATGTTACTATTAGCACAAAGACCATTAGACCAAGCCTTTCTACACAAATTCTCAAGCAATATTGTCCAATGCTGTTGGAAGTTCTTCTGACAGAACCAGTGCTTTGGGTATCCATGAAAACATGCCCTCCACGTAAATGTCAGCTGTCACGATTATTATTATAATAAAATATCCTCAGTGCCTAGCATAGTCATTGCACATTGCACTTAAGAAACATTTTTGGATGAATGAGTGAGTGAATGAATCAAATGAATATCAGCGTGTTACATTACCAAGTCTGTGAGAGAGATAACATCCTTAGTGAGTTTTTTAAGTTAAGTATTGCAGTTTCCCATACCTGTGGAGTAAGTGACCAATTCATTCTCCCTAGTGTGGGCAGTTACTATTTTTGCATCTGATGATCTGACTAGATTTTAATTTTCCTTTATACCTGTCAGTGTGACCCTTTCTATTTTTTCTGTATGGTAAGGTACTAGAATTCACATATTTCATTCTATAAATAAATGCCTTTTTTTCCTTTTATCCAGTGAACGATTTAGGCATGCAGCAGTACAAATATAGTCTATTAGATTGTGCGCTCCTTGAAGGCAGGGACTGTCTTTTGCTTTTCTTTGGATCCCCTGTGCTTAGAGCAGTGACTGGCACACGGCTGGTGCTTAATAAATGTTTATTGACTGACTGAAATATTTGGAGAATAGATAACATAAATATGACTGCTGTTATTTTTACCCCAAATAAAAAGATACACTATGTGAATCTGAGTGCTATAGGGATAAATTGAGTTTGGCATTATTTCTAATACTGTCAAAATGTAATTGGCAAGGTATCTTAAATATTTATCAGAACAGGTCACAGCTTTTATACAAAAATAAATGCCTATAGAATACATTGTCTTAAGTTAGGAATCATAAACAATCTTATATGATGGATTCTATTTTTTAAATCATGAGATAAATTCTCAGAAGAAAAAAAAAGTATGTTTGGGATTTGAATAAAAAATCATTCTTCAGTACAGAGTTTCCAAGATCATAATAGTTAGTGTTTATATGACATGTTAAAGTTTACAAAGTGTTTTATTTCAGGTCTTTCATTTGATCCTCAAGAGGGAACTTTTGAGTGATTTGCTCATGGTCATGCAACTAATAAGCGTCAGAGACCAGGATTGACCCCAAGTACCTCCTAACCCCAGTTCTGGCCGCCCTTCCTACTGCCCCACACCTTGATTTCCAGCCATTCTCTTAAAACCGTATCTACAAGTTTCCCAAAATAATACATGAAGATGACATTGTGTTCTATCTAATGGAAATTCTCTTCTAAATTCAGTTATGTTGTTTATAATTGTGGGACCTAATTGCCTTATAATCTTTTAAAAAGTAACCCTTTAAGATGATGTCTAATGTTTGAACATTATCTTCTTCACATTGTCCCTCTAAAACTTCCAGGCTCAAACACATGAAAAGATGATCTTGTGTATACATGGTATAGGTGACAATCTCAAAAAAAAAAAAAACAGAACACCCTTTCCTTCAAGCCACATTTTTCCTTAGTTCAAGGCTAGAGCTCTATCTGTTTCCTCCCAGACTGTGGAATATTTCCTGGATGCATTGATAACACCGATCAGGTTCAGGAACTTTCTTCTAGTGTCCTAGCAACCATGAAAAGTTAGTGAAATTTTCTAGAGACTAAAAGTCACTAATGAATGTGGTCGCAGAAATCCTAACTAAACGATTAGCAAAAAGCAAACAATGTATTATAAAGATGATACGTTGTGACGAGGTGAGATTCATGCCGGGAATGCAGAGGCGGCTTAACACGAGGAGAAACGCTAACGTGACTGGTTATATCGACAGTAAAAGTAACAAAGATCATATAATAGCTATCAATAGGTGCAGGAGAGGCTTTTCATAGTAAAACGCTTGACAGCTTGCCTGTAAGGGGATTTTTCCCTAGCCTGATGAGAACATAGACTTAAAGCCAGCAGCAGCCGCTGTCTGTAACGGGGGTGAGCTAGAAGCCTTCTCAGCCGGGTCAGGCACGAAACAAGGACGCCTGCCGTCCCCCGCGATCTAATGTTGTGCTGAAGATCCTAAAGACTCAGCTGAAAAATTAGTTGAAATAATTAATTACTTTAGCAAAGTAGCAAGATATAAAATGAGTTCACATTATCATTCTTATTTGTCACAAACGAAACCCTGCACGAAGAGATAGCAAGAGACACCCCATCTAAAATAACTCTACACAGCGTAAGATACCCGGGAGTATGCCTTCCAAAACAAACCCAGGACCTATATGAACAAACTATTAAAAACTTTTTACACCAATCAACTAAGATGTAAGTAATTCGAGAAATGTTAGTGTTCATGGGTAGGCTGGGCCAATGCAATACAACTGACAGTTTTACCCAAGCAAATTTGTATATTTAATGCCATACCAATTAAATTATACAAAAAAACTATTTTAAAGAGATAGATAGACAAAATTATAACAATGCATTTGGAAGAACAGAAGGTCAAGAATATCAAAGGAAATAATGAAAAAATGTGAAAGAAGGAGGTTTAGCAGCACCAAATCTTAAACTACATTATAAGATGGTAATTATTGAAATGGTCTGGTACAGGCTAAGAAACAGAGTAGGAAAGCAAAAAATAAGGGGAACAGTTTATAAATAATTTCTCAGATAAAGGACTGATGTCCTAAATATATAAAGAACTCTCTAAAATCTATAAAAATAAGAGTCATTCCCCAATTGATAAATGGTTAGAGGATATGAACAGGCAGTTTTCCAGGGAAGAAATCAAAACAATTTATAGTCATGAAAAAATGCTCTAAATCATTACTGATTAGAGAAATGCAAATTAAAACAACCTTGAGATATCATTTTACACCTATCAGATTAGCTAGAATTGTTGAAAGGGAAAGTAACAGATATTGGAGGGGATGTGGAAAAAGTAGGACAATAATTCACTGTTGGTGAAACTGTGAACTGATCCAAACATTTTGGAGAGCAATCTGGAATTATGCCCAGAGAGTTATAAAACAATGACTACTCTTTGACCCAACAATACCACTATTAGGTCTGTTTCCCAAAGTGAATAGGGAAAAAAGGGGGAAAAAATTATATGCTCTAAAATATTTATAGTAGTTCTTAAAGAGAGCTTTGTGGTAGCAAAGAACTGGAAATTGAGGAAATACCCATTAATTGGGGAATGGCTAAGCAAGTTGTGGTATATGATTGTGATGGAATACCACTGAACTATAAAAAATGATGAGCTGGTTAATTTTAGAAAAACATGGAAAGACATACATGAAATAAGGAAGAATAAAATGAGCAGAACCAAGAGAACACTGTACATAGTAACAGCAATATTGTTCCAAAAACAACTTTCAAAGACTAAGTCCTTTTGACTATTATAAATACCCAAATTAACTACAAAGGTAGTTTTATACAAAGGACCTATGAAGGAAGACAGCATCCAGATGTCTGCATCCAGAGAAAGAACTGATAAGTAGAAGTGTGTATAGAATGATTTTACAGAATTGTGTCTAATGGTAGCCATCTCTAGAGTCAGGGGGAGGGGAGGGAAAGGGAAAAAATTTACATGATAACTTTATTATATATATCTAAAAGAAATAGCAAGTTGTACATAATAGATTTGCAGTTTCATGTGCGTCCTTTTTTTTTCCTATTCTGCTACATTATGGAAATGTTTGTTTTATTTCTTAAGTTTAGAATAAAATAAATAAAATCTGAAAAAATAGACACTAAAAACTAGCAGAATGTTTGGACCAACTATACTTGCAAATCTCTGTTGATTATATGAAGCAGTAGTGTCAAATTCAAATAGAAATGAAGGCCACTAAACATGCGTAAGGATCCCTGCAGGCTACATGTTGACTTGGAAAACCACACATTAATAGTATTTTTGTTTTATTGTTGGTTTATGTATTTTGTTAAATATTTCCTGGTTATATTTTAATTTGATTTAGGTGGCATTTAGGTGGGCTGTATGTTTGACACCTTTGATCATGTGATTGTCATACCTTGGACATGCAAGTTATTTGGTGATAGTACTTTATCAGTCTCAAGATATATGTGCAGAGTTACCTTTTGAGGTACTACAGGTATTGTTAAATCTGTCAGACAGCACCTCTTCCAGGACTGCTCTGTACCAATCCTGGAACAGGTACTGGAAATACCATATAGTACCGTGATAGTTTCATGGCCTCATGGCCCCAAACAGACTTTGGGCCTGCCATCTAGTGGCCACTGTAATAACAAGTCAGCATTAAAATCCTCACACCCATGCTAGGTAGGCACTTGAAAATTCAAATCTAAAATGTGACTCATATGTAGATAAATATGTTAATACTCCAGCCCACTAAGTCCTGTCCCCTCTTCCTACATTAGCACCTACTGAGTTCTTCATTTGAGCATTTTTCAATCAGAACATTTGTCATTTTCACAAGAAAAACAGATTTCTCCCACAAAATGATACTTTTCCCACCTAGAAGAAAGGGGAAAATAAGCAACCATTCATTCTTTCTTTAAAAAAAAGGTTATTTAATTTTTTAACATTTTTTCTTTTTAAATTTTGATTTTCAAATTCTCTCCCACCCACTGAGAAGGTAAACAAAATGATATCAATGATATATGTGAAATCATGCAAAAACATTTCCATTTAGCCATATTGCAAAAAGGAAAAAAAGCAACAAAAAATAAATACAGCAAGAAAGCTGTACTTCAGTTTGTACTCAGAGTTCACCAGTTCTTTCTCTGGAGGCAGACAGCTTTTTTTTTCACTATGAGTCCTTTGGAATTGTCTTGGATCATTGTGTTGATCAGAGTAGCCAAGTTTTTCACAGTTGAGCATCCTTACAACATTGCTCTTACTGTGCATAAAGATAGCCCAGTTTTTTTACTTTTCTTTTTATCAGTTCATGTAGGAATTTCCATGTTTTTTCCCTGAAATCACCCCCTCATCATTTCTTATAGCACAGTAGTTGTTGATCTCAATCATTTGCCACAACTATTTTAGCTTTTTTCCAATTAATGAATATCTTCTCAATTTACAATTCTTTGCCATGACAAAAAGAACTGTGCTCTCGCGCTCTCTCTCTCTCTCTCGCGCGCGCTCTCTCTCTCCCCATATATATATAGATATACACATAAGTCTCTTTCCATTTTCCTTTGATCTCTTTGGGGTACAGACCTAGTAGTGTTATTGCTGGGTCAGAGGTATGCAGAGTTTTATAGCCTTTTGGGCATAGTTCAAAATTGTTCTCCAGAATGACTGGACTAGTTCATAACTCCACTAACAGTTTATTAGTGTACCTACTTTCCCTAAACTGCTATAGCATTTATCATTTCTGATAGAAGTGAGATGGTACCCTAGAGTTATTTTAACTTTCATTTCCCTAATCAATAGTACTTTTAGAGCATATTTTCATATGACTATAAATAGCTTCAATTTCTTCTGAAAGCTGCTTCTTCATATCCTTTGACCATCTATCAATTGGGGAATGACCTCTTTTTATGAATTTGATTCAGTTACCTATGTATTTGAGTAAAGTAGCCCTTATTGGAGAAATCTGCTACACAGTTTTTTGATATTATTTCATTGTGTATGGTACCTTTTAGCAAAATGTAATAGTTTCCTGGATTACTTCTTTTACTTAGGTTTGTTTTTGCTTTTGGTTTGAGATCATAATTACCATTCTTGACTTTTTTACGTCAGTTGAATTATAATAGATTCTGCTCCAGCTTTTTATTTTAATTCTGTATGTGTCTTTCTGTTTCAAGTATGCTCTTGTAAACAACTTATTGTTGGATTCTGGTTTCTAGTTCATTCTGCTATCCACTTCCATTTTATGGGTGAGCTTATACCATTCACATTCATAGTTATGATTAATAACTGTGTGTGTTTTTCTCTATTCTATTTTCTTCTCTCTCTCTGTGTCTCTCTCTTCCCCTCCCCCTCATCTTGTATTAGCTAGCACACCCAGGATGGCCTACTAGCACAGGTTCTTTTGATCTGCTTTATAAAGGAAAGACAGCTTTAAGGGGATTAGCAGTACTAATTTTAATTACATTCACTAGTTCAGGGGAAATGTCAACACCCTGAACTTGGAGAAAATACAGAGAAATTACAAGCAGAGAAATTAGCACAGAGACCAACAGACAGGACTTCAGCTGTCTGAGTAAAGCCATATTGCTATACACTTTACATACATCACTGGATTGAGGGTGCACAGTCATCTAAGCAACCAGATATTCAGAGGTCCCCGACTGCTCAGATGTCTATGCTCCCTCGATCCAATGATATGTGTAAAGTGTATAGCAATTTTACTATATTTAGACAGTTGGAACCCTGTCTGTTGATCTTTGTGCTAATTCCTCTGCTATTATTTTCTCTACATTCAGGGTACTGACCTTTCCCCTGAACTAATGAATATAATTAAAGTAGATTGTTGACCTCTTTACAAGTTGTCTTTCCTTTAAGAAAAGCAGATCAAGGAACCGGGGTATGCTACAGTACTTGCTAATACACATCTCTCCTCAAAAATCTGTTTTTTTATTTGGGCTTTTTTTATGACTGAACAAGTTTGATTCTGACTATTGACTTCCTTAATCTGCTTTCCCTTTTATCTGCCCCCCCCCAATCTGTCTCTTTCCCCTCCTATTTCCCTCTTGATCAATAGATTTCTATACCTGTGTGTATATATAATATACATATACATAAATATGAATGTATATTCTTCTCTTTTTTAATAAATTCTAGTGAGGATGTGGTCAAGCTTGGCTATCACCACCCCACCCTCATTTTCCCCTCTACTGTAAAAGCTCTTCCTCGCATGCCACTTTTATGTGAGAAAAATTTTCTCATTCTACTTCTTCCTTCCCCCCTTCTCCCAGTGTATTTTTCTTTCTCACTCTTTCACTTTAAAAAAAAAATTGGAGATTATCCTAACATAATCCACTTTTGCTCATTACCTTTGTCTATGTAGACTCCTGCTAACTGTCCTAACAATAGTAAAGTTCTTATGAGTTAAAAGTATTATCTTCTCATATAGAATGTAAACAGTTTAAATATTAAGTCCTTTATGATTTCTCTTTCATGTTTACATTTTTATTCTCCTCTTGAGGCTTGTATTCGAAAATCTGATTTTCTACTAAGCTCTGGTCTTTTGATTAGAAATGCTTGAAAGTCCTCTATTTCATTAATGTTCATTTTTTCTGCTAAAGAATTATACTCAGTTTTGCTGAGTGTGTTATTCTTAGTTGTAATCCTAGCTTCTTTTTCTTCTGGAAATATCATATTTCTATCCCTCAACTCCTTGAATGTGGAAGCTGCTAAATCTTGTGTGTTCCTGACTATGGCTTCACAGTATTTGAGTTGTTTCTTTTTGGCTGCTTGGAGTATTTTCTTCTTGATTTGGGATCTCTGGAATTCAGCTACAATATTCCTCGTAGTTTTCATTTGGGGATATTTTTCAGGAGGTTATTGGTGACTTCTTTCAGTTTCTGTTTTACCCTCTGAATATAAGATATATTTCTTGAAATATAATGTTTAGGCTCTCTTTTTGATCATGGCTTTCACAGTAATTCTTAAATTATGTTTCCTTGTTCTCTTTTCCCAATGAGATATTTCACATTGTCTTTTATTCTTAAATTCTTTTGACTTTGTCTTATTGTTTTTTAATGTCTTATGGAGTCATTAGCTTCCACTTGCCCAATTCTAATTTTTAAGGAATTATTTTTTTCAGTTAGCATTTATAATCCTTTTTCCATTTGGTCTATTTGCTTTTTAATGAAGGTATGATTTTCTTCCATTCATTTATGTATTTATTTTGCTTTTTGGAAGGGGGAAGGCAGGGCAGTTGGGGTTAAGTGACTTGCCCAAGGTCACACAGCTGGTAAGTAGTGTCTGAGGCTGGATTTGAACTCAGATCCTCCTGATTCCACGGCCAGTGCTCTATTCACTGCGCCACCTAGCCTCCCTGTTTTCTTCAATTTTTTGTGCCTCTTTTAACAAGCTGTTAATTCTCTTAATTTTCTTGTATCACTCTCATTTCTTTTCCCAATTTTTCCTCTACCACACTTATCTCTTTCTTTAATTCCTCCAGGAATTCTTGTTGGGTTGGTGTCCAATTGGTATTTTTCTTTGAGACTTCAGTCATAAATGTTTTTACATTGTTATCATTTTCTGAGTATGTGTCTTGGACTTCCCTGCTGCCACATTAGCTGTTTTATGGTCAGATTCTTTTTTTTGCTTGACTTTGAATTTTATGTTAAAATTGGCTTCTTCTCACCTTGAAGTGGAGAGTTACTGTCCCATGCTTCATTCAGACTTTTTAATGCTGCTGTTTTCAGAGCTAGTTCTGGGGAGTCTTTAAGCTTTTGATGCTTCTAAGGTGATATGATCCTGGCAGAGGTATGGTTACTCCTCTGCTAGTCTGCAATTTGTTCTTACCCTAAGAAGACCCCCCCACTACCCTGCAGCAACAAGTGCTAATCCTTCTCTTGGCCCTGGATCTGTGACCAGGTTCCCTGCTCTCCTATAACCACAAGTGCTAGTGCTCCTCTTGGCCTTGGAACTCTGCCCTTTCTCCCTGGTGAGGTACCACAAGCACACCTCACTATACCAGAGCTGCAGCTCAGAACTGCATATGGGCAAGAGACCTGCCAGTCAGTGACAGCTGCACCAGTGCTGGCAAAGGGGTTCCTGTAACCTCTTTCTGACTAGCTGTCCAGCCTCCTTACTGTCCCTGGGCTGACTGTGGCCAGAGCTGCTGCTGCCACTGTTGAGGCTGCCTCCAAGGCCCACCACCGCTGGTGCTACCGCCACATGCACTCCAGGCTGGCCCCCACCCCAGTGTAACAGGCCTCTCCTGCTTACCTCTCTGAGGCCAGAAAAATATCTCACCCTAACTTTTCATTAGCTCTGCCACTCCAAGATCCAATTTGAGGTGTGATGTTAAAGTTGTTTGGAGGGGAATGTTGGGAAAATTTGACTTGGCTGCCTCTATGAAGCCTCTCCAGCCATTTATTCTTAAAGAGAAAGAGGTTAGGGGAACAAGGAAAGAGAGTGAAGCACAAAGACAGAGACAGAAAGACAATGAAAGAGACAGAGAGACCAGTGGGGGGAGAAGCTGGTAAGGAAGGGAAAAAAGCCAGGAGATGATTTCACTGATGTGTTTTGTCAAGTAATTGTGCTTGTAAGGACAATTCTTACAAAATATATGTCCAGTAGAGACTTCTGTTTTGAAGCTTTTACTATGATTCCCCACATAGTTGTAATGCAATTGTCTTTCCACACTATGCAAGCCTCATGGGCAGCTGATCCAACACGTACGTTAAAAGAACAATGTACTGATGAAGTTGGTAATCATTTTCTCTGAATAGAGGTTTCCTAGTGCAAGAATATTACTTCAGCAAAGCCCGATAAGAGGTTAGTTTTGCATCAGCATTTCTATTATAATCCTTGTATATTCAGGGGTTTATGAGTGTGATGTGAAAATTCACACTGGCCTATCACTGTTGTTTAGTATTTGTGCAGAAACAGGAACATAACCAGCATCACCCAGTATGTGAACTCTGCCAGACAGTTTCCAACCCAAGAGACCTCTAGCAAACTCATAATCAGGTCCTGAAAAATGCAAGACAAAATGAAAACAGATGGGTGAATAATACTTATTCAATATCATAAATATAGTACTCAGTGGTGCAGGTGGATCTTCAGATGTTTTTTGAAAGAAGAGACTGAATATCTTGGCATTATGTCATTTATTCATAAATATTATAAATTTTATGTTACTTGAAAAACTATTCCAAGTGTGCAGGAAGGTTTGAAATAAGGTGTGAAGTTTGGTGTATCCCCAAAGGAAACAAAGGGCCAGTCTAGAGAGAAATACGGGTTGAACACTGAAAGAGAAAATGAAATGAGCAAGAAAAGGGGGCAAGATGAAGAAAGAACAAAGCCATTGAGACATTTGAGATCAAAGGGGAAAGAAAAGACAAATTTAATTTTTAAAAAAAGCAGCACAGAGATTTTAAGGGGGAAGAAGCCAAGCCACTGCCTGGGATGGAGATTGTGGCATTTAGCTGACATCTCTAGTATACTCTAATTGTGCAGTATTTTGAATTGTTGTTATATGTATATACCTCTCTGCTAGACTGTAAATTCCATGAGGAAAGGGACCACATCTTATCTAAAATTTGTATCGCCGAAGCATGTAGATAGCACAGTGCTCTGCAACCAGGAGGTACTTAATAAATGTTGGTTTAAATTAATGTCATTCAATTGCCGACACTGCCCTGAATTGCTAGTGTAATCAGGAAGATTCAGGAATGGAGATGGAAAAGCAAAACAAAGCAAAAGAATAAATCAGACATGAAAGTGAAATACAGTGGCCTAATATTTAGTCTTAAGGGGAGAAGAAAGATGACAGATGTTGAGGATGTTATAATCCAAGAAGCTATATAGGATTTAAAAGCATAAGAAAATGAAATAAGAAACAAGTTTGCAAGACTGGCAGCCAGGGAAGATAGTGGGCCCATAGTCACTAAAATCACTACAAAGTGTGTTTATCAAGCCTCTCCTCTGTGCCCACTGTTGTGCCAAGTGCTGTGGGAAATAAAGAAAGAAGTATGAGAAATGGAGCCAAATTCCAAAGAACTTGGAATGTAGTTAAGGAGATAAAAGTTAATATGGTGAGACACTGAGGAAACAATTTAAGATATTAGCATGGAAACCAGGGGAACCAAGGACAACCACCGAGGACCCTGAAGCAGCTTCCCATCGTCTCTTGTCCTCTGTGACTCCATCAGGTCGCCTCATGGCTGAGGCCTTCCCAGGTGTTTTTATTGACATCATAGGTAACTCCCCGCTTGAAGTCCATCTTGTACTTGCACCCCTGTTATCAAGATCCATTAGTCATCTGCCAGCCATTCTTCTGCGCCTGCTACCTCAGAATGGTGTGCTGTCCCAAATGTTACAGACAGTTATAGTAATGGCCTATATTTGTCTGGGTTGGTAGGGTACTAGTAATACCTACTACTATTGGTATATAAGAAGTGTATATAGTGCAAGTCATTTGGAATAGGAGGGGAGGGAAAAAGTACGATTTTTGGAAGATTGGAAGAGGTGTTAAATTCATAGTTTCATAGGAAAAGCACTGTATGTGGAGTCAGAAGATCTAGGTTTGAATCCTGACTCTCTTGCATACTACTTGCATAATTTACTCATCCACAAAATGAGGGAATTGGATTGGATTATCTTTAAAATATTGTCCAGTACTGAGTACTATTATTCTGTGAATTAGTAGGAGCTACGCATGCCCTTTGTGTTGTTTGGATTTCACTAGACATGTCCAGAGTGGTCTTGACCATCTCTGGGGAAAAATGGTAAGGAGGGAGGTATGATAACAACTAGGAGAATGCCTGGCAGCCACAGAAAGAGGAGAAGGTAGAAGTGCTTTGTGAGTAATTGTACGACCATTCTATTACAGGCGGACTTTGGAGATTGTTGTGGGTTGGGTTCCAGACCGCCACAATAAAGCAAGTCACACACATTTTTGGTTTCCCTATGCATATAGAAGTTATTTTCACACTATATTGTAGTCTGTTAAGTGTACAATAGTATTATGTCTAAATAAAACAATGATCATATCTTAATTTGAAAATGCTTTATTGTTTAAAAAAATGCTAACCATCATCTTAGCCTTCAGCAAGTCTTAACCTTTTGAGGGGTGGAGGGTCTTGCCACAATGTTGATGGCCTCTGACTGACCAGGGTGGTTGTTGCTGAAGGGCACAGTGTCTATGGAACAATGAAGTCTGTGGCTTTGATTGACTCTTTCAGTTGAACACTTAGAGGCCATTGTAGGGTTATTAATTGGGCTAACTTCAATGTTGTTGTGTCTCAGGGAATAGGAAAATCCTCTGAGAGGGAAAGAGACGGGAATAACCTGTCACTGTGGCAGTCAGAATACACACAACATTTATTAGTGGAGTTGGTTGTCTTGTATGGGTACATATCATGGTACCCAAAACAATGACAGCAGTAACATCCAAGATCACCAGTCCCGATCACCGTGACAAATATAATAATAATGAAAAAGTTTGAGATACTTTGAGAATTACCAGTGTATGGCACAGAGACATGAGATGAGTACATGGTGTAGGAGAAATGGTGCCAATAGACTTTCTTTACAATAAAGAGAAATGCAATAAAACAAGGTCTGTTCGTAGAGGTAGCATGTAGCAGAGGGATGCTCGGAGAGGAGCCAGCGGGTCATCACCATTGTGGTGGTCTTCTCTTAAAGCCAGTTTGGTTCACCAGGGAGAAGTGACCACACGGCAGCTTCCCACAGATGAGGGTCCGACCGCAGCCGTACAGTGACCAGGAGGATTTCCTTCCCTGTAATTCTCTGGGTGACCAGTTTCTTGCACCAAGGCGTTCATCCATTCATTGGTGGAGGGAGGGAAAAAGCATTTCATTAACCCCCTGCCAGATACCAGGCCCTGGGCTGTGTGCCTTGTCAATATTCTCTCGTTGGATCCTCACAACTATTCTGTGAGTTCAGTGTGTTACCATCCCTGTTTGACAGGTGAGGAAATGGAGGAAGGCAGAATAACCCAGGGGCACAGGACTTGTCTGAGAGCACATTTGAACTCAGGTCTTCCTGAGTCCAGGCCCAGCGTACCATGTACAGTGCCACCTAGCGGCCTCTAGAGGAATAGCAGAGAATAATATGAGACAGGCAGAGAAAAGCCAGAGAAGTTGAACTTGATTCCCTGGGCAGTGGGGAGTCATTTCACATTATTGGGCACTGGAACAAATTATGATAGCAATGTTTTAGGAACAGTAAGCTCACGGCTCTACGTAGCTGGTTTTTATGGAAGTGAGATCAGAGAGAGAAGGCAACGACAGTCATCTAAATGATCATGGTGGGGAAAGGCTACAGCACCAAATAAAAGAGAGAAAAAATGGGGCAGGGATGAATCTGACAAATATTCTGAAGGAAAAATGACTTGCTGATATTGTCCCTCAAGGGTGAAAGAGGTGGAATAGCTAAAGATGACCATAATTTCCAGTCCGGGAGACTTGGGTGATGGAAGTCTGTTAGCAAGAAGTGGCAAATCGGGGAGCAAATCAAGAGGGAGGATGGGATTCAGAAAGCAAGGCCACATGTTCTACTGCTTAAAAGTCTTCATTTGAAAGAGATGAGGGTAATGAAGGTGTAGGGTTCATTTTCAATGGAGGATAAAAGCTCCAATTTTAGAGTGTAAGGGGAGGCAATCTCCATGATAGAAGTAATAACGGAATCACTGAAGCTGAAGATACGAATGAACTAAACTAGACTGAGAGATCAGAGGAGACAGTGGAGTAACATGCAGTGACCTCTGGAAGAAAAGACCTCAAGGGAAGGAGGCTGGGTGCTGTGGATTAAGGTGGTGAGAAGTGTGGTCAGAAACCTCTCGCCAAAGATTCCCCTCTATCAATCGTTTCAGTTCTCCCTTGTCGGGAAGCAGAGATTATATACGTGTATGTCTGTTGTTGTCAATTTAGTTGTGAGCAACTCTTCTTGATCCCTTGTGAGATTTTCTTGGCACAGACACTGGGGTGGTTTGCCAGTTCCTTCTCCAGCTCATTTTACAGATGAAGAAACAGAGGCAAACAGGATTAGGTGATTTTCCCAAAGTCACACAGCCAGTAAGTGTCTAAGCCTGGATTTGAATCCAGGTCTTCCTGATTCTAGGCTCATTTAGAATGCAAATATATGTGTTTGTATAACATATGTGTGTGTATACATATACATATATATACATATATATGTGTGTGTATATATATATATATATGTGTGTGTATATATATATATATATATATATAACATGCAAAATGTGGCTTTCAGCATATTTACCATCATTCATCATGGAAAAATTTTCAGCTTCTACAAAATCCATTTCTAAGGGAAGAACACTTTTTTGAGGCTTTATTCAGGATGATGAATAAGAAATCTCTCTCTGCAACAGCAGCAAACAAATTTAAGTGCCCATTTATGTGTGATGCTACACAAAACAAATTTAAAGACCCAGGCTTTGACCTCAGGAAGGGCATGATCCTTACCTGATAGTAAGATAAAGTATCTTAACCGATTTCCCTCTTTTCTTTATAACTAACCCATTGTTACCTCTTTCTCTACCCCAAAACACACTTCCTCTAGCTTTTCTTTTCTATGGAAAAGTATTATACCCTACATTGATGTTCAGCACCTGGTCACTTTAAATTGCAAGCACAGCTTAGTTTATATAGTTTGTGTTACTCAAAAGTTGTAAGTAACTCAAATTGTTGTGAACGGGATCATATTTTTAAACAAGTGGGGTAACTCACTCTTTAAGGGACCTTCTCTGCAGTGTGAGTAATCACCACTGAATTGTCTTCACTGCATGGATTTTCCTTAGACTTGAGCATATTGGAACTTCATTTGGCATAGTGATATATGGTCTAAGGGTAGGGGACTCTGTTAAAGTATCCTAATGAGAAGGAAGTCTGCTTTGTAGGAAACGAAACCAAGGCCCACATATCTTAAGTAACTTCTGGAAGGTCAGACTGTCTTTAGTCTGCAGTGGAACTCAAATAGGACATGAAATGTTTTTTTACTTTATGCTTCTTGTTTCTCCTTTTATACCCAGTTTTAAAATTTCTTTTTTCTCCCCCTCCCATTCCTACCTTTAATTGTGGCTTACAAAAAAATAAAAATAAAAACCATAATCCCACTTTATTCTGCCTACTTTTTTGTCCTGTGTTTGGAATCCTCCTGAGAAATGCACTCTCCCAGTTCAGTGCTGATGCTGTTTTCATGGTGCTGGTTGTGTTTTCTGTAGCTCTGAATTTCAAAATCCTGTGATCTTTGGGGGCTTCTCTTTGCAAAAGCCTCTTTATTGGCATTCTCACTTTCTGGCTTCTCATCTTTCTCCCTCCAAAAAAGCTTCTGCAAGATGCATCTTCCCCACCAATCACGCTGCTGCTGCGATCGTGTATCCAGTCTCTATGGTAACTGGGACACATGCCACAAAAAACTAAGATGACTGGAGCAACCAACATAGTGGGGGAATCGGCACATGCACTTTTCTGTCACTGCAGGAGCTCTCCATTGAAACAGGGATCAAACACTGGTCTTTCAAGATCCTGAGAAAGTAAGGTAACAGCAGGAAATTCCGAGAAAACCAGGATACGTGGTAATCATCTCCAGGGAAGTCTGTTGGTTTTTGGTTAGGTTTTTCCTTTGTTGTTGACTTTAACATGAAACAACTAAAACAGTGTCCAGGACCCTGACTAGTGAGACCTGGAGAAAGTGGTTGGTAGTGAAACAAAGAAATAGAAATTCCCTTGCTCAACTTACCCATTCTCAAAATAAGTTGTTTTGGGTTGGTTTTGTTTTATGAAGTCCCAATACCTTTCAATATGAACTGTGCCAAAATCACTTAGCCAGAAAGACTGTTCTTGTGGAGCTGTCTCTCAGTACAGACTTTCTCAGGCTGTTTTGAGCAGAAAGCAACTAAGCAGGAGAGTGGGAACTGATAGGTGTCCTTGAGGATGTCCTAAATGTGAGACTGGAAGGCCATACCAACTCTGTAGAAGGCCTGCAGTCCAGTCACACATTTTTCTGTTCTTTTGCTATGAGAGCTGACTCTTCAACCAAGTTAAGACCACCAGAGAGATGAGGGGTAATGAGACCTTGAAATAGTCTGTAGTTTAGGTGACAAAAGAAGACTGTGAGGAGGACTTAGGAATTTATCCTAGCCAAATTAAACTCCCAGTCTCTTCTACATAGCATAAAAGAAAAAGAATGAAGCCAACTGAGGTCCAAAAAAAGAAAAGGAAAAAAAAAGTTCATATTTAAAGATTTTTTTTCTTTTAGTTGACGAACCTCAAAAACGGCTTTGATTTAAAAATGAAACTTGGCAAGTGATTAGTTCATATGTTTTAGTTTATAATATGTTTTAATCATTTGGGGTGTTTTCAAAACAAATGGTGAGATTAGGGGTTTTTTTCCCATCTATTTTTGGCCACTTTCCCCTGGAGAGCCCTTCTCTGGTGTTTAGCTTTGGTGTTCTTAGTATATTCAAAGAATGCTTTTAAGTATTTATTCTGCTGGGGCTGTGTGTATATGGATGAAGAAGTGTAAGAGGGTATAAGGCAGGTTGTTCTTAATTTATAGAATTCACCCTAACCCTATCACTAATGGAGGTTCGATATGAAACCCAGGCAACAGTGGTCCTTCCTAAGTATGTCAAATGTGTTCCGTGTCCAGATGATTTCATTTCCCCCACCTTCACACATCATGACGTAGCTCTGACATTGGATCATACAGGCTTCTGTTCTCCAATCCCTGAATCAGAAGAACTTCAGGGATTTTTGGAAGGGAGGCATGGCACGGTATGGTTTTCTTTTTCTACAGATCATCCTAAAATGTTTTTGTTTCTTGTTCCAGAAACACATTTGGGACATAGAGTCTATAGGACTAGAGAACACTGACTGGATTTTTCATTTATTCATTTGTTCAAAAAGCATGGATTTTTGAGTCCCAACTCTACTGCTTGTCTTAAAGTCATTTAATCTCGCTGAGTCTCAGTTTCCTCTTCTGCCAAATTAAAGGATTGAGTTATATTACCCAAAGAGTCCTTCCAGCTTGACAGTTTTATGGATGAAGGGAGAAGCAATATAAAGGGCTAGAAAGGAAGACAAAAGTGAAAAAAGAAAGGAAAACGTAGTGAAGATAAAGTCAGTCTTAAAATGTTTATTAAACTCCTGCTCTGTCCAGAGCAATACACTAAGTACGAGGTAGGAGACACAGAGTTAAACATGATGTGATGGTGGGTCTGCATGAGGTTTACAATCTGATGAAGGATAAGATAGAGAGAAAACAATACAAAATGTTACATGATGGGTTGGATTAAAAAGTACAGGGCAGAGTCCCACATGAAGTTCAAATAAGAGTTTCATTACTGCTAGGGGATCAAGGAAGGTTTCATGTAGAATATGGCATTTGAGCTCCCTTTTAAAGAATGGGTTGGTAAATCAGGGAGTGAAGAGGGAGAGAGAAGACATTCTAGATGCAGGAAAAGCATGGGCAAAGGCATGGAGGGGAGAAAGTACAAGGTTTGTTTGGGAGGCAGAGATTAGTTCAGTTTGGCTTGGTATAGAGTGCATGGAGACGAGTGATACAGGATAAAGATGGAAAGGTAAATTGGCACCAGTTTGTGGAGGAGATACATGAAAGGCATCTTTAAAAATGTGGAAAAGGGAGATGTGATATCAACTTCAATCCAGATACCTCAGTTATTTTATAAGAATGTAGGCCCTACTTCCATATTCAGACTAAATGGGTCTCTGTTCTGACAGTCAAGCAACATACTCCTACTTCTGTTACTTCAACAACTTTAATTTAAATTCTTTTTCAGCTTCTACATCTGTAGTGTGGTACTATCACCATCCCTCTTCTTTCTTCACAATCACATTGGTGATCTTTGAAAAATTATGGGGTTGGGACTACTCCTGACATTGTGTCAGAACATAATTTTACAATTTGTAAAGTACTATTTTATTGCAAAAGAGTATATATTTCTATAGAAAGGAGGACTTTCCACCCATGGCGTAACTGTATATTTACTTATATGAAAAACCCAGCCCTCATTTTTTCTTGCCAAAAATCCAGAAGAAATGGTTTATTAATTAAGAGTATAAGTAATCATATGATGGGAACCAGTTATGCCACAGAGTATGGTAGGATTGTACCACTTACATATATAGAAGGAGTGGAAGAAAAGAGAGAGAAACTATGAAGAAAGATGACCCTGCCTACCACTTCTGCACATAGGCTATTGGTCGAGCACTGTTTCCCTCCCATGAAACAATAAGTTGCAGTATAAAAAATTGTAGAAATAAGCTGTAACTTGAAGAGGTGGCAATGGAGTAAGGGGGGAAATACAAATCCTATGTCTAAGAAGTCAGGCTATTTTCCAGACATTAATATGTCTCTAAACATTAGAGTGTCCCATCTCATACATCTCCTGTCCCTTCCAATTTGGTAGACTTTCCACTTCTCCAGCTTTAAAGGGAGCCCCGACATTTTAAAATATACTACTAGAGAATACAGGTTAGAAAAGAGACAGAATCTGAAGGTCTAGGTTTTATTCCCAGCCTTGCCACTAATTTAAAATTACTATCATTGTCACATTAAAAATGTTTGTAGTGAACTTAAAAAACCTTGGGGAAAGGGTGTTATTTGTCCATGAAAGTACACAAAATGGGAGCCTTCCATGGGGCAATGTTTGGTATCTTTGGCTGGGGCAAATTATTTCCTTTTACACATGACAAGAAAAACAAAGAGAGGCCGCCTAAAGCAATGGGTCAGCCTTGGAGACAGGGGACTCAGTTACATTTGGGTTCAAGTTCAGCATCAGTCACTTAGTAGCTATGGCACTATAGTTAACCTCTTAATGGCCTAGGCAGTTCTCTGAGACTATATATTAGAGATGAGTTCCAAGCTGTATCACCACTGAAGGTATTGTCACACTGAGAACTACCTATCTTGATAAAATCACAAGACTCAGCTAAAACAAATAAAAATTCTTAACTTCCTCTTCCTCAAGATTTTCTGCTTTTCCTGATACATGCAAGTCAGTGTACTGTAGTACACTTTACTATAGTAAAGAAAGAATAGACTTAGTTATCAAACCTAGACCTGAGGCTCACCTCTGCCTTTTAAAAGCTGTGTGACCTTAGGCAAGTAACTTTGTGTCCCTAGGCCTTAATTCCCTCAACAATAAAATGAGGTAATTAGACTAGATGAACTCAAAAAGTGTTCCTTCTGATTCTAATATTATATTATTTGTGTTCTCCAGACGGCCATGAGAAGACTTGGGAAGTGTGTATAGGGGATCCCCAGAACGTTCCCTGTCTATATACTTTGCCCTTCTGTTCTCTCTGCTCACCATTTGGGTGCCCCATGCTCTTGTCTTCACCTATCTCATCAACTGAGCTGACAGATTAATTCACAGGGTGCTGGTGACTTTTAATGTCCTTCTCCCCAACTCTTCAAAGCATTTGCATTTTTAAGAGGACTGAGCACAGAGCAAAATGATTATCTCCAAAGACTGAATCTGTAATAGTAGAATTTCCAACCCTGTACTCCATGGGAGAGAAAGATATTTATGGTCAGGGGAAGAATCTTTTCCTCCTCAAATCACAGATATTCCAGTACTTTGTCCAATAATCTATGATATGCAAATAGGTATAGGTATAGATATAGATATAGATAGACACAATCTCCGTGTGTCAGGATGGCGAAACAACAAAGTGTCTGACTCCATAGAGAGCCCATGCCCCAGTTATCCTTTATTTGCTTGAGTGACTCTTCGTGAACTTAATATAGTTTTATGTGGCCTTCTGAACAGCTATGAAGATGCCTAAGCTTATTAGTTGACCTATTAATCAAATTTTTCTTTATTGCGATAGAAAATATAAATGGATTTGAGGAAATGTTTTGATTCTATGCTTCCTGGAGGTTGGTTATACTCCCCTCACCCCCATACTCCACAACACATAATACCAATTCTTTGTAAATCCAGTTGTATGTGTGTTTTTCCCTCTGAGTTTGATATATCTATTTCTAGCAAGGCTGAAAGCCAGCTGGTTCCAGAGATTAACATGACTAGACATAACATAAATTTTTTAAATCTCAGAAGTCCTACTTTTTAGTTATTGGTCTCTTCAGCTATAGGATGCTGCCACTTTTCCACATACATCTCTAAGACCTCATCATATGCCTCCCATTTGATTTTCTCATTTATGATTCGCTCTTCCTTAATAAAGTAATGCCTTAGTACTCTCTCTTCCTCCTTTCTTCTTCTCTCTTGTGTTTTTCTTCCTCCTTTGTCACAATGTCTTCTTCCATCCGTCTTCTTTTTTACTTCTCCCTCTTTCTGTCTTTTCTTTTGCGTTGCTTCCTTCTACTCTTTTTTAAAATGTTTTCTTTTACTGTCCCTTTTTAGATCAATAATTTTAATTTCTGTGCTCCATTTTCCTTCATCTGTAAAATTAATACAATATTAAAACATTGACAATATTTGTTAGACATTATCTGAAGAATGGATAGGAAATCTCTCTTCCCAGAACCGCTGACCAGGCTCTTTCTTCTCTCTATTTATACATACACATATATCATATATCCACAGAAATCTAAAACAATGCTATTTGGGTGTTTGATTTTTAGGGCTGTTTTCCCAAAAGAAATATAAAATGTTCCATTAAAAAAATTTAAGAACAGGAGTTAAAACTTCATTCAATAAGTACCAGAAATCATAGTTTTATATAAAGACTACATCAGTTCCAAATTTTGGCTATTTAAGTTAAAGCCAGAGATAGAAGGAAATGAAGGGAACAGCCATTGGGCAGTTGAATGACTACCAAATTTGGTGTCAGGGAATCTGGATTGGAATGCCAGTTGTGCTGCTTACTTTTTGTGTTACCTTGATCAATTCACATACCTTCTAGACCTCAGTTTTCTCATTCATAAGGTGAGAGTGTTGGACTAGATGGTCTCTGAGGTCCTTTTCACCTTGGGAGGAGGCAGGGAATGAAGGAGAGAGAGAGAGAGAGAGAGAGAGAGAGAGAGAGAGAGAGAGAGAGAGAGAGAGAGAGAGAGAGAGAATATTCAGCATCCTTTGCTTTTCCTCCTTCCTGTATCCTCCTTCCTATATCCCCACTGCCTGTTGGCCTAAATTATCCCATCCTCTTACTCAGCTTCTCCAGGCTGCCCAGCCCCAAGGTATTTCCCTTCAGTTCCTTAGGACACATCTCTCAGGTCCAGCCCACCACCTCAAGGTCTCATCCTCTTACTAGCCCACCCAAATTCCCATCCAACTAGACTGTGCCCATTATTTACCAGTCTCAGTCTTGAAAGGATAAACAGATTTAGGATGCCTTACATCTGGAAGTTTTAACATATGCATGTGATTGTAATGGCTGGTCTTTACTGTGTGGCCTAGGGGAGGTCTACTGATGGTTAATGTTAGAAAATTTACTGTGTACCAGATGAAATTAAACCAAAGACCAGAGGTTCTTCATTCATAGTCTGAGGACTGTGGCACTGGGAAAGAAGCTGACTTCACCATGAGGCTATCAAATAAAACACAATGGAAATCAACAAGAACACAAAGCTATAAAGTGAATTTCTAAAGGGAAAGGGTCTAAGTTTTTAAAATTGTTTCAGCTGGATCACTTCACTGGCAGGGGGGCTGAATCAGGTGAAGGACAAAAAGAGAAGCTGTGTCAAGCATAATCTTTGAGGGTGGGGGAATTCTTCAAGAGAAGCTTCCCTAATAGTTTCGTGTATGGTGCTTTCATACAATGAGTATCTAACCATTGTGTGACTCAAGAACCCCTTTGTGCTAGGTCTCACAACTAGGATTAGGAATTCGTGAACCAATGATAAAGTAATAAGACACCCAAGGGGTTCTCATATCAAAAATAATACCAAGGGTGAAGGTCTGATATAATTGTAGAGATGTGGCTACTTAAATGTTCTGAACGTGTGAAAAATAAGCAAATGGAGAATTTCAGGACCTCAGAATGGCTGGGGGGTGTTTTGTTTTGTTTTGTTTTGTTTTGTTTTACAATGAAGGCAGCTCCAGACAGAAAGGGTAGTAAAATCTATCCAGGTACCAGAGGACAAAGTGGGGGGGAAAAGTGGGGGAAAAAAGGAGGACAAAGTGCTGAATATTAAGCTAAAGCTCCCAGGAACTAAGGAGGTATGTGTGTTTATGAAAACCTAATGCTATAATCTGAGTGTATGTGACTACACCTTAGTATAGAAGGGAGCAGAGAAGGGAGAGGAACAGCTAGATGGAGGGGTTGGTGAGGGAAGAAAAATCATTTAATCAACAAGCATTTTTTAAGAGTGTGTTATATGCCAGATTCTCTGCTACATGCTGGAGATAAGACAAAAATTAAATCAACCCTGCTCTCGAGGAGTTTACATTGTCTTGGACGAGATAATGTACACATATAAATATATTTAGCATAAATGCAAGGTAGTTTAAGGAGGTAGGGCACTAGCAGTTGGAGGAATCTGTATAGAAGTGCTATATAAGGTGAATCTTGAAGGAAGTGAGGGATTCTGTGACCCAGAGGTGAGGAAGAAACACATCCCAGATCCAGAGATAGCCAATGTAAAGCACAAAGATGGGCAATGGAGCATCATATGTGACAAACAGCAAGAAGGTGGGTTTGGCAGGACTTCAGAGTCTGGGAAAGAAAATAACATATAATGAGATTATAAAGTAGATTGGGGCCATCTTGTTCAATTGTTTGGGTTGAAAAGCCAAACAAAGAAGTTTCTATTTGATCCTGAGGCAATAGCCAACCACTGGAGTTTACTGAGTAGGAAAAATGCTATGATCAAATTTGTGCTTAAGGAAAATCACTTTGGAAATTTTGTGGAGGATGTAGTGAGGATAGATTTAAGACAGGAAGACCAGTTAGAAAGCCTTTATAACAATCTAAGTGAGAAGTAATAAGGGTCTGAATTAAGTAGTGGCTTTGTGAGTGGGAAGAAGGGACCAGATGTGATCAATATTGCTGATGTAGAAATCATATGATTTGGCAGCTGATTACATACTGTGATAAGGGAGAATGAAGAGTAAAGGATAAAACCAAAGTTGCAAACCTGAGCTACTAGAAAGATGGTGGTGCCCCTAGCAGAATTAAGTAAGTTTGGAAGAGAATTTAGAGAAAAAGAGAATACATTCCATTTTTGACATATTGAGTTTGAAATGCCTACAAGATATCTAGTTTGAAATGTCCAGTAGAGAGTTGGGAGATGCAAGACTCAAACTCAGAAGAGACTAGGGCTAAATGAATAGATATCCATATCCAAAGATAGCCATATCCAAAGAAATGATCTTTAAATTCATACAGTGGATGAGATCACCAAGTGCAAGAGTGTAGAGACAGAAAATAAAAGGGTCCAAGTCAGTCCTGAGGAACACGCTCAGGGAACACGATGACTAACTGAGACTGAGGAGAGGTAAAACAGATTCAAGGAGAACCAAGTAAGAAGATGTTGTGAAATCCCAGAGAAGAGAAAGTATACAGGAGGAGAAGATGGTTAACCTTCAAAGAGGTCAAAGAAGATGAAGACTGAGGGACGAAAATCAGATTTGTCAATTAAAAGATCATTGCAAACTTTGGAGGAAGCAATTTCATTTAAGTAATTATATTGGAAACCATACTGAAATGAGATGGGAAGAGACTGAGAGGAGAAGAAATAGAGGGAACTAGTGGAGGAAGGATTTTTTTAAGAAATTTAGTCAAGGAAAGGAGATACAGCTTAAGGGGTTGGTAGGGTCTAGGGAAGGGTTTTTTGTTTGTGTTTTGAGGACAGAAATACTTGAGCATGTTTGTAAACAATAGGGAAGGAACAAGTAGACAAGTGAAGATTTAAGAGAGAGAGGGGATAATTAAGGGGATATAAAAATCAGAGGGGATGGTATTATAGAGCATGTTAGGGCATTTTTGACCTCAGAAAAGTGAAGTACTTACTCATTATTGGAAACTGGAGGAATGGAGAATGATATTAAGGGGTTTTGTGATAAAAAAAAAATAGTGAGAAGAGGTAGCTCACATTGAATGACCTCTGTTTTCTCAATGAAGTTTCAGCTGAGGTCTTCAGTAGAGATATGCCCTGTGGAAATTACTCACATGCCATGCTTATCATTTCTGTCCTTTAAACTTGCTAGGTACTGAAAAAACAAAACCAAAGGTCCCTACATTTAAGAAGCTTATATTCTGTGGAGGAAATACTATAGAAGTATACAAGTAAATACCAAAAAAAGCACAGAGTAATTTCAAGACATAGAGGTCACTAGCAAAGGAATGACTGACAAATCGATAAATCAAGAATGGCCTCTACAGGAGGGTGCACCTGGTCTGTGCCTTATAAGAGGGGG
>CM053582.1:343608255-343795021 GCA_028627135.1 Pseudochirops cupreus | reverse complement strand
GGAGGAAGAGAAAGAATCTAGAATCTAAAGTTCCATAATCAAATGTTATAAATATATATCTATATCTATATATATGCAATTGTTAATATTATTATTATTATTGACTACATCCAACTGGAACTTGAGATACACAGGCACTACAGTTGGGAGATCCATCCTGCCCTATCAAAAAGTGACATAGGAGAGAACAGACTGGGGGAGGGGGGACACACTGGGATGGCTGTTTTGGGGCAGTGGGTAGGGGAAAGAAGGGGAGAAAATATGTAACTCAAAATCTTGTGGAAATGAATGATGCAAACTAAAATAAAATTTAAAAAAAATGAAAAAAAAATAAAATAAAATGGATTCAAACAGAAAAAAAAGAAAAAGAAAACCAGCACAGTGAATAATGACTAAAGTAGGGATACAAAATGCTTAAATAACTATCTGGTTTTATTCTACTGGCATAAAAGCATAAACAGGACGAGTAAATGTTGAATTCATTAATTTTTTTTCCTTCACTGTTTATAAAAGATAAAAAACTTCTTTTTAAAAGAAGGGATTGATTGGTGTCATGAACATATTCTTTTGCTTCTGTTTATGGAAGATAATAAAAGTATTAACATGGAGGTGGAATAATGGTGTTTATAATTCCATCACCACTGTTTATATAAGATATTTTTAAAAAAAGTTTAAGAAGGGAAAAATTGGGAGAGAATACTTCCTGCTATGTACACACATTAAATTCTTCCACTTCTGTTTGTAAAGCATATGAGGGGGTGAGGAGGAGGAATATTTAGCAAGTTGAGGGGTTAAATCTCTTTATAGCTTGTTCATTACCATGAGCTAAGATAACCAAGTTCGACTTGGTGTTTAGGTGGATCTATGATTCAGTTAGTATGGATACTCCTTGAACTAATGCAAATCACAACTCCTCCACACCTTAGTAGATGATCATCCAAGTTGTTATGGCCAAAAAGTGTCACAATTGGGTGGTCACTTGAGAAGCACTTCTAAGCTTATATAAGCCAATTCCTAGTCTGTCTGTCTCTCTCCATACACACACACACACACACACACACACACACACACACACACACACACTCCATTTCTAGAGCCATGTCCAAAGCCTTTCTAGATTGGAATGATCAGCTGGAGCTTGGGTTCTGCTAATATTATATTCAAGAACCCAAGGTTATCTCATTGCCCTGATATGGAAATAAAGTAGACGTTGAGAGGAATGTTTGAATTTTTAAAATATTGAAATATGAAAGAGGGTCACTTCAAAGATACAAAGATGGAAGATACTGAATCCAGTAAGTTCTTTCCTAAAAGAGGACAGCTTATTTCTGTTACTTTGGTCAGATTACGGAAGCCTAGATGGGATAAGCCTATGGTATGGTGGTATAAAATTTATAACATACTTCATAATGTGCAGAATTTCTTTCCAAGGCAGTATAGTACAAATGCTGTCCAAGGAAAAACTGTCTCCTATCATTCACAGAAAACCCAAGGTATGCTTCACAGGAGTTAAGATTCATTATACAGTCTAAAAATAGGAGCTCAATTCAGATAATTTATCACTTCCAAACCTGAAACGTTCAGAAGATGAGAAGATGAGAAGATGAGCTAGAAGTGACCTTAGAGATCATCTAGTCTAAAGCCTCCATTTTACAGATGAGTTCAAGAGAGGTGAAGTGACCTCCTTAAGGTAAACCAAACAATAGGGGAGCTAGAATTCAAACACAAGATTCAGCACTCTTGTCAGAAGGTGCCTTTGGATAAAAGGATTCAAGATGAACAAATGTAAGACCAGATTCAGCTCTAAATCCGGGCAGGACTGGTAGTTGAATGAATGAAGTGAATGAAAAAGCATTTGTTAAGGGCTTGCTATGTACCTTGAAAAAAAACTAAGGACTTCTGGGAGCCAAGATGGCAGAGTAAGCAGTAAACTGCCTTAACTCTCCCATATTCACCTCCAAACAATCATAAAATTGTACCCCCAAACAAATCTTGCAGCAGTACCAGCAAAAAGATGGGGTAAAACAGTCTTTTAGCCCAAAAAACCTGAAATAGTACCAAGAAAGGTCTGTCTCACTTGGGAAAGGGAAACACAATCCAGAACAGGAAGTGTCACAACAAGCCCCACCTCAGCAAACCAGTGGGAGATCCTGAGCTCTACTGCATTAGAACAAACACAGCAGGAATCCCCTGTGTGTCTCGGTGTAGCCAGGGAAATGGGAAGACTCCAGCTCCAAGATCCACCACATGATTCAGCTTAGCCCCCTAAGGAAATACGGAAATAACTTCACCAGCCTCAGGACACACTAGATACCAGCACCAGAACCCCAGTTTAGCACTAGGTAAGTTGCCAGACCCCTATAGACTTCAGTAGCACCTGTCACCTCCCACCCCCCACCCTCAGCACCAGCACCAGACACGTGAGTCCCTCATGGGCTTCAGGGCAACATTAATGCAGCACCAAGTAAGCAGCCAATGGCTACAGGCCCTGGCACAAGAAGCCTGAGACAGTGCCCCTTTTACCCTGGGAGCAGAACTCAGATTTAAAAGAAAGGGAAAAAAATAAAAAGATGACCAAAAAAGTAACAAAAAAAGAATCTGACCATAGAAAATTATTATGGTGACAGGGAAGATCAAGATACAAACTCAGAAGAGGGTAACAGTGTCAAAATACCTATGGGCAAAACCCTGAAGTAAAACAAGAAGTTTTCTCAAGCCCATAAAGAATTCATGGAAGAGTTCAAAAAGGAGCTTAAAAATCATATAAGAGAGGTAGAAGAAAAATTGGGAAATGAGTGATGCAAGAGAATTATTGAAAAAGAGTCAACAGCTTGGAAAAAGAAAACAATTGCTTAAAAAGTAGAATTGGCCAAATGGAAAAGGAGATACAAAAATCTACTGAAAAACAACTCCTTAAAAAGTACAGTTGGCCAAATAGAAAAGGAACTACAAAAGCTAACTGAGGAACACAGCTCTTTAAAAGTTAGAATTGGGTAAGTAGAAGCTAGTGACTATGAGACATCAAGAATCAAACAAATGCAAAAGAATGAAAAAATAAAAGAAAATGTAAAAAACCTCACTGGAAAAACAAGTAACCCTGGGGGTGGCTAGGTGGTGCATGAATAGAGCACCGGCCCTGGAGTCAGGAGGATCTGACTTCAAATCTGGCCTCAGACAGGTAACACAAAAAACTAGCCATGTGACTGTGGGCAAGTCACTTAACCCCAATTGCCCTGCCTTCCCTCTCCAAAAAAAAAAAAAAAAAATCACCTACACTGTGAAATTAAACATAAAACTTAAAGGGAAAAAATGGTCATTCAATGAAATGGAAGGATTTCAAGCATTCATAAGGAAAAGACCAAAATTAAACAAAAAATTCAATCTCTAATATCAAGACCCAAGAGAAGCCTTAAAAAGGAAAAAAAAAAACATAAGGGATTCAGAGGAGCTGAACTGTTTACACTCATACATGGGAAGAGGATCCCACTAATAGTACAGCTAGAAGAAATATACATAGATGGTATGGGTATGAAGTGAATCTCAAGGAATGAAATAAAACATTAATTAAAGGATGATAAAGAGGAATACACTGAGTGCAGAAGGAAGGGAGAGGTAAAATGGGGTAAATTATTTCACATGAAGGGCATAAAAAACCTATTATAGTAGAGGGAAAGATGGAAGGGTGGGCAATGGGCATCACTTGAACCTTACTCTCTCATCAGTACTGGCTCAAGAGGGAATAATATACACATTCAGTTGAATATAGAAATCTGAATTACATGACAAGAAAGTAGGAGGGGAAGAGATTAAAATTAAACAAAGTGGGGAGGGGACTGGTAGGAGAGAGGGCACATCGGGAGAGATGGTAGACAGAAGCGAAACACTGTTGAGGAGGGAGAGTGTGAAAGGAGAGAGAGGACAAATAGGAACAAAAATAGAATGGAGGGAAATACAGTGAGTAATCATGACTGTGAATGTGAATGGGATGAACTCTCCCATAAACTGGAAGCTGATAGCAAAGTGAACCAAACATAAAGTCCTGGAGCAGAATCTACTGTGCTTCAGCAGAAGTAAATATAAAAAAGTAGGGGTAGCAATCCTGATCTTGGACAAAGTGAAAGTAAAAACAGACCTAATCAGAAGAGATAATTAGGTACCATAGACAGTAGAATAATACCAATACTGAACATATATGCACCAAGTGGTATAGCATCCAAATTCTTTTATTTTAAATATTCTTTTGAATTTATTTACTTTTTATTTACAACATTCAGTTGTTTCACAAGTTTTTGAGTTTGAAATTTTCTCCCCTTCCCTCTCCTCTTCCCCCCCCACAACATGGCAGCATGCAGTCCCATATAGGTTCTACATGTACCTTCACATTAAACATTAGTAAAGTTGTAAAGAAGAATTATAACCAATGGTGTGAACAACAAGGAAGAAGAAACAAAACAAAACAAAAAAGAGAGGGAGCAAGTAGTTTGCTTCCATCTGCATTCAGACTTGGCAACTCTTTCTCTGGATGTGGATAGCCTTTTCTATCATGACTCTTTTGGAGTTCTATTATAACCTTGCATTGTTGAGAAGAGCCCAGTCTATCAGTTAGTAATCACAGATACAATATGTTTATAATTGTGTACAATCACAGATACAATGTGTCTATAATTGTGTACATCTTTCGGGAAGATGTAATTTCTTTCCTTATCTCTTTTAATTAGGCCTGTTTTTACTTTCCTGAGGTACTCTATTGGTTCTTCTCCCCTCACTCAGCATCAGTTTATACAAGTCTCTCCAGGTTATTATGAAGTCTGTCTGCTCCTCATTTCTTATAGTGCAATAGTATTCCATTACATTCATATACCACAAATTGTTTAGTCATTCCCCAATTGAAGGGCATTCCCTTGATTTCCAGTTCTTTGCCACCCCAAAAAAAGCTGCTATAAATATTTTTGTACATATGGGTCCTCCTCCCACTTGCATGATCTCTTTGGGATGTAGCCCTAGAAGTGGTATTGCTGAGTCAAAGGGTATGCACATTTTTATAGCCCTTTGGGCATAGCTCTCTCCAGAATGGTTGAATCAGTTCACAACTCCACCAACAATGCATTAGTGTTCCGGTTTTCCCACATCTTCTCCAGCATCGATCATTTTCCTGTTTTGTCACAGCATCCAAATTCTTAAATAAGTTAAGTGAGTTACAGGTTCATGACTAAATAAGAGATAGAGAGAATTATGAAGTATAAAATAGATGACTTCGATTATATTAAAAAGCTTTTGCACAAACAAGACCAACGCAACCAAGATTAGAAGGAAAGCAAAAAGCTGGGAAACAATCTTTATAGAAAATGTCCCTGATAAAGACCACATTTCTCAAATACATAGAAAACTGAAACAAATTTACAAGAATATAAGCCATTCCCCAATTGATAACTGTCAAAGGATATGAACAGGCAATTTTTAGATGAATAAATCAAATCTATTTATAGCCATATGAAGATGGCTAAATCACTTTTGATTAGAGAAATACAAATTAAAACAACTCTGAAGTACTACCTCACACCTATCAGATTGGCTAATATGACCAAAAAGGAAAATGATCAATGTTAGAAATGATGTGGGAAAATTGGAACACTAATGCACTGTTGGTGGAGCTGCAAGCTGAGTGTAGAGTAACTTGGAACTATGCCCAAAGGGCAATCAAACTATGCATACCCTTTGATCCAGCAATACCAGTACTAGGTCTGTATCCCAAAGAGATCATTAAAAAGGGAAAAGGACCTACATGTGCAAAAATATTTATAGCAGCCCTCTTCATGGTGGCAAAATATTGGAAATTGAGGGGATGCTCATCAGTTAGGGAATGGCTAAACAAGCTATGGTATATGAATGTAATGGCACACTATTGTGCAATAAGAAATGATGAATAGGCAAATTTCAGAAAAACCTGTAAAGACTTGTACAAACTGATGCAAAGGGAAGTGAGCAGAACCAGGAAAACATTGTACCCAGTATCAGCAACACTGTGATGACTATGACTATGAGCTATAAATGACTCAGCTTTTCTCAGCAACACAATGATCCAAAACAAGTACAAGGACTTATGAAAGAAAATACTATCTACATTCAGATAAAGAATTGATGGCCTCTGAATGCAGATTAAAGCATACTTTTTTCACTTCATTCTTTTTCATGTTTTTTTTTTCCTTTTGATCTTATCTTCTTTCACAACTGGGACGAATATGGAAATATATTTTACATGATAGCAATGTATAACCTATATTAAATTACCTACCATTTTAGGAAGGAGGGAAGGGAGGGTGAAAGGGAGAAAAATTTGGAACTCAAAAGCTTGTAAAAATGAATGCTAAAATTTTTCTTGACATGCAATTGGGGGAAAATGAAATACTATTAAAAAATAAAATAAAATACCTCTCCCCCCCCCAAAAAAAGGAAAAGAAAAAACTAAGAATTCTAAGAATCAGAGGGATGAGAGGAGAAGGTTTGCCTTTGCAAACTCAGAAGAGGTGAGGATGATAGGCAAATTTCAGGGAATAACAAGAAGGGAACAAGCATTTATTAAGCAGCTCCTATGTGCCAGGCACCACGCTAAGCACTTTACAGATATTATCTCATTTGATCCTCATGACATGTGAGGTAGATCAGTTTGGTCAGAATGGAAAGTCAAGTCAACTGGGTGGTGCAGTGAATAGAATACCGGCCTGGAGTCAGGAAGACTTGGGTTCAAATCTGGTCTCAAACACTAACTGTGTGATCCTGGGCAAGTCATTTAACCTTGTTTGCCTCAGTTTCTTCATTTATAAAATGATCTGGAGAAGGAAATGACAAACCACTCCAGTATCTATATGAGGTCATGATGAGTTGGGCACAACTGGAAACAACTGAACAGCTGGACAGCAAAAGTCAGATCCATAAGCACCTCTGGTATGCCCAGCACTGGGCTAAGCTCTGGAGATACAGATTGTGTAAAGGAGAATAATATGAAACCAATCCAAATGTAGGTGGGAAGCTAATTGTGAAGGTCGTTAAATGCCGGGCTGAAGTTTTTTTCATCCTGAGGGTGATAAGGAGCCGATGAAGGCGACAGGGTCAGTTCTGTGTCTTTCGGACTGTTAATTTGGCAGGTGTGTCAGGAACAGCTCAGAGAGAGGAAGCAGGGAGACCGATTAGGAGACTATTACAGAAGTCAGAAGAGAGACGACTGAGGGCCCAAAGTGCACGTGACAATATGTTGTAGTTGGCAGGTTGTATCCAGGAGCAGCTCCGCTGGTGGCAGCGAGCCGATTATGGCTTCTGTTCCTGAGGGGTTTGGGAAGAACCGTCATAGATAGATACAATTTAATGTGCTTTATCCAAGACAGTTTTGGATTACAGATGAATGCTACAGAATGTTGGATCATCCTTGCTCTTGCCTGCCTTACACGTTCTAAGATTCCTGGGCATTTAAAGAATTTTACTTAAATTTCCTAACAATCACTCCATAGAGATAAGAAGATAAAAGGGGTGTGTGTGTGTGTTTGTGTGTGTGTGTGTGTGTGTGTGTGTGTGTATGCACACACATGCATTCTGCCTGGGTTGTTGTTTGTCCCTTCTCTAAGAGGACCATTACGTCAGGAAGGTGATGCCAGGACTCATAAGAGAATCGGATTTAAGTGAGGGAGGGCTATGCACCAACCTCATTCTCTCCTGTGGAGCCATCTGAGTCCAGTGGCAAGATATAGATCAAGACAATTGAAGGTGGCCCCGATGCAGTGGGAGACCTTGGCACTTTTAAGTTAAGGTCTTTCTCAGTTCTCAGTTTGACTGAAGCAATGCCCATTCAGTGATTAAGCTTAGGTAAGAAATGAAGCAAAGAATGGCCTCTTTTACCTAGTTTAAAAAAAATCAATCTGGGAGAGGAAGACCTTTGGGGTTTCAGCCAAAACAGAAACAATTGCTATTTATACTCACTCTGAATCATCATGGGTAGGTACTATAAAAGTGAATCTACAAGTGTTTTGAGGAAAGGAAGGGATTTCAGAAGGAGTCATTTTCTTATCCAATCTTACGTAAATCTTTAAAAATGTGAGGCCTTCTCCTGGTAGTTCTGAAGGAAACAGCCTTGAATTTTTCTCAGCTTATCCCAGAGATGACAGACTGAGACCTGGTGGCCCTTTTGCAGGCTTCTAACAAGACCTCCGACTCACCTGTCTCTGTTTGTCTTGCCACGGTGCATTTCTATTATTTGTCCCATGGAGATTTTCAGCAGAACCTTACACTTAGTGTCTAAATTAATGCTGTTCCTTCCTTTTGCCTTGAGAAAAACCCCTCTACATTGTATACATTATGTTAAAGGGGTTTTTGGTTTGTTTTTTTTTTTTCTAGTGTGTGGACATATTCTATAAAAAGGTTTTTCAGTTCCATCATTTTGACAAGCTGATTCCATTAAATCACCCACCATCATCATGTTCCTTTTTTTTTTAAGTTGGAAAACAGTGATCATCTCAGAATTTACAAGGCATTTGCTTAAAAAAAGATCTGGAAAAACTTCAGCCTATACTTTGTAATGGTAGAAAGATCAATTGCATCACTCTTCTCTTAGCCTTCTCTGAAAGAGGATCAAGACAAAAAAAAAAAGGAGGCTCTGCTGAGTTTTCAGTTAAATTGTGTGTGTGTGTGTGTGTGTGTGTGTATGTGTGTGTGTGTGTATGTATGTGCATGTGTATTTGTGTGTGTGTGTTTACTGCTTTGGACACAGACAAAATTTCTTCTTCTGTACTTATCATTGTTTCCTTTGCCTTAAAATGGGCATCTCAGCCACTTGGAGAAATGCACTGAAACTTTGATTCGAGTATCTTTGGGTACCACTGAATTCTGCTGCACGCCCCCCTCTCACCCAGAAGCTATTTAGTAACTTTTTACGGCTCTCTTTCTTTTTCGAATTCCCCCAGACACAACTGTGCCCTACTCCACTTCAAGCACTGGTAATATTCAGATATTTTGTTTTCGTGACTGAGAGGAAAGCATGACTGTGTCCTTTAAAGAAGACGTGGAAAATGAACAAAACGCTCACTGTAGGGTTAATTAGTGTTAATATTATTAGAAGGCGGGTCACTTCCTCAGAACTAACACATGCAGAAAGAGCCATCTCTATATAACCTTATAAAATAATAGGAAAGGTATTAAGCCTTAGGCTCCAGGGCCTGAATTAATGGTCTTTAGAAATGAGAAAGGAACCCTCTTGTGTTATGAGTGCTTTAGACTTCAGGTATTTTGGACAAAGTCAAATAGACTTCCCCTGAAGTACTATGTATTGGCAGTTTTCATTGACTGGAAATGAAATAAACTAATGGTCTGAAAATAGCCTGGAAGATACTGGGTCTTTTGCCCATCCTTCACCTACTCCCTTTTAACCTCAAGTTGTTTCATCCATTTTTGTGTCTCATTTTAAAAATTATTTTCTTTATGCTTTAATATACTTTCTTTCTTATAATGTGAGTGAAGCCCTTATAGGTTCTCATCTTGTTTCATAGCTACCCACTTCTTATCCTTTGCTCAAACCGTCACAGGTTTTGTTGCCTGTTAAAATCAGTTCTTCCATGATATGGCCTAAAGGATTCCTAATAGGTAGCTGAATTGCTCAATCCATTCCTTTAATGCAGTGGTTCTCAACCTTCCTAATGCTGCGACCCTTTAACACAGTTCCTCATGTTGTGGTGACCCCCAACCATAACATTATTTTCGTTGCTACTTCATAACTGTAATTTTGCTACTGTTATGAATCGTAACGTAAATATCTGATGTGCGGGATGTATTTTCCTTGTTACAAAATGAACATCACCCACAGGGTGAGAACTGCTGCTTTAATGGGAGGTAAAGGAGAAGGCAGGAGGCATTATTATAGCCTAGTTCATTAATAGATAAACATAATAATATGAGTGTTTATAGGAAAATTCCCTCACTGATGTGTGGTTTGTAGAGTAGAAAAAAATAATTTGTTTCTATAGAAAAGAATATTTTTAAGCAGTTAAATAATAAAGAGCCTGGGACCAAATGAGGATAATTGTAAAAGAAGGGGGGAAAACATTTTAATGAAGAATACAAATAAAGTTTCACTGTAAACTAAATGCATTCTGGCTGCTTCTGTAAAACTCGTCATGCTTATTAGGGTCAGTCCTGTGCATGTAGGAAGGACGACAGTAATAGAGACAAAGTTGTCCGAGGCGTTCAAGGGGAGAAAGAAAAATCATTCGGTCGCTGTTTTTGAGCTACAGGGCCATTGGATCATCCGAATCATCAGAGCAGGTAGGTGTTTATCTAATACGATCTTGAGGGTGTTTGTCCAGGCTCCCTTGCCCAAAACGTTCATCACTGCCTGCCACTGACTCCACCATCAAAGGCCCACTCCTCCAGGGAAAGCTGTGCCTAGCTGTTGTTCGAGAGACAATTCAGCAGCTTACCTAGGTGGTCCCCACAGAAGGAGGAAGAGACACCAGCTTGTGGCTTATTTGAACAAGTTCTTCTTTCCAAGTAGATGCTAAACTCAGACTTCTCTGTGCTGCCATGCGAGTGCTGCCAGTGCCCTCTGAATTTTGGCATCCAGGTGCAAAGTCTTGGTCACCCTGCCTAAGGGGGGGCCCAAAGCTCCGTCTTTAAAGGTTCGCTAGGACTTCTTTTAAAAAATGCAAATGGCTCTACAAACAGTAACATAGATTCCTGTGTTAAATGTCAGCAAACCGGAACCTCCTTCTGCTGTCTTCTTGTTCTGTAGAAAATTCATTGACGACGGAGTTGGGAAGGCAGGAAAGTGAAACAAATGAGAGAAGGCGGAGGGAGACCTAATTCGCAGATTTACCCTGGACCAGCCCTACTGAGGGTTGCGTTGTTTCCTTTTTCCTGAGCCCAGTGATGGATGGATGGAACAAAAGAATGAAGATGGGAGGCTGGGAAGAACAGATGAACTTTACTAACTAACTAATGACACAATCTATTAGTTTCCTTTGCCATAATTCCTCAAACATCAAATTGCTGGCTAGCCTACCATCTTTACTGTTCAGTTCTTTCCTGTCATTTAAAACAGCAAAAGCAATGACTACTTGTTCAGACCATTATCCTAGTTGGGTTGTTAAAGTTAGCTTAATGCTGACTTTATTTTCTGTAGTGGTACTGAACAAAATGTTTCTTTTTCGAAAGGTCTCAGACCTCTATCCTCCCAACTTCTAATCACAGTAATAACCAACCTCAAGGAGTCATTAGTGAAGACTCGAACAATATCCTATAACAAGTCAGCTATGAAGAAATTGGCATAGTTTATCTCTTTGATTCATGTTCTTATGAAAATAATGGGTTGCAAAAGAAAGCCTGTGTTTCTTTTTCTGTACAAAATCTTTATGAGGTACATTGGGACTGATTCTATCTAACGAAGGCTGAATAACACTGCAAGAATCTTTAATAGCCAAAGCCCAGCTTTAGAAATAACTTTCTTTTGTAATGTGGTGCCATATTGTGTGTGTGTGTGTGTGTGTGTGTGTGTGTATGAAGACTCCTCATGTTGACTCTTCCATGAGCTTCCTGTCGATGGATGCATCTAAATGATTTGCAAGAGTTAGCCACATGCTCTACTGGCTAGAATGTTAGATTTGGAGTCAGGAAAAGCTAGGTTCAGTTTTTACTTCTAATCCTTGTTATCTGTGTCATTTATTCTCTCTGAGGTCTGTCTCTTCATCTGGAAAATGGGGATAATGATACCTGTTATGCCACAGATTGGCTGTGAGACTCAAACCCATAAGTAAATCACTATGTAAATGCCAGCTATTATTATGATAAAATTCTGGGCCGTAGGATGGACTCAGTTGCTGTTTAGATAACAGAATATGCTTTTAAAAAACTGAGTCAGTTTTAGATTGGCAGCTGGATTTCCTCCTTACTACCAAGATAGACCTGGGAGAAATTTTAGGGAAGTTTTGTGATCATTTCAATGTTTGAATTGAAAGCACATACTAAGTTCTATTTTCTGAGTTCCAACAAATGCATTTGTTTTTATGCCAGTTTTATAATGTTAGTATATATATATAATGTGTATATATATATATGTATATATATAGTGTTATATGTGCAAATATAGCATGTATATGTGTGTGTATATGTATATGTATGTATGTATGTATGAGAAAATTGTAGCTTAGAAAGTTTCAATGACTTACACAGAGTCACAAATCTAGAATCAGAGGCAAGATTTGAACCCAGGTCATCCTTACTTCCAGATCTTAAACTCCATGCCTTACTGCTACCCCTTACAATATTTCTGAAATATTAAGTCACACTTATTAGACGTGAAGGAACTAATTTTTATGATGTTGTACTCTGGATAATCTTATTAAAATTGCACTTAATCCACTCTAGAGGATATTCTGTTCAATTATGCCTGTGTGGCATGTGTCTCAACAAATTAAATACATAGGTAAGCTCAGTATACATTTTAAATTTATCAGACCTTAGCCAGCTTCTCTTTCCTTCCATACTAGTTCACCTGGTGGTCTGGTCTCATCAGTTCCCATGGTTTCAATGATCTCCATGCTGATCCTTCTCCAATCTCCTTCTCAAACCCTGGCATCTCTGCTGACCTCTGGTCTCACATCTCCAGCTGCCAGCTGCCTGTCTCAGACTGGACATCCTGTGACATCTTGACTTTAGTATATTCAAAACTGAACTCATTGTCTTTCTCCCCAAACTCTATCACCTTCCAAATTTTCCTATTACTGTTGAGGGCACCGCAATCCTCCCAGTCATTTAGACTCGCTACCTATGTGTCATCCTCAAGTTCTCATTCTTTCACTCCCCTTATCCACTCTGTTGTCAAGATCTATTCATAACTTCTCTCAGATTTGCCCCCTTCTCTCCTCTGACACTTCCACCACCCTGACGCACATCCTCATCACCTCATGCCTAGTACTTGGCAATAGCCTTTTGATTGGTCTTCTTGCCACAAGTCTCCCTCCACTCCAGTTCATCCTCTATCAAATTGTTGTAGTGATCTTCCTAAATGACTCTGATCACACCCCTACTTGATAAACTCATATGCCTCCCTATCATCTCTAAGATCAAATATAAAATCCTTTGTTAGGTGTTCAAAGCCCTTCATAAATTGCCCTACCTCCCCTACCTTGCCAGCCTTCTTATATCATAACCACTTCCCCACCATGTAGTCTTTGATTCAGTGACACTGCTATCCCTTATGTTCCTTGCACTAGATACTCCATTTCTGGACTCCAGGTATTTTCTCTGGCTGCCTCCCCATACCTGGAATGCTCTCTCTGCTCATCTCTGCCTCCTGGGTTCTCTGGATTCCTTCAAGTCTCAGCTAAAACCCCACCTTCTGTAGAAGATCTTTCCTGATCCCTCATAATTCTAGTGTCTTTGTCCTGTTGATTAGTAACAATCTGTCCTGTATATAACTTGTTTCTACATAGTTGTTTTCATGTTGTGTCTTGTCTTTCCTTACATCCCCAGCACTTAGCAAATGCCTAAGTGCTTGATAAATGTTTGACTGACACTACCACCAATACAAACTGGAGTTTGTGTTTTTCTCTACTTTGCTTCTGTTATAAATGATAAGGATCATAATGATATGGTTCATATAGATATAATGCTTTAAGGTATATAAATCATTTTCCTTATTAAGGCCATTTTATGGATGAGGACATTTTGGCTTAGAGAGTTGGCACAGCTTCCCCGTAGTCAAACTAGGAAATTTCAGACCAGAATGTTGAACTCTAGTCTCATGGATATTGTCTGCTACGTAAGTAAGTATTTCAGAAACAAGGAGCTAAAAAAGACCTAAAAGAGATCAAGTTCATTCTTCTGACTTGTAGCAGAGCCACCCATGATTGTGCCACCCAAGGCAAATATGACTCCAGCTTTCAAAGACCTCCAAAGAAATTCTACCACCTTCTTTGATAGCTTCTTAGATTGGTTTGCCACCTTGCCCATTAGAAAATGCTTCGTTTTGTCTGTCCTAAGTCCCTCACAATATAGTCTGATGTTATTCTGTCCTCCTTAGAAATTTAATAGCTGAACATTAGCATCTTTGTCTTAACCCCTTTGTAATTTCAGGTTAGTATCAAGATATGTCTCAAGCTTTCTCTTCCTTAAGTTAATTAATCCCAGTTTCTGTAAGTTTTGACTTTTGTAACCATGGTTCTTCCTAGACTATAACAACAGAATATTTTTGGCCAGTCATACTGGCCATATATGATGATGAGGAGGAAGGCATTAGTTTTTCATTTCCATGACACTGATATTGAAACAGCCACAATTGTTTTGTTTTTCAGTATTTACTACTCTTCTGTTCATTTAATGGTAGAGTAGAAATTTGTTCCAGAAAATCAACTGACTCATAGCAGTGACTGGATCAACAAGTAAAGATCATGAGTATTACTAAACTTGAAGTTTATCTTGCTCTGTTCCCTTCAGATTATTTTACTTTACTTTCAGATGATACCTTACACTAATCCTAACTCTAACCCCAGGCCTTCTCCCTTAAACACTGTGATCTCTTCCCATGGGTGAGCTCTCAGAGCTTCCATTCTGAGAACTAGTACAGACCAGCCAGCCTTTATTCTCCATGCAAGAACCCTTTCTCCTTCCATTTTTAGCTTCCTTTCCCAGGTTGTCTTCTTTATTCTTTGGAGCTTGTCCCATTGTTTCAGCTGCCTTCTCCCCCTGGTGAATGCCTCCTGGAACCTCCATTTTTGAGCCGTCTCTCATTCTCCGTTCTTTTCCATCACACTTCTGTGGAAGAAACTCCCTGCCTTCTAAGATACATGTGTTGTCTCCTCTGTTAGAGTGTAAGTTTTCTGAGGGCAGGACTGTCTTTCTTTGTGCTTGTATTTGTATACCCAGCGCTTAAGCTAGTCCCTTGGGCACATAATAGACACTTAACAAATGTACGTTGTCTTGCCTTAATATTTTTATTCTACTACTTGCATCTGTTGAATACATGTGTATCTGTGTTAGAAAGTATAGAATCAGCTTCTGTAGAATTAGGACTATGCTCCCTTCATTGTTGTCTTTAGATAGCAGCAGGTAGAGAATCCTATGAACCTTAATCATTCCTTTCTGATGTGTGTGGTGTTCTTCCTCCTTGAGGGAATAGTAATTCTTCTATACCTAAAGGAAGGGAAGCAGTCTGGCTCTAACTAGTCACCTAAAAATGGCGTCTATAATTAATTAAAACTGCTATGGACTTCTCTTCTTATAGCTGTGCCCTCCATCATTTTCACATCTGCCTAATTATTGGGTTGACTTTTATGTTGTACTCCCGTCTCAAAGTGTCAGCTATGGAATATTGCCCCAGAATGAATATAGTCTTGTTTTATTCAATGGCAGTCAGTATGAACTATGAGGTGTGTTTATATATAGCCCAGTATTTTATTTAGAGTAGATGCCATGGCATCTACAGGAATAATTGAATCATTTCTGCACATATAGTCTCTGAGTGGTACCCTTTTTATGCACTATATCCAAAAAATCAGAGTCCCTAGTATATTATATCTTTTGTTACAGGTACAGTAGAATGGCTATACTGTTATTCCCAGGATGAGGTCTAACCACCTCCCCCAGAAGTCTTTGACTCTAATCATTTCCTAATATCTCTGACCACTTTCCAGCAGCAAACAAGTAAGGCCCTTGAGTGGCAGACTTCTCCAATTTCAAAAGGAGATGGCAAGTGGTAAGTGTAGAAGGAGAAGCAGTAAGGCCAAAGGTATTTTTTTAAAGCGACTTCTAGACTTACCTTGTAAACTTGGTGTTTGAATTCTTACCCTAATTATAGTTTATTATCACCTTCTTCCTCATCCCTATTTTCAGGTTATAGTAGTCCTTCAGGCTTCTTTAGACTCCATCTTAAGGAAAGATGGGCCATTTTGTGATTACTTGATTTTTCTTCTCATAAGGAAGAAACATATTGTCACATTGCAGTTGAGAAAAATTGGTTGCACAAAGTATAGCATTCACATCCACTCTCCATCTTATAACTGATGAAGAAATAAATGGAAATGTAAAAAAGGGGTTAAGAAGAGTCAGTAAAATGGAAATCAGAAGACTAACGTGCATGTTCTCTATCTGCATGGCTCCATTACCCCTCTCTCTCATTTAAATCACCAAATGTGATGCCAGGTTGAAAAAATGAGAAATTAAAATTACCAAGTTCAGGATACATCAAATGTCATTAAATCTAGCTGAAATTTTTTTGAATCTGTCAGATCAAAGAAATCATGTATCCAGGATAAAGATGGAATATCAATTGACAGGAATCTAGGTGGCTGGCACTTATTCTGAGACATATGAATCTAAAAATCCCATAATGCCTCATCCTATGAAAACATGGGAAGCTAGAAAGGCATTAGGAAAACCAACAAGGTAAAGACTCTTATTCCACTATTTGGAATTACTCCCACATAAGAATTAGTTAATAAAGTACTTTTAGCACAGAAAAGAAATGTTCAAATATATTGAATCATTTCTTATATCAAAATTGTTATTGTCATTATTGCTCAATGGAAGCAAAGCTGTGATCCTGTCCAATTTAAAGAAGAGTAGAATGAAAGAAAATGATCAGTGATATTATTAAAATTTTGTTGGTTGTTTTTTAAGTTATCATCCTTTGGTCACACCATCTCTCCCTTTCGAAAAGGTTAAGAAACCTGTGATTGGTCCTTAATACTTCAGTTGCATCATCAGTGCAGTAATAGCATGTTAGTTTTCTGATTCATCCATGATGAATAAATTGTACCTTATCTTTTTCAAGAGAAAATAAATATGGTGGGTTATAATTACTTAATAAATTTACTAACTTCCTATGATTTTTTTAACTTATCAAAGTGTTATAATATTTATCTGTTCAGAAGATAATAGGACCACAGAGCTAGAGCTGAAAGGAACCTTAGGTGTCATGCAGTCTAACTCTCTCATTTTACAGATGAGTAAACTGAAGCCCAGAGTTATTCCCCACATGACTGTGTCGATGAAGCCTTATAATTTATGCCATTTTCTGAAAAGATCCTGGACTTCAGTAGGGTATAAGCTAGTACTCAATGAATTGGGACAAAAATCAAAATAGCTGTGCTCCATTTTTAACTGCCAAAAACCTTTTTTTGTTATGTACCTCACGCTTTCCACCACAGAGCAGAGATAATGATAGCTCCCCCTTGGTTCACAAACACAAAAATTAGATTAATTTGATCCAGTATGTTCCCCCACTGTCATTTGAAAAGAAGCAAATTGACCTGCATAACAACATATAGCTCCAAATGAGGTGGGGTAGTCTGTAGAAAGAAAAAAGAAGACTTCATTTATTCAGGAAGTCAGATGCGGCACATGTTCTCAGAGCATGTTTATGTCCATAGCTAAGATCAAGAAAAGGCAGAGCTGGAGAGGGAAGCATTTATAGTGGCATTTCCCCTGCCCTTTCCTCATCTTCTTTCTCTGACTTCCTTAGTAAAGCCCACCTTTCTACACGTTGAACATTAATTCTTGGAATGAGGTCCTTGGAGCTCCGTTTGGAATCAACAGCAACCAGGCTTCTGTGGTAGGGAACAATTCAGTTTAGCATTTATCAAGTCCCATCATGAACAAAGCATTGTGATAGGTGATGAGAATCTAGACAAAAAATGAAACAGGTCTTTCCCTCAGAGACCTTTGAGCTGATTGTAAACAAACACCAGTCTATCTACCTGAGGAAGTGTTAACAGGAGGTTTTCTGTTAAGAGCAGGTTTTCCCCTCATCTACCCCATGAGATACCAAGTAACTTAATTTAAGGGGTGAACTAAATTAAGCCAAAATTGCAATTACGAAAGTACTTGGAGTTCCTTGCAGTTCCAGACTACATCATGACTTACCTGTGTAAGTAAAGAGCTGTAGTTAGAGCTGACCTCCACAATAACCTCTCAGTGGGACTCAATGTGGAGGCAGCTAGGTGGTGCAGTGGCTAGAGCGCTAGGCCTGGAGTCAGAGGACCTGAGGTCAAATACAGCCTCAGATACTTACTAGCAGGTCACTTAACCTCTTTTTGCCTTAATCTACTGAAGAAGAAAATAGCAAATCACTCCACTGTCTTTGCCAGGAAAACCCCATGGACAGTGTTAGCATGCTGTGGTCCACAGGGTCAGGAGGACTCAGACACAAGTGAACAATGAGTGCTTAAGGTATTAAATCATGACATTTTCCAGTCCTTTGAGTGATTTCAGTGGCTTGGAACTTAATATGCTTCATGCAAATATTTTAGTCTTTTCTGAAACTATCACAGATTCTTCTAAGGATTCTAGATGAAAAAAAAACAACTTGAAGACATAAGGTGAATATCACTTAGGGGAAAAGGGCATGTATCAATAAGATAACCATTTGCTTTGTAGAAGAATAAATCTATGTAGATGAATACTTGTTCTCCCAATTGCATGCTAGATGGTAATTCAATCAAGGAGTGGGGGTCTTCTGACGTTTATGAACATTTATGAATAGTATAAGAACTCCAAGATTAAATTTTAGCCTTACTATTCAATTTGGAATCATGTATTATTGTTATTCATTAATATCTAAAGACAACAATTATATCCAGTAAAATCTCCAATTTAATTTGGTTGTAATTTGTCTTAGACAGTGGCATACACACTGTGATCTTTCTCTGCATCTCAGATTCATGTCATTCATGGCCTTTGTCATTTTAAGTCCAGAAAGAATAGGATTTTGCATCTTAGTCTTCAAATGTTCTGGGTCAATTTAGGAACCATTTATCCTGTGACAGCCTGATAACATTTGAACTTTAACTCTGAATTACTCACTTTTTAAATATATACTCATTAAAATTTGAAATGAAAAATTGTTATTTTACATATTAAGCACCACAAAATATCAGTAGCACCAAACATGGATAATGGTACCTATAATATGTTAAGCAGAATTATTGGCTGTATAATGGAGGATTTAATAGAAAATTAGCTGATCTGATTCTTTCCCTCCCTGCAGGGGAGGGGACAAGCAACTTGTATTAGAGTAGGAAACTATAGTTAAACAAAACCTAAGTCATTTTAAAGACCGATGTCTTTCCACATCATGAAATACGAGACTTGGGAGGGATCGTGTAAATACAGCTCCTTTCTCTAATGAGGAGATAAAGGTCCTAGGAGGTAAAATGACTCATCCAAAATCATAAAGGAAAGAAGGGAGAGATAGAAAGAACTGTCCCTTGTGGATCATACATGCCCTAGTTATTCTACTGAAAAAGCTCATTAAACTCATTTCTGGAAACATTTTGGAAATATTTTCAAATTGGCAGACATTTCAATTCAGGTTTCACATTTTTATCATGAATATTCTTTTAAAGACCATAGTCTTCTGTAGGAATTGGTCATGTGATTTTTATTATAAAGTATATTACATTTCTCTGGAGGATTCTTACTGCTATTGATGGAGCCCTCATCCAACAAGTTTGCTAGAAAGTGAGTTCTCCTGGGTTGCCCATTCCCCTGATTGAGTCCTTGTTCTTCTTTTAGATGAATCCTTTTGCTTGAATTATTCTAAAATAGCTTTATGACAGAGCTTCTGAAATAGATACTTATTTGTTTTTCAGCACCCTTTACTGGTTTGCTAAGGTATTTGGGTCTTCTACTATCTTAATTATATCCTTTTAAGGAAAAGGCTAACAAGAATTAATGACCAAGTCAGCCCTCAAGTTGACTGATGGTATACTTGAGAGATACCAAGGGGGAAAAAAAAAACCTCTTCCCCCATAGCTAACTAGGTAGCATTTATATGGTACTTTATACTTTATGAAGTGCTTTAAAAACATTATTCGCAACATGCCTACGAGGTAAATACTATTATTATTCCCATTTTTCAGATGAAGAAACCAAGGAGAGGAGAAATTAAGTGACTGGCCAGAGTCACACAGCTAGCATGTGTCTGAGGCTAGATTTTAACTCCAGTCTTCCTGATTCCAAGTCTGGTAGTCTATCCACTGTACCACCTAACTGACTCTTTTTCTTTTTTTCCCCTTTAAAAAAATATTTATTTATTTTAGTTTTCAACTTAGATTTCCACAAGATTTTGAGTTACAATTTTTTCTCCCCATCTTTCCCCTACCCCCACCCCAAAACAGCAAGCCTGCTCAATACCCCTTACCCTCCCCTATCACCTCCCTAACTTTCTATCAGGGCAAGATGGATTTCTATACCCCAGTGTTTGTATATCTTATTTCCCAGTTGTATGTAAAAAACTTTTTTTTAAACATTTGTTTTAAAACTTTGAGTTCCAGATTTCCCCCCCTTCTTCCCACCTCACTCACCCCCACTGGGAAGATAAGCAATTCAATATAGGTTGTACGTGTGTAGTTACCCAAATCATTTCCATAGTAGTTATATTGTGAAAGACCAACTGTATTTCCCTCCATCCTATCCTGCCCCACCCCACTTATTCTGTTTTCTCCTTTGACCCTATCCTTTTTCAAAAATGTTTGCTTTTAACTACCCTCTCCCCCATTCTGCCCTCTCGTCTATCATTCCCCCTCTTATCCCCTAACTGCTATTTTCCTGCAGTGTAAGATACCCAATTGAGTATGTATGTTATGCCCTCCTTAAGCCAAATTCAATGAGATTAAGGTTGTCCCATTCCCTTTTATCTTCCTGCTCTTCCCCTCCATTGTTAACAGTTTTCTCTTGCCTCTTTTATATGAGATAATTTACCCTTCTTGTCTCCCTTTCTCCTTCTCCCAATAAGTTCCTCTTGCCTCTTAATTTTATTTTTTAGATGTCATCCCTTCATATTCAACTCATCCTGTGCCCTCTGTCTATGTATACATCAACGTACATATGCCCACAGTCACATATGTATTTATATACACATATACCCTCCTATACACACATATGTCTGTATGTGTGTGTGTATATATATATGTACACACACACACACATACATATATATTCTCTTCAACTATCCTCATACTAAGAAAAGTCTTACGAGTTACGATTATTGTTTTTCCATGTAGGAATGTAAATAGTTCAACTTTACTAAGTTCCTTATGATTTCTTTTTCCTGTTTACCTTTTCACACTTCTCTTGCTTCTTGTATTTGAAAGTCAAATTTTCTGTTCAGCTCTGGTTTTTTCATCAAGAATGCTTGAAAATCCTCTATTTCATTGAATGACCATATTTTCCCCTGGTGCATTATACTCAGTTTTGCTGGGTAGGTGATTCTTGGTTTTAATCCTTGCTCCTTTGACCCCTGGAACATCTTATTCCAAGCCCTTCCATCCCTTAATGTAGAAGCTGCAAGGTCTTGTGTTATCCTTATTGTGTTTCCACAATACTCAAATTTTTTCTTCCTGACTGCTTGCAGTATTTTCTCCTTTACCTGGGAACTCTGGAATTTGGCTGTAATATTCCTAGGAGTTTTCTTTTGGGGATCTTTCAAGAGGTGATCGGTGAATTCTTTCAATTTCTATTTTGCTCTCTGGTTCTAGAATATCAGGGCAATTTTCCTTGAGAATTTCTTGAAAGGTGATGTCTAGGCTTTTTTTCATCATGGCTTTCATAGTTAAATAATTTTTAAATGATCTCTCCTGTATCTATTTTCCAGGTCAGTGGTTTTTCCAATGAGATATTTCGCATTGCCTTCCATTTTTTCATTTGTTTAGATCTGTTTTATAGTATCTTGATTTCTCATAAAGTCATTAGCTTCCACTTGCTCCAATCTAAGTTTGAAGGAGTTATTCTCTTCAGTGAGTTTTTGAAATTCCTTTTCCACCTGGCAAATTTGACTTTTTAAGGCATTCTTCTCCTCATTGGCTTTTTGGGCCTCTTTTGCCATTTGAGTTAGTTTATTTTTTAAGGTATTATTTTCTTTAGTGTATTTTTGGGTCTCCTTTAGGAGGCTGTTCACTCACTTTTCATGATTTTCTTGTATCATTCTCGTTTCTTTCCCCAATTTTTCCTCCACTTCTCTTACCTGATTTTCAAAATCCTTCTTGAGCTCCTCTGTGTTTTTCTTGGAGGCCTTTGATACAGGAGTTCTGACTTCACTGTCTTTCTCCTGATCCATGCCTTGATTCTTTTTGTCCCCCAAAAAAGGATTCTGTGGTCTGTTTATGCTTCCTCTGCTTGCTCAAATTGCCAGTCAGTTACTTGACTTTTGAGCTCTTTGCCACAGTAGAACTCTGCTTCCAGAACGGGGAGAGGTTTGTCCCAATTCACTGGGGTTTTAGCAGCTACCAGAGCTTTTAGGAGGATGCCCTCTCTAGAATCCCCACAAGCTGTGGCTCACTGGTCACACACCCCAGGACCATCATCCAAGACTGCAATCCAGATCCAAGCAGGTTAAAGCAAGAGCAATTTCCCTCTGAATGTTTGTTTGGTCCCCCCATAATCTGCAGGCCAAGAGCTCCTGAGGCAGCCATACAGCACTGCCTGCATAGCCACTGCATATCCACCTCTTCTTGCCATGAGGAGCAGGGGCCAGACTGTGCTCTTTTGTCCCTCTCCCCCTACCCCTGTTCCAACAGAGTTCCACACTGACCTTTTATTTTGTCTTTGGTGTTTATGTGTTGAAAAGTCTGGAAACAGCCACAGCTGCTGGCACTTCAGTCTCCTGAAGTCTGCTCTGGCCACAGCTGGTTGGTGCCACCTTGGGGCTGGAACTGCGTGGCTCATACGGGACTGTACTCAGCTCCCAGCGTGTGTGATAGACCTTTCCTGTTGGTCTGCCAGGCTGCCTTCAGCAGATTTGTTTCTCTCTGTCACTTTGGGGGTTCTGTATCTCTAAAGTTTATTTCAAGTCCTTTTTTTTTTACATGTATTGGAAGTGGTTGGAGCTGGAGCCCATGCCATGTTTGTGCTTCTACTCTGCCATCTTGGCTTTGCCCACCACCTCTTTTTCTTGATATCTGAAATTCCACCATTAAATATTTGTTGCCTTCTTTTAAAAGTATAAATACTACTGTATAGTGTAACACATTCAGTTTCTGACCTTGATATGTATCATTTATCAGATCACTTATTCAGATCAACAGGAGAGGAGGGAGGCCTATCTAGATGAAAAGTTTGGTAGTCTGGGGGAGGAAGAATACAGACAGGGAGAAAGAAGATGCTGAAGACAATGTTCCTAACTGCGACTGCTCTTGGGGCTACTGTCTTCTTCCAGGTTTTCTGTATGGTTCACCTTAACCTGAAAAGACAAAGTTAATCAAGGTTTGACCCATGTCAAGGTTTGATGTTTTCTCCTTCTTTGTCTGGTCAATTAGTCATGAGTGACACAGTGATGCTTTCTCATATTTTAGATCATACTTGTAAAAGAGATCAGAGTATTAGAATCTACATAAAAAATGGTGATGCTCTCTATGACAATGAGTGCCCTATCAGTCACCATAGCAGGAGGCCTGCCCCTTTGGAAACTTCTTCCCTGAAGCAGCATTCTCTGTTCTCTTTGTGTCACAGGTAACAAACTACATGGGCTCCTACTGCTTGACCAGATTCCCTGCTGGAGCCAAGCTTGCTTTTCTTTTCGTCATATCATTTGGTTTATTTTTAACGGTTTCATTTTTCCTTTTGGTTTCTCAGCTCACCAGTCAATCCCTGGTCTGTCCCTGAAGGGTCTCATCCTCTCCTCTTCTGTAAGTAAATCTGTTTTATCACCTTTCAGGGAAGAGTCTGATTTGAAAAATGATCATTCATTTTCAGCATGTTTACTAGCTGACTTTGCTGCAGGTTCCTGACATAATACTGGGTCTATTTATAATTTTTTTTTTTTTACTTTTGGAGATGACACCATTCACCAACATTGTTGTCCGTGAGTCTAGCTGAAAAGACCCTTTCCATGTTGTCTTTTGGGCTGATAGCAGCAGCTATTTGCAAAACCTGTTGCTGTTTAGAAATGCGGCTGACATTGTTCAGCAACTAACAAGAGTTTTGGTTTTTGTCCTGCTATACTAATCAATCAACAGACATTTGCTGGACCCCACTGAAGTGCTAAGGACTCTGTCCAGCATTCATGAATTTCAACTTCAGGCCAAAGTTTGCAACTCTTTCCCCCAGGATTGTTAATACCTATCAGCAGTTGGTATAATAACTATTTAAAATGTACTTTTATACAATAACAAAAGCCCCCCAAAACTCCTTAGGACTGTTTGCAGTATGGAGTTTCTCTCTTTTTTTTTAAACAAATTGGATTTCAGTTAGAAATTATAGGAAAGCATTTTCATTATTTAAGCCCTAACGTAAGGAGCCCCAAATAGGACTGTGCTGACTTTTACTTTTAGCTGCCTGAACAGTAAGAAAAGTCTCTCTAAGGTCATTGGTAGGAGCATTGGAGCCCCAGGAATCCTGCCTTGCAGCTATAAACCATAGCCCCCTGGGTAAGAAATCTTCCTGCTGGGGATGACACCCACTCAGATAAACCTGCTGGGTTAAGCAACAGTAGGCATCCTTCTGACTATGCATCTCACTCTCCTGTGGCCACTCTCCCTAGTCCACAACAATGAAAAGCTATATTGCATTCCCAGCCCTGAGGTATTCCTTGTACTATAGCCATTTGCACAGAAAGAGGGTCCTTCTGGCCCTTTCTGTAAATGTTCCTTGCAGATGCATGCAGACAGATAGAGGGAAGTAGAAGTCTCCAAAGAATATGCAGTGGGTGAAGCCTAATCTGACATTTATTTGACAGAGAAAGGAGATTGATTAAAGTCCCATAAGACCTGTGCCATGTATTATGCATTTGTACAGCAGGGGTGGTTCCTGCCTGCCCCTGACAAGTCCTGCTATTCTTACTTGTAGTGCTGATAGAGAGGGTCTGTTAATGTTCTGGAGGGTGTACATATGCATGTTTGCAGTTAACACTTAGTACTTCAGCCTTGCTCCCTTTGGGTTACCTAGTGTTTCAGATTGCTTATGTTCTGACTGGCAAATCATTTTTTGTCACCATTCTTTTATGGGAAAACAGTTCACATAATAGCTTTGTGTTAGACAAGGCATTAATCCTCCTATCACTAGGCATGAGTCAGCACAGTGCTCTCCTGGCTGCACTGCCCTGGTTAATTATGACGTCAGGGCTCGAGGGCAGACTCACACACATCAGCCACCAGTGCTGGGGCCTAGAGACCTATAACCAAAAGGATAAAATCGAGGAGGAGAATTGTGAAGGGAAAATGTAATTGAAAGATCCACTCTGAAATTCTTTGTACCTTACATCAGTTTCTAGTGGGGGCAATTCTGAAGTCAGATGGAGCTTACCTTCCAAGAATGTGAGAAGGGGAGTGGGAAGGAGAATTGGGGGAGTAAGAGAGCGATAACCTACAGAAAACTTGCAGCCTTTCTACCCCACCCTAAAGTGGGCTTTTGGATCATTCAGATAGTTCCAAAGCATGAGTCTGTTCCTTTTTCAGTGGGGTAAATATAATCCAGATGTTCTTTTGGGTTTCTGATAGCACTGCTGTACACAAGTGCCCCATATCCATAGCTGATAACTGCAATGATGTCACCCCAGTGCCTCATCCAAAAGAGAAGAAAGTGCCTTGGGAACTGGTCAGAAAATTAGGCTCTGAAGTGTTCCTAACTTGCCTTTCATTCACAGTAAGATAACATCAGCTCCTTCTGCCTCTTTCCTCTCTTCTTTGAATGAGCCCCTCTACCCGAGGTGCCTATCCCAGGCCTTGCATTTAGTCTAGGATCCACTTCCAGATTTTGACCCTGACTTTTAATTGGGCCTAACTATGTGCTGAATTCTCCAGATGCTTTTTCTTTTCCATTGCTCTGATCTCAAGTGGAATTTCCTTTATCCTTCCTTTTTAGCCACAAACAAAGAAAAGACAACTACTCTGTAACAACAGTAGCTTTCAGCTCTGAAAGGCTTATAAAGCACTTTACCTGTATTCGCTCTTTTGGTCTTCAGAACATCCCTTTGAGGATGAGGATGAGGATGAGGATGATGAGAATAGCTCACATGCACAGAATGATTCACAATTTGTAAAGTACTTGCCCATAAAAACCCATGTATTAGTTCAGGCCTTATTTGCCTCACTTTGCAGACGAGAAAAGTAAAGAGACAGGTAAGGCAACTGGCTTGCCGGCCTTTAACAAGCATCAGACCTAGCACTCAAACCTAGATGGCCTGGCTTCCCAAAGGCTGGCACATTCCTTCCCAAACTCCATTGTATCTGACTCATTGGTGTGGCTTAGATGGATGTGTGTGTGTGTGTGTGTGTGTGTGTGTGTGTGTGTGTTTACAAGCATTTGCTGATTTCATATTTATGCTTCATATGTTTTTATGTATACCTGTTCTCTCCCCTTCTCATGAGTAGGAATTGTATCATTCTTTATACCTGTATCCCCAACACCTAGTGCAAGACCTGGCACATATTAGATCCTTATTGATTGATTGTTCCAGTAGTGAAAAAGAATGCTAGACTTTGAGACAAATGAAACCTGAGTTCAAATCCTGCCTCTGAGGCTAACTTGGCTGGGTGACCATAAATAAGCTGCTTCATCTCTTCAGCCATAAAAGAGGGGTAATAATAATTGATGTATCTGTCATACAGGGTTTGTTGTGAGAGTCCAGTGAGAAAATACATAAAGTGCTTTGCGTATCTTTAAACACTACATAAATGTCAGTCATTGTTTTTCCACTCTCTATGCTGTTAGATCTTTCTCGAGTCATGCTGCCCTGAAGCAGATGACTTGGACATACATGTTGTACGACCTACCCCTTTCTGTGTGGGGGATTTCTGCAACCCAGAGTTATTTATTTGGGCTCTGGTCATCACCTTTCAGGACAAGGAAAGTCACATGACATTATTCTGAAGGGAAGAAATGGAAAAGGATGATTCCCCACTACCATGGAATTCTCCATGAAACACACAAACACACACACACACAGACACACACACACACACACACACACACACACACACGTACTCACTCCCCAGTTTCACCCAGCATGTGTTCCTCTCTCCTGCTGTCACCTCTGTCAATGACAAGGCCAGCAACAATAGGCCACAAACCTACACTGTTGTAACTGCTGTTGCTGCAGTATTTTCAAGCCTCTGTCTCTCTTTCTATCAGTACCAAGCACTTGTAACAAGCCTCCCAAAAACGTAAAGACAGCTCCTGCTCTCTTGCCGTAGTGCTGCTGGTTTGGCTTGGTTTGTTTTTATCATCCACCTCTGCTTTGCATTACTGTGCATTCAGTGCAGTAATCATGCTACTCAGCTAAGTGTATAATCCAAAAAGTCACAGCCTTTATCCTCTAAGACAGTGGTGTCAAACTCAAAAAGAAATGGGGGCCACTGAACGATACATAAAAATCCTAGGGCAGGAGGAGGAAGCTGATATTGACTTAGAAAAACACATATTAAAATTATCTGTGTTTTTATAGATCTTTTTTTGTTAAATAATTCCCAATTACATTTTACTCTAGTGTGGGACAGAGAACTAGGCACCATGTTTGACACCTGTGCTTCAGAGATGGATTGATGCTACATCCCCATGACTACCTCGTCAGAGTAGACATTAAGAAATGGTTGTCTCTGTTCCTGAGTTGTTGGTCCTCCTGAAAGGTGAATGTTGCATAATGGGAGATTGTAACATTTGGACCAGAATGGAATCAGGAAAAAAAGAATTTCCCCCATCTCTTTTCTTGCTCTTAAACAGCAGCAGCCATCTTTATTCATATGTAATGGAGTGTAATCTCTTAATATTGTTCCCCTACAGTCAATTACTTCCTAAATTTTCCATAATTTCCCCACTGCTGTCTTTTTCAGAGGAATATTTCCACCAAACTGACTCTCGACTTGTACACAGTCATGAGTTGACAAAAATTCAAAAATATTCATTTCTTCTCACTCTATCAGGGTTCATCCTAAATGTGCTTTTCTCTAGTTCACTTTGAGCTGACAAGACAATGTTAAGAAAATTCTCAATAGCTTATGCCGCATTTACCATATTCTCTTTTGCATGTGTGTGTTGGGGGTAGAGGGAGGGAAGTTAGCTTGTGTGATTTTTTTGTTGTTGTTTTGAAGGAGCCATTCCTGGGCTCTCTAAAAAAAATGGACTTAGTAGATGAACAAGATGACTAGTAGGAACCTAATGTAGACCTAGGTTCTCCTAGTGACCCTAGTGCAGTTACATAGCCTGGTAATCAGATGGTCAATTATATGTTTGTCAAAACACAGTGGGCCAAATTCCAGGCCGCCAGCTTTGGTGGCCCAGCTTCTGCCAACCAAATGTCATCTGGGAACACGCAACACTGGGCACTGTGAAAGAGTTTGAAATAGACCATGCTGAAGCCAACCCACTGCCAGTCTTACAACACCAATATGGCATGCACAGCCGGGCCCCATATTTCTGAGCTTAGGAATTCACTGTACCAGACACATGGGGTCAGATGGGTTTATGTTTTCTAGGGCAACATTCCCTGCTTTGAATATTGTGATTTACTCCTCAATAATTTCTATGGGTTTTTTCCATGTTATATCTCTGTGGATACCATCCTGGTCATGATGGTTAAGAGAACCTTGTAAGCATCTCTTAGGAGAAAAAAATAAATAAATTTGCCCCGACAATGTCAGTGATTCTGATAGAGGGATTCCGACACTCAGTAGACTACATTTAAAGGTCTATAGCTTTTAAAATATCAGGAACCACCTTGGCAACTTGCAAAAAGCAGAAGGGCTTTACTTATTTTATAAAATCATTTGCATATACCTGCATAAATAATGTTCCCACCTGTACTTTTATGCATTTAGGTTGAATAAAATAAATTCTGTCATCTTTAGAAATGCCCATTGCCATTCACTGCCCAGGCACCCTTCTTTGTATCCCATGTCTCCAACTTTAATGTGGCCATAGTTCTAAAACTTTTTCAATCCCTGAAGCACTTTAGTGAGACAAAGAACCCCACAGACTCATCTACACTGGTACCAGTTCTTGCTGCCTCCCTACCTACCAGGCAACAATGAACTCCATAAACTACAGAAGGTGAGGGGGATGGAAGAGTTAGAAAGAAGACAGACAGCATCACTAAGATGAAACGCAGAGATAAAACAGATCCATATTCCACACAGATACTGTACATTCACAGATAGACACCTTTCCTCTCTCTATTTACCCTGTGTAATCCCTATCACTCTTCTCCAGTCTGCCTCAGGAGATACTGAGCATTATTAGAGAAAGTCATGAAGCCATTTGACCGAGTCTGCTACAGGCTAATGCTGTGTGCTCTTAATTGGGTTCTGGTGGCTGTACAACAACCTTTTAATTCATATCTTAGTGGTTCCCTATCACATTTCCAAAAGTGGTTTTTCCATACCATAGCCTTTCTCTTCAAAGCCCCCTACTCTATACCCTAACGCCCTTCTTCTTATCAGATAATTATATGTCTTACTTTACAAAGAAGATTGGGGTCACCTGACATGAACTTCCTGAGTTTTCCTCTTCCACTCATGTAAACCTTTTTTCTCCTCTCCCTCCAGTCTGAGAGACCAAGGCGGCCCTTTTCCTTGCCAAGAGGAACCCCACTTATGATTTCTATGCATCCTGTCTCCCCTAGAAGCTTTCTCCATCAATCACTCATTCTTGATGCCATTTTTTTTTGAAAGGGAAAAAATTATGTTTCAGTCTATACTCTGAGCTTATCAGTTCTCCATCTGGAGGTAGCTAGCATGTTTCATCATGAGTCCTTTAGAACTGTAGCTGGTTGATCAGAATTCCTAAGTCTTCTGAAGATGATTATCTTTACAATATTGCTAAATTGTTTTCCTGGTTCTGCTCACTTTACTTTGTATTAATTCATACAAGTTTTCCTGAGTTTGTCTGAAACCCCCTCCTTCCATATTTATAATACACACAATAGTATTCCATCAACATTCATCGTATACCATAACTTGTTCAGCCATTCCACATTTGATGGGCATCCCTTCAGTTTCAGTTTTTTGTTCCTGTACAAAAGAGCTACTGTAAATATTTTTGTGCAAGTGGATCCTTTTCCTTTTCCTTGAGTATATATACTTGAATATATATGATCCTCTTTGGAGTACACAGTCCTAGTAATAAGAGAATTCTCTCTCATTTTTTATTTCCCATTCTCCACTGGCTCCTTCTCCTCTACCTACAAATGTGCTCAGATTTGAGCACATCTAAATATATATATCCTAAATAAATATTATATTTATCCTAAATATATATTATATGTTAAACATATAAATATATGTTATATATTAATTATATATCATATGTGTATATATACATAAACATATATTTATATATACAAACATATATTTAAGATGGTAAATCTAACTAGAATTAGCAATTGATGGGATTTAGGGATGAGGAAGAGAGATAAGTCAAAGATGATTCCAAGTTTTCAAGTTTAGGCAACTGGGAGAAAGTATTAACATCCACAGACAGGGAGAGGTTGGAAGAAGCAGCATTTGGGAGGTATGGTTGAGCTCAATTTGGGACATATATTTGAAGACTGAAGATGAAGAGAGAACTACGGAGTGGGGAAAAAAGACATGGTTAAGTTATAAATTTGGGAGTCATTTAGATTTCTCTGTCAGAAAGCTGATAGACTTTAGGAATACTAACAATGAGGAGAAGTCAGAGAGGTAGGAGGAGAATCCTGGTGAGACGTAGTCACTCATGCCCATAGTCACGGAGCTAGTCATAGAGCTGGGTTTTGAACCCAGGTCCTCTGACCCAAATCCAGTTTTTTTTTCTACTCTACTAATCTACCTCAGGTTCAGGTTGACCAAAGATTAGAAAAATGAGGGCATTCTGTTCATAGAATATTTAAATACATGATAACTTAGTCTTTGCTCTCCGTTACTTCTTGCCCAATTATGATCATTTAGGAACATTTTGGCTCTCTACTTTGCATGGCTAATATTGGTGGCATGTGAATTTTTTATTTAGTTTACCTTAAATTAGAAGATAATATTTTTAAAAATACAACACACAGCACTGAGCTGAAGCAGGGAACTGAATATAGAGAACAGTCTACAGAGAATCAGCTCTATTAGTCAAGAAAAGAAATTCCCCTTTAAAATTTCTCCATCCCGGGTAGATACTTTGTGGAAGACTAGGGTCACAAAGGATAAAAAGACTTAGTGAGGTACCCACCTGTTCTTAGGGACGAGCTAAGGGGAGGTTCCAGGGACCTTCTCCTCTAGCCTCACTTGCCCATTACCAGCATGCCAGTAGACAACTTGAGGAAACAGCAGGAGCATACTTTAGGTAATCCTTTTCTTATCTTATTCCAACTTCTATTTCCCAGTTTCCATCAGTCACTAGATTTCCACTCTCAGCTGGATGCTGACCTTTACCCTTATCTCCACCTGAGGTAACCCACAGTCTCACTTCTGCTATGGCCCTAGGACCTACTGTTTCCTTCCAGATAGCCATTAGCTGACCATCTACCTGGCCATTGCCCTCCAAGATCCACAGGGTCTTATCACCTGCCCTAAGGACCACCTGGCCTTGCTGTTTGTCGTGAAACTGACCCTGCCATCGGTGTTTTCTCCCCTAATTATAATGTCAGCTCCTTGAGAGTAAAGACTGTCTTATTTTTCTCTCTGTGTCCTCCCCTCTTAGCACAGTGCTTGGTACGTGGTGAGCATTTAATAAATGCTTTTCTGTTCCATTTCATTGCTGAGAGTACAGATTCCTGAAGCATTAAGACATAGTAACTACTTTGTATAGAGCGTAACTACTCATTTTTAGGAGTATAAAACACATTGTTGCTTCATAATGGTTTGATTATATATGTACGTAATTTAATATAAATATATATAATATACACATGGCTATTTTATATATACATACATGAATACGTACGCACACATATATGTGTGTATACATACACACACATACAAATGTTCAGATAGATCTATGTGATCTCATTTTCAAAGCTACTTCCAACAATGCAGACCTTGACCCAACCTTCTCTGCTCATCCTGTACAAATCTTGTTCATGTCCCCCCATAAGCTTGTCCCACGTGTTCATCCAGTTTGCTAGAGGTGAGGGTATGTTGACAAATGTTTTAACAACTGATTCTCAAAAAAAAAAACACAAATGGCACACTTCTATTAAGTTTATTTTACATTATTAACATTTTCTCCATTGTAACATTTAACCCATTTTTAAAATATAAATACTCATAGTGAAAATTTATCCATCAGCTCTCATGAACTAGTTCAAGGCAGGTCCAGTACAGTCCTGGTTGGAGGTCTTCCTCATTTTCCCCTGATGTCTCCAAGACTCCAGTGGAGCATTCTGGATGACCATCATTCCTCTCTCATCACATGGCCAGCCTATGTCTTCTTCCTATCATTCATTTCTTTAAGGACATCTTTTATTCTTGTTCTTCTTGAAAGTTCTTAATTGATTACATGTTCTAGCCTGCTCACAGCCACTATGTACCTATTAGCCTCATTTTTACTTCTTCAGAGACTGCTATATTACAGTTTTTTCCCTATGATACATAAAATCAGTATAATTTTATTGCAGCACAATTAGAGCCATTTAAAAGTAGAATGAGTTGCCTTGAGTAGTAGTGAATTCCCTCTCATCAGAGATCTTCAAGAAGAGACTGGATGACAATTTATGGATTTATAGAGGAAATTCTTGTTCAGAAGTTCAAATCACATGAAGTTCTGTTCAGATCACTTTCAAGGTCCTTTCTAATCTTTTAAAAATCAAAAGTTCCATTTTTGGGAAAACCTACGCTACTACCATTTGCCAACTGAACAGTCTCATGTGACACACCACCATAGGGCTATGTACCCCTATATCTTAAGTGCAAGAGATATTATAGCAGTGTAGGATTGATCCAGAGGAAAAAGGACATTCCTCATTTCCAAATGAACAAGAACATTTCACTCTAATTCAGATTTGTTCTAAGCATTTCAAACTGATGGGACAGGCTGTAACAATATCTTCATTTACTGAATATGTATTAGAATCTTTAAGTGGTTGTTAAAGCCTTTATCTCATTTTTTATTCCAAGGACAATATTTTCTAAAGGCTTCCTGGGCTACCATTTAAGCACCATTCTGAGATTCTAGGTCTCTTCAGACATCTCACTACTGACTCCCAAATCCAGCCCTCCTTGTTAGTGCAATTGGAAACAAAGCACAAATTGGTATGCTTGCAGGGTCACTAGTATGTCAGTTTGGTGCTTATACTTGTATAATGTATCCTCCCTATTTGGGGGAAAAAAATAAGAATAAAAAAATCAAACCAATGCTTCACTCACTTGAAGAGAAAAATGATCCTCTGAGCTCTGCCGTCAGACTCCAGAATCAGTAAATTATTGGGAAGGAAAAAAATATACACTGGCAACATTGCCTGATCCGTGTCTCGAGGGCAGAATTGACACTATTCTTCAACCAGATGTAGATAGAGATTTCTGGATGTTCTCATAAATAAAGTGCTAGAGGCCATGTCATCAATGTCCTCCACCTTTTCCTCTGTCTCCCTTACTCCTATGTGTGTTACTGTACACTTAATGAAATAGAATATTTTTCTGCAACTTCAGGGAATGTGAAAGATGCTAGAGAAGTAGAAATGCCACAATGACAGAAACAACGGCAGCCACTACTTTACAGGCTGTGACAGAAGGGTCTTCGATGCATCTGAAAGATAGCAAGGATCTGTATCCCGTGAGCAGTGGTTTCCCAGAGACCTACAGCAGGGTAGAAATCTGACAAATCCATGCTTTCAGGCAGAGAGGTTCTTATGGTAACATTAAAATGAGTCATTTGCAAAGAATCAGGGAGAGAATCAGTCCAGGGGCTGTCCTCTCCCCACTTTGGGAGGAGAGAAAATTAGGGTCTCACAAAGAGGTCAAGTCAGAAAGGAAAGTAATGTCTGCCATAAATCCTAGAACACTGTCCAGGAAGGGAGATGACCAGAGAGGAGGGAAGCTAAAGAGCTGGGGATCATCTTTTTTTAAGACAGCTAAGAACTATGGAGAGCAGCCCTACTAGAAGGATTGCTGTTCTCCACTTGAGCTATCAAACCCCCGTGAGGATGTGGTTATGAACCACATCTTTAGTACCACCAGTGGTATTGTTACGGACCAAAGCATCCTGCTTAGTGCACCTAATGCTCAGAGTGCCAAGTGCCCCACTTTCTTAATGATGCTCTTGGAAAACTTCTCATTTTATACACCTGCCTCTGGATTATACACCTCATTCAAAAAGACCAAGTGGGGACACAGTAATGATGATTAACGCTGAATATTAATTAACCCTGTGAGTGTTTCTTATATTCCTTCTCTCCCTTTTCCTTCTTTTCCCCCCAAACTATGCAAAATCAAAAAAAAAATAACATATATACTATCTCTAGGTGTAGGCTGTTCTTCAGGCCTAAAAAGCTCTCCCTCCTCAGTTCTACCTTAGGTCAGGCCAGCCCCAGTTTCTTTTAAATTCAAACAAAAATTCTATCTTTTACTGGCAGTTTTTCCCCACCCCTTTTAATTATAATGCCTTTGATCTGTTAATGGTTTCCTATTTATCTTGTATATAGCTTGCTTTGTATATATATTTGTTTGCATGTTGTCTCCTCCGTTCAATTGAAAGCTTCTTGAGGGCACAGAATGTCCTTCTCATCTTTTTGTATCCCCTGAGTTTAGCACGGTGTCTGCCAGCATAGTGGGTGTTCAATGGGTGTTGATTGACTGATAGATAAATTTCACTACTACCATCCAAGTGGAAAGTTTCAAGCAAGCATTGTTTTATTGGGGACTAGGGGAAACATTTGGTAAAGACAATATCTACAGTTCTGAGAAGAAAAGAAGCATGGTTTTTCTTCTCCAGGCTCTCCTTTTATCTCTGTTCTTTCTGATGTCTCTATTTTCCCCTTACTCCTCCTAATGCAGTGCCATTGGATACAAATCAGACATACTTATCCTGACCCCAGCAATTCATTTTCTGATAACTGGTTGCAGTGGGCCAGCTTGCATACCATGTTTGGGCAGGCTAAATTGAGTTACACCTTCAATTCCTCCTTAAAGATTTCTAGAAAAAATAGTAACTGCCTCTCTTTTAAAACCATCCCTAACTCTAATTAAACCCAGTCTTTTTGGATATAAAGAACAGATATCCTGTATAACTCATGGAGTAAAACTCATAGCCAAACCCTCCACTCTGCTCTTTAAGTTTTGCTCTTAAGAGTTAAGCAAGGATCTGAGGAAGAAAAGAATAACTATCACAAGGTAGTATAGCCTTCTAAAATAAAAGCCATTTCCCTAGGTTTTTCTCTTTGCTTAACTAATGTTCACTATATTAGTTGTTCAGCTAATTCTCTTGCTCTTCTGTACCAGATATGTGGTAATCAATTGATGTTATAACACATCCAATGACTACTTACTTTAAAATACAGGAAATGCTTGACCGTGAAACATTAGCACACCATACATTTATCTAATTGTGATAAATAAAGACTAGCATCTCCCTTCCATCCATAATCACAAATGAACCCTATCCAGGATATCTGTAGGACACACAAACAAACAAAAAAAAGGCTGACCCACTTCTCCACAAGGAGATATATTTCTGGCCCCTTGCAGTCACTCTGGAACAAAAATGAAAGAAAAGCAAACTCCAGAAAAGTGTGGCCACTATGATAATATCTCCTTGTAACCTTCAAGAATATGAATCACAATGAAGGAAAGAGCAAATGAAACATTATTGGCCAATATTATTACAATGTTGTATAGGAAGAATCCCAAATTAGCAAAGGAATATAACTAGAAGTCTTCAAAGAATCATTTGTTTCTCTTTGAAGATCAAGAATCCCTTTGGTGATATTCTGGTGCTTTCCTTCCCAGCAAGTAGAAGATTAAGTTTGTATTCAAATTCACTGAATGTATAAACTTACTATGAATCATAGTATGATACATTACTAGTAGACCACTGTGTAAACCACCCTTTCCTTATTTTTCTTGAGAATTATATGTTATGTAGTCACAGAATCACAGAACCATAGAAATGGAAGGGACCTCAGAGGCTGTGTCTAATTCATCCTATACTCAAACACAAATCCTCTCCATAACATTTCTAATAAGTGCTGTGAAGTCAGTCAATAACCATTTGTTAAGCACCTACTATGTGCCTGGTACTATGATAAGAACTGCAGTTATAAAGAAGAGCAAAAACAATTCTCTAATGAGAAAAATGAGAATCACTAAATTCTGAGTCAATCCATTCTATTTTTGAATAGCTGTAATTATTAGGAAATTTTTCTTTAGAGTAAGCCTAAATTTGCATTTTTTCAACTTCCCATTATTGTTCCTACCTTTAATGTTTAGAGGGCAAATAGACCAAATCCACTAGATCCCCATCTTTGAGCTGTTCCAAATAGCTACCATGTGTCCCACTCACAAATATTGTAAACATTGTGAGTTTCTTCAACCAGTCCTCCTAGGGCCCATTTGAGGCCCTTCCCCATCCTGCTTATGATTTTTCAAATGCTCTCTACCTTATCAGTATCCTTCTTAAAATGGAGTGGGCAGAATGAAACACAATACTTAGGATGTGATCTGATCGATTCTACACTTGACTGCATGCCACCATGGGTGGGAGGGCGGGGAGAAGGAAGGGAGAAAATTTGAAACTCAAGGGACTCTGGAACTGAATCTTGTAAACTAAAAGTAAATAAACAAATCAATTTAATTAAAAAAAAAGATGTGATCTGATCAGGGGAGAGTCTAGAAGATCTGTCTTGCCTCCGACCCAGATACTATGCCCCTCCTAATATAGCCTACAGTCATATTAGCTTTCTTTAATTTGTGTTTGTTTGTTAAATGCATAAGGTTCTCTGTGATCATGTGGTATACACTGGGTAAAAGGCAACCTCTTTCTCATCCATCCTTTCCATCAGCCCAGTGCCTAGAACCCACCACCCAAGCACAATTTCCTAGAGAGCACAAGTATGCTTAGTTTTAAGGTTTAAAATAGTATTAGAGCAAGAAACCATGTTTAGAATTGAGTTAGTAGTTAATAAATGTGTATTAAGCACCTACTACTATTGTATTAAGTGCTAGGAATATAAATATGAGGGGGGGAGGGGAGGATACAGTCCCTGCCCATAAGGAGCTTACAGTCAAATATAGGAGTTTATAATCTAATGGAATTTCAATTCTCCCCTGGAACTACCTAATGGGTATTTATCAAAAAGAACCTGCGGAGAGAAACAAAACTATTGCATGACCCAAAAAAGATCTGTTCATTGGAAGAGTTCCTTCTTTCCTTCCTAGGGACTAGAGGGAGGCAGAGAATCTGGAACTAAAAAATATGTACTAGATGTTGTGGGTCAGATAAAACCTTGACTTCAAGGAGCTTATAATCTAATGTGGGAAATAAGCTAGGTGGCTCAGGGGATAGAGTGCCAGCCATGGAAGACTTGAGTTCAACTCCAAATTCAGGCACTTACTAGCTGTGTGACCCTGGGCAAGTCACTTAACTCTGTTTGCTTCAATTTCCTCATCTGTAAAATGGGCTAGAGAAGGAAATGGCAAACCAATCCAGTATTTCTGCTAAGAAAACCCTAAATGGGGTCATGAAGAGTCAGATGTGACTGAAACAACCCAACAATAATGACATATGTATCATGTCCATATAATGTGGATATAAATAGTTGTGACATAAGATGGAATTGACAAATGAATGAGAGTGCAAACTAGTAGGAATAAATGAATGGATGGATGAATGAATTAAAATATTTACTAAGCACTTAGTATGTTCCAAGTACTTTGCAAAGAGCTAGGAGTACAAATATAAAAGCAAAGGGAGCCCCTACTATCAAGGAAGAGTGCAGCTAGGTGATATAGTGGATGAAATATTATTCCTTCATTAGAATAATAAGCTCCTCAAGGGCAGATACTGTCTTTTTGCCTTCCTTTTTGCCCCTAGGACTAGAAGCATACCTCTGGTACGCTGGTTAATATGTTTAATAAATGCTAATTAGTGACTAATTGGGTGGGGGACAGCTAGGTGGCGCAGTGGATAGAATGCCAGGCCAGGAGTCAGGAAGACTCATCTTCCTGAGGTTAAATCTGGCTATGTGACCCAGGATAAGTCACTGAACCCTGTTTGTCTCAGTTTCTTCATCTATAAAATGAGCTGGAGAAGGACCTGTAATTGTTATAATATTTTCCATACATCAAAGATCATATATAATCCTTACCTTGATCTCCCATGAGTAGGCAGCAAACATATCATCACCACTTGAGTGAGGAAGCTGAAGCCCAGGGAGGTTAAATGACCAAGGTCATAAATATAACGAATAATAAAACCAGGCCCAAGGAGCCTGATGGAATTGGGTCTTAAAATCCCGTTCTGAAATTGCCAGCAGTCTTTCAGAACTCCGCGACGGTTCAGTAGGAGACAAGTCATTTTCAATGGGGAGCTAAGAAAGACTTGGTGGAAGCGGCCGTGAGTGAGCTCACCTTTGAAATGATGAGTAAAATATCGTCCGTCAGAGACGGACGACAGAGGGCATCACGACGGGGAGAGAATGGTGGAAGCAAAGATACCAAGACGGGAGAGTCCTGGACACACTTAGAACAGTCAATTTGTTGGGAGTGTTTTGTTTTATTTTAAATGATAACTTTTTATTTTAAACTATATTTTAAAATTTTTGAGTTCCGGATTCTCCACCTCCCTCTAGTTCCTTCTCCCACTCACTGGTAAGGCAAGCAGTATGATATAAAGTATACATGTGAAGTCATGCAAAACACATTTCCATATTAGCTATGTTGCAAAAAAAAAAAAAGCAAGAAAAATCAATGAAAAAGTGTGCCTCGATCTATACTCCGAATTCATCAGCCGTCTCTGGAGAGGGGCAGCATGGTTCATTGTGAGTCTTTTGGAATTGTCTTGGGTCACCGTATTGATTAGAATAACTAAGTCTTTTACAGTTAATCATTGTTACAATATTGCTGTTACTATGTACAATATTCTCTTAGTTCTGCTCACTTCATTTGTATCAGTTCATAGAAGTCTTTCCACGCTTTTCTGAAACCATCCCCCTTGTCATTCCTTACAGAACAGTGAGTAGAACAACCAATCTGACGGAAATATTTGTATCACAGCTCTAGAGCTATAAGAGTCTTCAAAGTTCATCAACCCTTTTTTCATGAGGCTCATGAAGTAGGCCTCAGTAACTTGCCCTTGGGCAGAGGTGGGATTTAAACCCAGTTCCTGATTCCAGCAGCATCATGCTTTCCATTATTCCAGTCATTCACCCATCCTCCACAGGGAGTTTGTGAAGGTGAAGAGTGAGAAATAAGACTCAGAATGTAGACTGGACCCAGATTGTGAAGGGCTTGAAGGTCCTTATGAAAATAATTTGGATTTTGTTCAGAAGGCCGTGAAATTCTGTAGAAACAAGGGAAATGAGTGACATGTCAGGTATGTCAAATGAACTAAAGGGTGGAGCTGTTCCTCGGACTGGAAATAATTAAGTGGGTCACCCAAGGCTAACCATACAAAGCAAGAGGCTTATAATAAGTGTTTGCTTACTAGTCAGTCCATTAGCATTGATTAAGTAGCTCTTGGACACCGTGTTCAGGGTAGAAGATTACAAATGTAAGCCAAAAGATGGAAGAAAAACACTAGCCCTGCCTTCAGGGAGCTTCCATTCTAACAGAGCTGGAATGATCTAGGGTGATTGTGAAGGGAAGCACCTTGACACTCCCAGCTGAGGCCTGGAATCCAAGTCAGGAGAGTCAAATGCAAAGGGAGGAGAGGAAAAGGAAGCAAAGATTTTGAAACAGGAAGAGGTATTATTGAAACCGAGGAAAGAAATAAGAACTACAGGTATTATAAGCTCTACTTCAGCTCTAGCTAAACTTAAGTTAAGTAGATTAGAAAACTCTACTCTGAAAACTTGTCCATTTTTTTGTGGAATAGGAATTTTTTTTTCCAGGAGAAGGCAGTAAGATGTTTGATTTTCTTTAGGTCCCTGGTAAAATTTATTACTAAAAAAGAAAAAAACCCTCTAATTTAGATGCAAGTTATCAAAGAGGAAAAGACAAATCACAGTAAAGATAGATAGGGATGAGTCCCCAACCTAGGGGACAACAGCAGCATCAGGCTAGCCAGTCTCAGAACCTGGGAAAGGCTCAAAGATTGAGTGAGAAAAATATTGTGCCACTTTCAGTTTAAAAAGTGCTTTTCTTACAGTATTCTGTGAGATAGATAGGCATGTATTATTATCTCCATTTTACTGACTGGAAAGAGGCATGGCGAGGCTGATTAACTTGCCTAACAAGCTCACAATCAGGAGTAGAACTTAGAGGGACTACAAGTCCCACTGTTCTTTTCACTAGACCATGATGTCAATTGGAAGGGTTAGAGTTGGGCCAACTGGACATAATACCTTTTTTTTTTTCCCACTTGGACCATCCCCCACAGTTGTACTAGTCGTATCTTTCATTTTTTTTTCTCAGCAATAAATATTTGAAAACTCAGACAACCTGGACTCTGAGTGTTGTTAGGCCATTATTCCTGGATAGGCTTTAGTCAGTGCAACGTCTGGAGTTACAGACCCTTTAAATATACATGTATGCATACACATGCACACGCGCACACACAATTTATATATGTAAGTAAAGGGGAGGAGGTGGGGTCAGTCAGGGTATTTTCCTTAATAGATCTGTTACAAATCTGCTTATAATAGGGCCCCCTGTGTTCCAATAGAAATATTCCTGGAGTTCTCCAGGCAGCCACAACAGTTGCAGGGTGTACATTTAATATGTTTTAGCTTTACGGCCTGAAGATAGAATCAGGGACATCTACCTGCACATGAGAGTGCTTCGGCGCTTACATTTGCAGAACCTTAATGTATGTATCAGTAATGAAAATCTTAATTAAGAAAGCTGCATCATTGTCCACGAACACTCATTTTCCTCCCCCTGCAAAGCCCTTTGTGTATTGCAGCATATACCTGGTCCAGACAGACAGAGCCCTGGCAGAGCTTGTCTGGCAGATCTTTTCCTGGTTATTAACAGCTAGCGAATGACAAAGTCTCGCTCTCCTTTTGTCTTGATGCAGGGGCTCAGAACAGCAGAGCACACAATGTACTGTAGGGTTTGTTTGTGTGTGGCGTGTTTTTTTTTTTAACTTGCTTTTATTACACTGGTGAGTTTAAAAATCCGACAGTGTTGATCAAAACTAATTTAGGTAACTTAGAGTTGCCAAAACATAAGCAGATGCATATTTACACATACACTCTCAGAGAAATGTAATTTTCCATATAGAAACAATGAACAAACATAGGAGGGCCCAATTTTTATCAGCCCACCTGTGTTTATAGTATTCTCCCCCAAAAAACACTTGAGGGTATGCAGTCTACCCCAGTTGTCTGTTCTAAATAATGACTTTTGCTCAAGTGCCAATTTGCACACGGTGCTTTGTCATTTGTGTAGAGGGTGATCTGCTTTGGATACAGAATGACTTTATGCAAACAACTCAATGTACCCATAAAAATTGGGGGGACTAATTAAAGTCTTTTGAAAAATTTGGCTTCTGTTTTGTTTGCAAAACAATCACACAGTTCATATATTAAAAAATTGTATTCAATACACAAAAGTTAGTCTATTTCAAATTTTCCTTCTCCCAAAAGCCTTTCAAACCTTCATACCTTATCATCCTATGAGCCTGGATAGGGAATCACCTGGATAGTGAACACAATGACCCTACAGAGAGAGAGAGAGAGAGAGAGAGAGAGTATTGTCCTCCTGAAAGTTTGGTTAAAGGAGGCAAACAGGCTAGGTGATATACATTTATATCCTTTATTACCTTAAAGCTTAGCACATACATGCTGCACTGAGCCTTCTGGCTCCTAAATTCTGACTGCCTGATACAAGAATGACAAAGTTATTTTATATATTTTAGGACAATCCCAGGATGTTTATGTCCCTCAGGTTCATGGTTTCCATATGTTTTTTTTTTTATCCATATCATGAGAAAGGAAATTTCTTAGTTGTAAATACAGATTGACAAGACAATTGACAAAATAGGATCAGTTGGAATTCACGATCTCAGGATGTCTGTATTTTCACACACACCCCCAATGGAGAATGCCCCCAAGATAAGAGAAATCCCATTATTCTGAATTTCCAGGCATCCTGTCATAAACAGGAAGGAATACCTAGTGTTGACCATGGCCTTTCAAGTTACAGACACAGGAAAGGACATTTTTAAAGCAAAGCAAAGCAGTCTGATTGATTAGCTCTTATTGAGGTCCTAAAAATGATATTTAATGATTATCAGTGTATATATATATATATATATATATATATATACATATATACATATACATATACACACACACACACACACATATATATATATACACACACATATACATAACTGTGTACCATAAGCATTTAGCATTCAGTAAGTCTTTATGAAACACTTACTTATATTCTGGAGGGAACTCATAAATTAATTTCAGCTCTTATTGGTCTTTAACACTTTCTTAAAGACTAGGGGAGTTCACACTAAAAGAAGTATGCATTGGTCCCTGTCGGCTAGTAAATGCACAGAGTTCTCTGAATGCATACATTCTGCAGTGTCTGAAGGCAGGCTTCCATACTATCTCTGATAAAAAGCAGGAAGAAGGTTTTATTTATTAGCTTTGGTTGCAGAAGTTCACATATTATAAGGACATTAGTTCATTTGTTTGTGAAACACCATTATGAGCTCAGTAAGGGTCTGTTCCCTGACCACCTGTGCCAGCAGAAAAACTGTATCGATCTTGCTTCTCTGTGTCATAAAGGACATTGTGAAGCTGATGTTGTTATCTTTTTGAAAAGCATGGCTGTTCTAAAAAACTCAGTTGTACAAATTGCTTTTTTTTTTTAAACTCCAGGAATGATTTATCCAAAACAATCAGAAGAGACTGGTGTTACAGTCAAAGTCTTACATTGGTGTAAAGGTGGGACTGGGGATGGAATGCTGTAATTCAGAGACTAACTTTCCTGAAAGATCTATGATTTAAGAAACATTATGTTCCTCTTTCTCATGATGTCTAAGACAATAGTGAAGCCAATGATCTGAATACTATGGAACTGTTCTAGATCAGTGTCACAGAGCACCTTTAAACACACACATGCACACGCACGCAAACATTGTGTGGCTTTAGTTATTTTGGATGTTGAAGTTTTTTTTAATTATGGGAAGCTCTAGCCCCTCTCTAATGCTAGAAAGCATTCAATCACGTGCAGTAACTAGTGACCAGTTAGTTTGGAGGTTTTATCTTTTTTTTTTCCAAAATAATTGATAAAAATTAAGCTTTTAAAAAGGTCCTAATTCTTGTCCAAATTTTAAAGACCTTTTCTATGATGGGTTTCAAGATGGGTTTCTTGAATGTATCTCTTTTCCCTCAACCAAGACCCCTATTCTCAGGAGTGCTCTGAAGCTAGCTCAAACCAACTCCCAAGAGTCAATTGTCACATTTACAGTATGAGTATTGACACCTTGGAAATCTGCAAATGCTCCAAATGAGGGCTGGACTTAGTATTTTGTTAATGTCTAGACCTGGAAAAGTGATGGAGAAAATACTAACCTCACAGATTAAATTAAATATTGTAGGGGGTAATTCTTCCCCACCTCAGAGCTGCTTGTTAAACATTCACCAATACACACTTGCTTCTCTCTCTCTCTCTCTCTCTCTCTCTCTCTCTCTCTCTCTCTCTCTCTCTCTCTCTCTCTCCCCCTCTCTCCCCCTTTCTCTTTCTCGTCCTCCCTCTCTTTCTTGCTCTCTGCTTCCCTCCCTTCTTGACTATACTCACCTGGGAATTTATGAGGGAATAGCTGTGTTTGTGCTTTTCTGGAGAGGGGGGGAACAGCTTAGAATTATTATCAATTGACTCTTCTCCTGAACTGTAAACTTTCCTTAGCTTTTTTGCACTTGAGTCAGAGAACTCTAAATTGATCCAGCACCTACTGCTCAGTTCTACATAGTTGGAGCTGTGCTCCAGAATCACCTGACTTCTGGTCTCCAGCTATTCAAACTATATTTCCCTGTAAAAATATGCAAACAAATGGGGCAATTGTTGGAACTTAAGAGGCTTTGAGACTGGAATGTTAGACAGATGAACGTAATTTCTTATTCCCCTTTCTTGATGAAGGAAATATTGGCCATTAACTTAAAACTGAAGGCTGATCAGGCTCATTTTTTAAATGGATAGGTCTGTCTGTTTTGGTGGTACTCAGATGTTGCTTCTCTGACTGTATCAGTCATGTGGTTTTCTCATTCATGTGCCAGATAACATGGGTTGTACCAACTGCGGCAGCACAGACAAACTGAAAAGTCAGGCAGGTTTAGTATTGCCACAGAAGTCCTGCAGAACAGGAGTGAGAAGTACTGAGAGCCAACCACGGGGATGTTCTTCAGATCAAATCTGGCCCGTCTTCTCTTTCCCATACAAATAAACACATCACTAGGGATCAAACAAGCCAAAGGCATGCACCCCTGAACCTTTGCAAAATCACATTTGCTCGAGTGCTTAATAAGAAAAGTAATGGGCAGGGTGCTGTTTTTAAAAGCATACAACTTCCTTATTTCAAAACCAAATATCCTCAAACATGGCAACGGCATTAGTCTATATGCAAGACTTTGTACATGACAAGGTTTATGTTTTGAAACAAACATGTTTTTGAGTTTTATCCAGATACAAAAAAAGCATCTGAAAAATTTAACAGCTGAAAAACACTTTCTCCTTGCTGGGAAAACTCAAACCTTGCTTAACGGGGCTTTATGCAAGTTAGGGGGGAAAAAATCACTTCTGTGCTGAGAACTACTATGAGAAATCTCAGCATGAAAGGTTGTTGGGATTTTTTTTTCTTTAGAGAACTGCAACTTGATCATTGGTTTTTATAGAATGATGGCACACTCTGCTCGTGCACTGGAGTGAATAAGGATGATCTAATTTCAAAAGAAACTCCAATAAATATTGGGGGGGGGGAAACAAGAGCTCCTTAAAATTATGGTACAGTGTCTGAAAGCTGAGGGCACCATTGCCCCATCAAAGTATAGAAGTCTTTGGAAACTCAAGCAGGCATTCGGTAACTGAAACATCTACCAGTATTTCTTTTATTATCATCTCTCCTTGTGTCTTCCTTTAGCTCAGAATATCTCATGAGGGAAGTGTTGCTCCCTTATGTTGTCATGGAACTTGTTTCCTATTTGTTTCAGGGCTTCAATAAATGGTCTGTTACCTGCCACTGTGACCCGCATACGTTTGCTGTGCAGTTGTTCAAATCAAAACAAATTATGTGACCGTATTTCCAGAAAACTGAAATGTTTTCAAGATGGCAGGGTATTAGAAACACAAATAGACACGTCCATGTAATTGTATGTTTATACCGGACACATATGTTCAGGCAACAGAAAAGAAAAAGCTAGAGGACACAAATATGGAAATACAGCCTGTTTGAACATGTACCGCTCATACACCCAGCAGTGTACATATGCAGGAGTGACTTTATAAACATACACATACACACACATTTCTTTTGTGTTCTCCTGGGGCATGAATTAATCTTACAGTAACATACCGGCTACTTTTAGAGCATATGGTTTGGGTAATGGAAGCCCAAATAGGAACATGGTAGGGTGACTGGATGGAAGAAGAAAGAGACAACAGCAACGTGCCACCATTATTTCATCAGAGAATTTGATGAAGATAAACCCTTCCTTGAAGAAAGACTTAAATCTTTCAAGACCTACTCAGGAAATTTTTTCAGCACCTTCTGTGCTCCAAATTGAGGCAGTTTGCATCATGTTTCAGTATAACTGAGTAACAGGCTGGCAAATTCCCTGCTTTTCTATTCACTGACATCCAAAATAGAACTCACAAAAACTCCCTCCTCCACCCCTATCCATCTACCCCCCCCAAAAAAACACCCCACTGTGGGCCCCCCAGGGAGGAACAGACCAAAAAAACCGGTAAATAGAGCCAGCCTTAAAAGATGAATTCCCAGCTGTAACTGTGGCACTTTGCTCCGTACTGTGAGCCTGCTAGAGCTGGCACATTTTTAATAATACAGATGCATAAATGCAGCCGTCTAGAAGTAGAACTGTTGCAACATCCCCTTTTCTGTGCTTTGACTCCCTAGTGTCTACAGTATGTTTTACAGGTTTGGCCTACTCATGCACAGAATGAAAGAATTGATTTACCACCCTTCTGTTCTTGCCTTATTGGGACCTTTCGTTATTATGGATCCCTCCAATATTTGTATGAGGTCATTTTTTCCAGACTTGCCTTTTCACTGATCAAAATTCACCACTTCTTCTCAGTTTCCATGTGTCACTCTCACCTATATACACACACATACATGCACACACATTCATAAATGCTCAAAACCTCAAAGTGAAAGTTATGAGTATATTTTGCTTTACATTCTCTAAAGAGCGATCACATTTGTTGATATTGGGTTCTTTTAAGGTGAACATAAAAGTTTATCAACCTAACAGGTAAACATTGGTCAAAGCCAGGCTGGATATTAACCTTTATAGACAATGAAAGATGCATTTTTAAAAGGGCACCTTCCCTTTTTGAGTACCCTCTTTTTGCATCTAAAATTATTTCCCAGAATCAAATTTAATAAATGAATAATACTGACCTTGATTGTGTGGCATACAAGGGGAAAAAATTTAATTAAAGGTCAGGTGAATCTGACAAACTAGAGGCAAAGGGTTGCTGTTCTCAAAGCTATCCATAAACTTGGTATCGAGAGCAAACGTATTGAAAAAGACAGCAAAGCTGCCCTGCTTCGAAATGAAGCCTTTTTTAAGATATCAGTCTCTGCATTGTTAAACTCTCCCTGAACATTTTGTTTTGTTATTTTAGAGTTGTAATAGAAATCAATTTAATGTGCCCAGGAATAGACCCAATTTGTTTCAGCACCTTCCATTCTCTTCTTAGTTTGTGCCCTGCTCTTCCATTTCTATAAATTTTCCTACCTCTTACTCTACCTCCAGTTATCCAGATCCCCTTCACCCAGGCCTGCTTCCTCAATCACATCAGATATTAGAAAATTTTCTTGTCACTCGCGGCATCAAAAGGACTCAGCAACTAGAATGCTGGAGTCTGGAAAACCAGACTTCAAATCTGTCCTAATACTTTTACTAATTGTGTGACCCTAAGCAAGTACTCTAACCTCTCCCAACTAGCTGGTAGAAACATTGTAGTGAACTGACAATACTTTGTCATGCACCAGTGTGCTCATCTTTGTCTAATTTGTATTCTGTTTATCTGTTTACTTTACTTTATCTCCATATATTAAATTATAAGCTTTTTTCAGAGTAAGGGTTATTTATCTTTGTATCTTCCCCCAGTGTAGCACAGCATTACAAATGCTGAATGGATGGATGTTTGGGAAGAGGAGGAGAAAAGAATGGAGGGAGGAAGGAAGGAAAGGAGGGACAAAGGGATGGAAGAAGGAAGAATTGGAAAAGGTACCTATTTTCTGATAGGACTAATTGATAAATTAATTTGTGCTGGGGGTGCTAATGGGTGATAATAGCATAAGGCTTGCACACGTTTATGATATATACTGCCTCAGGCTACTTATGAGGAAAAGTTTCTTTTTTTAATTTTTGAAACTTAAATAAATAATAGGAAAAGAAAAAGAAGCATATTATAAACTTAAATACAAAATAAGAAAAGAAAAAAAGCATTGCCATGTGCACAGCAGAATGTAAGAAAGGATTCAAAATATACAACAATAAATTTCCATTTGAAGAAAGACTATATAATAAACACTAGATACTATGTTCAACGTTGTCCATCTTTTCTTTGCTTCTTTGTAAGTTTTCTTTTGTTCTTTGCCGGGCACTTTTTACTTTGTTCTTTTTCCTCCCTTCCCCCTTTCCCCAAGAAGGCTACAATCAAACAAGGAGTTATAGATAGATAGAGATATGTATAAACACATATACATGCATATATGAACACATACCTATTATACACACATATATGCACCAACATAAATATATATATATATATATACATATATATACATATACACATATATACACTTACCTAAATATACATATACTTAGATCTCTATAATCATACTCACATATAGACACATACATTCATATGCATCTATATAAGACTGTACTAGACTTGTCTGTCCTGTTTCTTAGAGTGAATGACATCTTCAGTCATAAGTCTAAGTCTCTACATACTCTTCTGAGTCCACTAACTCATCACTTCTTACACCACAGCAATCTTCTAACCTTATACTGTCTAGTTATTTTAAATAATCTACTCTAAAACAATATTGATTAATATAGATGATACATAGTAGAGTTTCCTTGTTTTTCTCTTTTGATTAAATCTGTTTCAGCTTTAAATTTCTGAGATCATGATTACTACCCCTGCTTTTTTTCCTCTAATAAATTCTATTCCTGATCTTTATTTTATGTTTGTATCCTATTCCTATTCCTCCTGACTCCTTTATGTCTAGCAGCTACCTTGCCCTATTACTTAACCTACCCCCCCCAATTCCTCCCTTAATCCTCTTTCCTCTGTTTATCTAGACATCTAGACAAAGTTTCAAAGTACTTAATATATGAGCTATTATTATTATTGCTCATTTGACATAGTATATTTACATAATTGTTATTCATAATAATCATAACTCACATTTTAATATCACTTTGCTATTTACAAATATCTTTTTTCATAACAAACCTAGGTATAAATTCTGTTGCATTTGTTAATAAAGTCATTATTTTATAGTCATACCTCATCTATAGGTGTGCATATGTTTGCATGTGTGAATGGAAAGAGGGAGAATGAGAGGGAGGGAGAGAGGCGTCTCATTTATTTAATATTGTCAGACAGTGAAGTGTTCCACATAAGTAAACTTTTTAGATAATTGAAGTTTACCTCTTCAGGTGCCAAAGATTGCTTTACTTTAACCAGTTTTTATGGAAATATCTCTAAAATATTTTAGTCATTGAGTCAATCAGCAAGCATCATTAAGTGCCTACTGTGTCCCTGGCCCTGGGAAAAGCAAATAATAAACCACCCAGTCCCTGCTTTCTAGAAGCCCACAGCCTAATGTGGGTGAGCATGTAAACTATGTGCAAACAAGATATATGCAGGACAAATTGAAGCTAAATCTCAGAGGGAAGTCACTACAGTTAAGGAGGATTGAGGAAAAACTTCTTGCAGAAAGTGGTTTTAACCAGAAGGTGGAAATGTGGAAGGAAAGACTTCCTCCTGCCTCATCAAACAAAGGATATTTAATATTTATCTCTTTATCAATGATTTGAGGTAAAAATACATAACCATCATTTATTGTACTTTGTGATAATTCTGTGATGCTCTTGTGGCCTCTGGAGACATGTAGAGCAATTTGTCCCTGTGTGAAATAGGCCTAGAATTCTGTGCTGAGTTCCTGCATCTTCCCTTTACAACTTCTCTGTCTCTTCTTTTTAACACCAATGTGTTGGTTATCATTCTGTTGTTTAAAAAAAATACATCTTTTGATTTTGTTTTTTCATTTCATCTTAAGTCATTGGGAGGGAACCCTCCTTTGTGAAAAGAAGGCCAATTAAGCAAAATACTTGATTCAATGATTGCATTTACCAACGTTTATAGAATTCTTCCCTACCAATCCCCTGCTCCTCTCTCTACCACAAGAAGGGAGCTGTATTTCATTTTGTCGATTTTTCCATTACTCAATACCTTTTAGTGATCTCTTTGTTACAACTGTTGTTGTCATTGTGTATCTTGTTCTTTTGGCTCTAATTCTTTCACTGCATCTGTTCATAGACACCTTCCCACGTTTTTTCAGAATTCCTCAATTTGATCATTTCTTTACTGTACATTATGTTCCATTTTGCTCATATATGTATATATATATATTTTACAGCCATTTTTCAATTAATGGGCACTGACATTGCTTCCTGTTCTTTGTTGTCACAAAAGACAGCAGCTATGAATATGTTAGTATGTATGAGATTTTGTTTCTGCCTTTGACCTCTCTAGAATAGAAGGGACAAACAGTTCGGTCACTTTTCTTACTCCGTTCCAAATTGACATACAAGATAGGTGGACCAATTCACAACTCCACTGCCAGTGTATTGTTGTTCAACTATCATTTCTTCTTGTCAGCGTGTTTATCCCTAGCAGCCTCCTCTGATGTATTGCTTCTACATAATGGAGAACAGAAAACCAGGCTTTTAGAATTGAATGTAAACAAAATGTCCTCAGAGTGAGAGCTGGAGAGACTCTACCATCAATAAAGTGTATTGACTTTGTGAGGTCCAACTGAGCTGCCCAGAAGCCTTTTATTTTTAATTTTATTTTACTTTTCTCTTGCTCTTGACTGTATCCTGTTTGGTAGTTATGTGATCTCCAAATAAGTAAGGTCTTAATTGCAGATCAAGAGCTGAAAGGGGCCTCAGAGTTCATGAAGTCTGCCCCTCTTAGTTTATAAATTAGTAAACTGAGTTCTAGGGATATTATGTCAAGCTCACCCAGTTAATAAGCATCAAACACAGGATTTAAACTAAGGCCCTCTGACCCCAGAGTCAGCCATCACTTTTTCCAAGGCACTAAACTGCTTCTTGGACAAACAAAAGTTGTGATTTTCAGATATTCAAACCAATTTTTCTGTGTGGTTTGTGAGAAGGATCTCATTCTTGTGTCTTTCATTTTTCAGTCATCTCCAAGTCTTCATGATCCCAAAAGCATTTTCTTGGCAAAGGTACTGGAGTGTTTTGCCATTTCCTTCTCCGACCTATTTTATAAATGAGGAAACTGAGGCAAATGGGCTTAAGTGATGTGCTGAGGGTCACACAGCTAATAAGCGTCTAAGGACAAATTTTCCTCAGGAAGATGAGTCTTCCTGACTTCAGACCTGGTACTGTATCCACTGTGCCACCTAGCTGCCCCTATTCTTATGTACAGAAGCACTTTTTTTCTGAGCCTAAAAAAATGGGAAAATAAATTTTAACTACAAATGATCATCGAGTTAATAGTTCACGTGAAACCAAATACTCCCCTTCCCCACCTGAGAAGAGAAATGTGGTTTATTTTTGTGAATTTCTGAATTTAACTTGAAAAGCACTGTTATTTAGAAGTCTCCTGTGGTGCTATAAACATGTGAAAGATAGTATTTGCCGTGTGTGTGTGTGTGTGTGTGTGTGTGTGTGTGTGTGTGTGTGTATGGAGAGAGAGAGAGAGAGAGCAACAGACTAAAACAAAGAAACAGACAGAAGAGGGAGAGGAGGAGAGCCACAGAAAGAGAAGGACAGAGACAGAGAGAGACAGGGAATGGGAGAGAGATGTATGCACTATACTTATACGTGCTCTATACCATAGCTAAGGAAGTTGGGGAATCACCAGATATTCTGGGAACCAGCTATACCTATGCATTATAGTCAGTCTCGAGGTTCCGATTGGACATAGAGGATTTGTTGGTCCATGTGCTGCCTTACAAGTTGTACTTGCCTGTGTGTGTGTGTGTGTGTGTGTGTGTGTGTGTGTGTGTGTGTGTATAGTTCAGAAATGCCTCTGAACAGATGTGGTATAGGACTAGAGTGGATGAAAGAGTCTGTTAAGATGCCAGTGGGGGCAGGTAAGGCTCTCTCTTTAACAGGCTGTTCTTTAATACATCTTCTTCCTTTTGTTCCATTTTCACCATAAGTTTTATAATTTAACATTTTCAATGCATTTATTATTGCAAAAAAAAAAAGATACTTTATAGTAGATCTTCAGCATTTGTAATGGTCATGGTCTGGAAGCCCAGGAATTGGAAAAAGCCTGAGAATGTAGTTTGGTGCTGTATAGATATGGATATGGATATGGATATAGATGTAGATATAGATACAGATAGATAATAGATATAGATGATAAAAAGTGGTAAGAAGAAAATGGTTGATCCCTGCACCTGGGCCTTCATCCTCAACCTCTTTTTTCCTTTTCTTATCTTTTCTTCTTTCCAGAGGAATATATGATTAATAGATAGGGGAAAATGGAGGGTCTTGGATAGGCTGGACTGAACTAACCTAGACTGGGGAAGACTGAGCTGAATTCAAAAAAGCTGAGGTTTGCAGTTTTCTAAGCCACTCCAAATATTTTATACATATATTCAATAAAAATTATTGCAGTCCTACTGTGTACAAGGTCAGGTGCATAATTCTGAAATCAATAAACAATGACAGTTGTCAGCAACATGCTGGCTACCATAAAAACCACAGACAAAACTGAAGAGTAGACAAAATTTGTCCTTCTCCACATTTATGAACCCATTTCTTTTCTCCTGCCTCTGTTTTCCTGCCAGCTCCCCCTGGTGACCCACATCCCCTCTAAGCACTTCTCTCCTTCAGCTCCAAAATTCCCTCTGCCTCCAGTTAAAATTCATCCATTTCCTTGAGTACTCAGCTAATTGTTGATCTGAATACCTGATTAAAGTAATTTTTATACAAAGGTGTGAATGAGGCTTAAGTCCCACAGGGGCATTTGAATTTTAAAAGAAAAGCTTATTAACCCAAGTGATTATCTAATTGTAGAAAGGGGGTGGGTAGGAGATATTTTTGATAAGCAGACTGATCCTGTAGAAAAAAAGGGCTGGAGCTGGGATTCTGTAAAACTGGAGGAAGTCTATCAAGTGTGTAATCTGACAGGAAGTAAAGGACGTGGAGTTAACATTCAACCCAGCACTATCCACCTCCACAGCCTTTTCTCTCCCCCCTACACTCTCCAATCCTTAATAACCTTTTTTAAGTGGCCCTGTACCCTACAGTGCTCAGTCACATGGAGAGTACTTGATGAAGGAAGAGGATTGACACAGTGAACTCAAAAACTACAAATCTACAAATATAAACTTTTCTATAAAGACTTTGAATTCCTCAATCAACGAGCGTTTATGTACCAGGCAATGCCTTATGGGACAGTTTCTTATTGTCAGTCTGGTTAACAGTTCATGAAACTGAGACAAAGAGCATTTCAATAGGGCATAAAATAAAGTCGATGGTTAAAAACTAAGCCTAGGCCAAATCTAAATCTTCTTACTGAACCTGCCTCTGTACTTTTAATCCAGCACTGATGCCAAGGTGGGAGTGGGGTGCGGGTAGGGGGGCAAGGAGTTCAGGGAGTCCAGGAACCCCAGTAACCAGAGTCCCTGGAAAGCAGTCTGGAATGAATTCATGGATCCAAGCATTCTCTGAGTCAAGGTGGCAAAGATTTATCGTTACACTGTACAGCAGGAAAGAGTTCTTAGGGAACCTGCAACTTTAGAGGGTTCAGTTAAAGTTTATATAGGATAAAAGTGAAGTCCCTGTGAAATATGCTAACTAGGTGAGTCAGGGCAGGATTAGGGAGGAGTTATGGAGTGGTCAGTTCTTAAAGGAACATGCACTTTTAATATCTGCTATGCAGGCATATTGCCCAGAATTCACCAGGAAATAGCCCAAAGTGGGGGTTACATGGAGGTGTGGTTTTAGGCTTGAAATGTCACTAAGTCAGCTAGGGGTCAGGGGTGACCAAGCTGGCACCCATCTAAGTCATGTTTGACAAGATGAATGTTGGGAGTATTACATATGTCCCAAGCTAACAAGGGATTCAGAATGTATATAATGAGCTAGGGAGTTACTTATAGATAATCTAGTGAAGGATTCATAGGTGCAGCTTGTTATTTTACCAAGGGGAGATTTGGAGCTTGATCTTGAATGGTTGCTAGGCAGAGTACTAGCAGGGGAGAATGGGTAGAGATAATGCTTTGAGGCTAGGGAGAAATATGATTTTATAAACTGATTTTACAAACTGAGGTCTGAGCTCGGGCACCCAAGCACCCCATCAGCACCAGGAACCAGGCCATCCTTCCTGTTACCCTGCAAATTTGAAATCGAGATTGTGTATAGGAAATTCTCTAAATTGAAGAAAGGTGAACTCTAAATTTTTTAGGTGGTTTGGGGTATAACTGATGTTGTGTTCTCTCTAAAAACTAAAGGAACTGGGAGAGGAAGACAGATTACAAAGGGAAACACAATACTGCCTGGAAAATCTAGGTCCAGTTTATTCTCTAAAGTGAAGAGGGTACAGAAATCAACCTTCTGAAATTCTAAAATGTAAACCCTGCACTTTAAAAAGGGAAAGTTAGCTTTTTTTATAAACCTAGACAATCTCTATATTCCCATTTCATAAGATTTGTTAAATAAGCATATCGAAGTACCCAGGTGAATATAAAATATAACCTTTGTTTTCATTAGTATGATGCTGTCCTTAAAAAAGAAATTAGGTAAGTTTGGTTTATAGTGTAATTTTCCTATAAGGAGTATGGGGGGAAAAGGCTTTTGTTAGTTACTTTGTAAAGAAGATATAGGGCTATCTGTTGTGGTGTCATAAGAAGTTACTACCTTAAATTTTGTGGACAAATAAGGAAGTTCTTACATGAAACCACACACACAGAAGATGTATCTAGTACTTTAAGTATTTAATTTTCAAAAAGATAAAAAAAACAATTAAGTACAGAGTTCATCCGTACGAATCTTACACATATTAGTCAAGTACAGATGATGTGTTTTGCTATAGGTTGTAGTTGTCACTACGTTGTTTTTAATGACTCAGTTGTTTTGACCTCAGTTTCATATATTTTTTTAAATTTATGGTGAATAAAATGAAGATAGTTTTTAAAAGTGAAACTCAGTCTCAAGCTACCGAGTTTCCAAATTGTGATGATTTTTCCAATGGCAAATGAAATAACATGGTCTCTAAGCAGTTGGTGAATCAGGGGAATTTGAACATGATGATGGGGGGAAGGGGGACACTTATAACTAGTGTTATAATTAGGGGTCTGTTGATTCTTCAGTTTAAATGCCATTGTTGAAAGATTTTTTAACTCAGATGTCAAAGTCTGTGGCCAGCCAAAATTTGGCATGCTAGAACTTAGCCCAGAGAAACATTATGTTCTACAAATTTAAAAACCAAAACCTGTTAAGAACAGAAATGTTGGGATTGGGTTTATTCCTCATGAATCAGAACCAGAATGTCATCAGATAACAACCTCCTCTTTGCAAAGGGAAGCAAGTAATGCAGGTGGATGGTAGTAGGGAGTGTTTATTTATGTGAAAGACTAAGGGGAAATTATTATTTAACTCTGTAAAATGGATAAGATGTATTTTAAAAGCATTTTTTCCTTTAAGATCTCAAAAAATTTTAAATATCTCTGCTAATTAATCCTTGAAACATTCATGTGAGATAAATGAGGAAGAGTTATCAGTTATTTTCTTCTAGTTGAACTAGAAAAGAATCTTAGCTCTCCTTCTAGTGTTGTAGACATGAAATGGAAATGAGGATTAAGGACACTAGTACCATCTTTCTTTGAGTATTTGATAAAGTCTAGTGGAAAGAGCCCTGGATTTAGAATCAAGGGACTTGGTTTTGAAACTTGAATCTGCTGCTTACCATGCATGTGACTTCGATCAAATCTCTTTTCCTTTTGGGCCCCCAATATCCTCATAAGGAAAGGGCTCATCCATTTCTGACATTATATAACTCAAAAAACTCCCAGCATAACATTTTTGCTTTTTATTTTTTTAAGGACCTCTTCCACAATTAATTCTTTGTTCCATCATGGACCCAATTGTTGAAATATTTCCTAATATTCTTTTAATATACTATTTGAATTTTGGGCAGCTAGGTGGCACAGTAGGGTACTGGGCCTCATCTTCCTGAGTTCAAATCCTGAGACACTTACTGCTTGTGTGACCCTGGGCAAGTCACTTGGCCCTGTTTGCCTCACTTTCCTCATCTGTAAAATGAGCTGGAGAAGGAAATGGCAAACTGCTCCAGTATCTTTGCCAAGAAAACTCCAAACTCCAAAACTCGCAAAGAGTTGAAAACTGAACATTTGAATTCTACTTTCTTACCATTTCAAGAAAAACTACTTTACTGATAGATCTTTTTCTACTCTGATTTTATCAATACCAATATGACTGAGAATATCTCTTTATTTGTCCATTTTATCCTAATTAAGGTTTTTTATTACCCAGAGAGGTAACTTGGCCGAGACAGTAACATGGAATATTTGACTTGGTCATTGAGATTCATGTATTGTCACGTAGCAGTCTTGTGGGATTGGCTCAAAGGACAGGAAAGGCTCAATGAGAGAAAGACTTATAGCTCCCCCTGCCTATAATGGGTAAGGAACTGTGGTGGGGTTCCTAGTCAATCAAAGAAAAGTAAGGAATACTAAGTGGAAGACTTGGAAAGTACCAAGGCCAAACCTTGTTTAGATAGATAGAGAGATCACAGCCTACTTGCTGTGATCTGGGTGTTAGAATATCTGTCCTGTAGAACCAGTACTCATAATCATCCTAAGAATTTGGAGAGAGCCTCCTTCTTGTAATTCCTGGATGGGATAGTGACTGGAAAATATGTTACTTGGTGACACCTATCCCTGTCCTTAGCCAGCTCAAAATTTTTTTCACAATAGTGTATTCTAAACTTTTTCTATTCAGCTGAATTTGGAAGAACGGATGGCATTGTTCCAGGAAAACGGTTACAGTGCCAGCTTATAATGTAAAAGTATTAATAATTTAATCCACTATTGAAATGTTAAAATATGTAGCAATTAATATGTACCAAGCCTAATAGAGAACAAATACCTCCCTAACTGTGGTTAAATCACTTAATCTAGAACAAACTTACCAGTCAAACCAGTTTTTTAAAAATGAAATACTTCCACCTATGGAAACAATTAACTGTAGTATAACTGACAGGCTTTATAGTAAGATATTTAAAGAGAGCACCCCTAAAATTCCCTTCTATTCTATCTGAAAACTCTTTCCTATGACAGTGTTTTGCTTTTTGATGATGCAAATGGGAGGGGAGGCCGTAGCTGAGTATGAGGAGAGGTGGGGAACATAGAAGTAGAGTCTTAAAACCCTCTTCCAAATGCCTGGACATTTGGAATTGAAAGAAAAAGAGCAGAATAAGGTACCATGTATTTAACACTATTCTTCTAGTACTGTGATGTGGCGCTCAATGCTCCAGGGGCCCTAGAGCAAGTGTTACAAATGCAACCAAAGCTCTCATGAAAATGAGCCTCTTAGCAGTGTGTGTGAGCTGGTCTGCAATGGCCTTAGGAAATCCCCCCAGCTATTCATGTCCTTTTTATCCTCTCTTCCCCTCCTTGACCAGAAATGAGCAGGTATTTACTTTGTTATCCTGTTCGGTGTTTATTCATTTATTTCATCTCATCATTTTTCACTTTCCACTATACGTATTCATCTCTTTTAGTGTGACTTTAAGAATGTATATTTATGCCCAAGTACATATTTATGATTGTGACAATTTTACATGCGAGTTCGTTTAACTTAAAGTATTTTCAGCTACATTTCTAGTACCTAGCACTCCACTCCCACCATATCTGTTATATAGCTTGGCTTGATTTGACACATTAGATGCATTCCTGAAAAATGATTCATGCAAAGTGAATATTTCTATATAGAATATTGTTTTGCATTGACTTCCATTATATTTGTGGACATATGTTCCCATACGGGGGAAAATGATCTAGTCCATAATAAAGATCAGATGTATGATATTTTGTAGGTTCATAGAAGCTCTGTGCTAGAAGGAACTTCAGACCCAAGCCTTACCTGGAGAGGAATCTCTACTACAGATTTACATGTGAAAAGTTAAATAAAAATATACATCTATTAAAATATATTAAAATGCATACTCAGTCAACATATATTTGTTAAGTACCTTTCTATGCCAGGTACTGGTGATATAGTGGAAAGAACCCTAACGCTGGAATCAGTGGACCTGGATTCACATTCTGCCTTTGACCTTTGCTACTTGAGTGACTTTTCAGCAATGAGGTTAACCTCCTTGGGCCTCAGTTTTCTTATCTATAAAATGAAGAAGTTGAACTGGAAAATTTCTGATGTCCCTTCTTGTTCTAGGTCTCTGTGATCCTTTAAGATACATTTGCAAAGAATAAAACAATTCCTACTCAAGGAATTTTTATCATAATGACAGACAAGTGCCTCTATAAGTAGATACACAATAAATATAATTAAATGAGAAGTTAACTGTAAAGTAGTTTGAGAAGAAATACACTAGTAGTTGTGGAGAATCAGGAAAGGCTTTGAAGACAAATGTTACTTAAGTTGCTACCTGACGGAAGAGAGGGATTTTATGAAGCAAAAGTAAAGAGGGGAGAACTGTATTCCAGTATAAAAACATAAAAAGAGAAGATGGAGTGTTGAGTGGGAGGCACAGAGAAGTCAGTTTGTGGAGATCGAAGAGTACAGTAGGGAGATTAATATATAATAAGGCTGGAAAGATAGGATGGAGCCAAATTATGAAGAGTTTTAAAATCCACACAGAGTTTAGATTTAATGCCAGTGATAATAGGGAGACACTGAAGTGTACTGAGTAAGTGAATAGCACATCTGAGCATAAGGAAAACCTCTTCAACAATTTGGTATCAGGATGGATTGGAATATGGAGAGACTTGGGGCAAAGAGATAAATTAGGAAGTCACTGGGATAACCTAGACAAAAGACAATGAGCACCTGAACCAAGGTAATGTCTGTGGAATTAAAGAGGAGGGACTCAATGCATGAGGTATAATAGAGATAAGAATGACAAGATTTGACCACTGTTTAGATGTGTGGCATCAGGAAGAATGAGGAGCTAAAAGTAAATCCCAAGGGTGAGAACCAGAGAAACTGCAACACTGGTGGTGCTTTGGACAGAAATAGGGAAATTTGGAAGAGAGCTGCATTTGCAGGGAAAGAAAGTGGGTTCTCATTGTGATATACTAAATTTGAGGTGTCTACAGTGCAGTGCACTTGTTTCAGAATGTTCAACAGGCAATTGATGATGGGATCATCCGAGTTTCTCAGAAGAGAAACTAGGGCTGGATATATAGATCTGTCAGTAATCTATATAAAGGTAATAATCAAACACAGGAGTTTAAGAGGCCTATAAAAAGAGAAAATGTAGAGAGAGAAGATAAGAGGGTCGAGGACAGAATTTTGCAAAATGTCCAGAATTAGAGGAGAGAAACCAGCAGAAAAGATAGAAGAGCATTTAGACAGTTTGGAATAGAACCAGAACTAAGTAGCGTCATGAAAACTCAAAGAGGAGAGCAGGCCTGAGAAGAGAGGATGGCTAGTAGTGTCAGATACAGCACATAGGTCAAAAAGAATGAGGACTAAAACAGGACCATCAGATTTGGCAACTGAGAGATCATTGGAGAGAACAGTTTTCATTGAGTAATAAAGTCAGAAGTCAGATTGCAAAGGGTTGAGTGAGAGGAGAGGAAGAAGAGACAATGAGCATAAACAGCTTTTTCTAGGAGCTTGGCTGAAAAGGGAGGAGAGCTAAAGGACAATAGCTTGAGGGAGGCAGTAGAGCCTGGTGAAGGATTTTTAAGACTGACAAAAATTTGGGTATCTTTGAAGTCATTAGTGAAGGAACCAGTAGATAGAGAGACATTGACAATTAGAAAGAGGAAGAGGGAATACAGAGAGAGGGAGAGATGATGCAGACTGCCAGAGAAGATGAGAAGGAATGGGATTAAACACACATGTAGACAGTGGACCATCTTGACAGAGACTGGGAGGAAGAAGGGGAGAGTGGAGAAGATGTCAACAAATTATGAAATGAAAAGGAGAGAAGAGGGAGCTTTCATTGGATGGCTTCAGTCTTCTCGGTAAAGTAAGAAAGACAATACTCCACTTTGGTTGGAGGGCAGAGAGAGATGGGAAAAGCTTGAGGACTGAATGTAAAGTTTAGAAAAACTTCTGTGAAGAATAAGATAGAGACTCAAGGAGGAATAAAATCATTGCCATGATAAAATGAAGTTCCACTTACAGCTGACTACCATGAATTTATAATAATCCCAGTTTTGTGATTTCCTCAAACTTTAGCAATCCACAGGTGTGAGCAGTGGAGGTAGATGGTGAGAGTAACCCAGGGCTAAAGGAATGCATAGTTTTAGGACAAGTAAGTGAGGAATTGGAGAGGCCAGTGTAGAGTTGAGCTGGCTAACTGTAGGGTCAGTGAAGGGTAATGGTTTGAAAAAATACTGAGGGGTAGAAAGACTACAGGTCACAGTGAGGGTGAAAGAATACTTTCAGCAGGGGTGAGGCATAATAAGAGATAGAATGATAAGATGTTATAGTCAGTGTGGAACTGAAACATTTGTAGATAATGATGAGATCCAGAATGTGACTATCTCTGTGGGGGGGACAGGGGCTCAGGTGAATTAAGTCATAGAACACATGTTTTAGAAATCGGAGCATTAGGAAAGTTAGGGAGTTTGAGCTATTATCATTATGAAAATTCAGGTCCTCTAGTCTAAGGACAGAAGTTAAGGAAAGGGGGAAGACAAGAAGCCAAGAGAATTCCTTGAGATAGTATCAGAAATGATCAAGGGGCCAATATATAGCAACAACTCTCATCTAATCTGGGTAGAAAATCTGAATAGAATAAATATCAAGAAAGTTATTTGTGGGTTGATAGCAATAAAGGACAAGTCTGAAAGTGGCAGTGAGTAAAACAAGTCCTCCTCTAGGGCCAGGGTGTTGGAAGGTGTAAATGAGGATATTGCCAGTACTGGAGAGTGTGGCCAAGGATGCCATAGTGTCATTGGGGGGCAAGGTCTCAGTGAGAGCCATTATTTGGAAGGAGGATGAGGAAAAAAGGTCCATAATTAAGGGAGTTTTTTCAGTATGGAATGGGAATTTCAAACAGCACAGGAACAAGAATGGAAGATATCAGAGTAAGACATTAGTAGAGTAAGTTTGAAGAAGATGGGGATGAAAGAATTTGAAGTTGCAGTTGAGGCAATTTTCTATAGAGCTGGTGATTGAGTAATCCAGGAATAGAGAATAAAACATTGTTTGAGATTGTTAGCCACGGGATGGTAGATTCTAGGTGAAGAAGAATGCTCCTAGTCAAGAAAGGGATTTGTTGGTGGGCTAGCAGCAAGTGTGTTGGACTTTAGTCATTCCTGCTTGCTCTTTCTGTGTTGGAGGCAGGAAGGAGGTAGTACTGACTTGAGACTTGGGCCTGGAATGTTATTAACAGTCACAGTTAGTAAGAACGTTGTTTCTTCAAACAATTCAGCCAAACTTGACATTATATACAGGTGAAGTTTAGATTAAGAAATAATAATTTGCATGGCAGTTGTAAATGTTTAGCTGTCAACTAATATTAGAAAGGGGGCGGCTAGGTGGCATAGTAGCTAAAGTGCCAGACCTGGAGTTAGGAAGATGTGAGTTCAAGTCCAGCCTCAGATGTGTGACTCTGGGCAAGTCACTGAAACCTATTTGCCTCAATTTCTACATCTGGGAAATGAACTGGAAAAGGAAACCACTCCATTATCTTTGACCAAGAAAACCCCAAAATGAGGTCATAAAGAGTTGGACGTGACTGAAACAACTGAACAGCAACAATATTGGAAAGACCAACAGTCTTTTTCTTCTGTGGACTGATTGATAGGGAAGAGGCTTTGAATTCTTAATACCTAATCAGAAAAACATTTATAACATTGAATGCCCCAGCCTGGGTCTTGGAAGAGTTTTTCCCCTGTAGCTCCAGCTTTGATGGATAGAGCACAATACCCCATATATGAATTGGTTCTCTGCTGTGCTATATTGAACATGTAAATCTGACTTAACCCTCCCTGAGTAAAAATGTATAGAGAGAGATGGACGTGCACAAAGCTTCACAGATTCACCAGTAGTTTTCTTCTTCAGTATATAGCTCATACTGTACTTTATATCTCTATATCAGTATGCCATTAATAAAATATGTGATTGGAAGAGGTAAATTCATTATCAATTGAAGATAAGGAATAACAGGTAAATAGCTTGGTTACTGGACCTGTACTCAAGAAAAATAAAAAGACCTACAGGAAGGCCTTCTAGTATATTGAGTAAATCCTCTGTTGAAAACCTGTTGGATATCATGGACAAGAATTGCACAGGATGAGAAGGTACATATGAGTTATAATAAGTACTAATAAAGGGAATGCTCACATTGACGAGATCTAATAATGTCCTAAAATCTATAACTGATGCCCATTCTGTAATGCCTTAGGGTCATGTGGGCCAACTGAGAGATCAAGGATGCTATTTATGTAGAATAATATATTTATCAATACCTTGTTCTTGATTCTATGAAAGATTTACATGCCTAAGAAATGCACATTAAACTAAGGAACAGACTTGACCTAGAATATGATGCCAAGGCTGAAATGTGTGGGATTATGGTACCCAGCTAAAGATTTTCATAATATGCTTCCACAGTACAATTAAACGGTGTCCTTTAAAAATTTCTACCTTCGTTGTAGATAAATAGCAAGTATTGAGAAAAAAATGTAGTAGTTGCACAGTCTGTGCTACTACCACAGGTGAAGACTTATAAAGTATAGAATGATGAAGCTATTGTCTTGAGTTGGCTGCAGCTGCTGGGAGGAGAGCTTCTGTTCAGGTATCTTCATGTTTTTTTTTTCTTCTACATACAGAGAGAACTGAGAAAAGGACACACAATTTTAAAAAGTCATTCTCATTGCTGTCAGGAGGAAAAGCAAAATTCAACTATAGCAGTTTCATGTTTTTTATTGTTGGCACAAAATCTTGGTTTTCTAACCTGTCCCAGCTACTGTACACAGATTTCCATGACTTCTCAGCATCATGTTGTCTTAGGCAACATCAAAGAATTATACTTGATTTCTAACATTTTACAAAAGAAAGGATAAGTGAAAAGGTCTTCTGAATTTCTGTCCTGTATTTGAAATCAACTGCATGCCTGTATTCTGCAAGCGATAAGTAGCTTTGGTTGCCATGAATTTTACCTAGAAAGCCAAGAAAATTCTAACTATATACTATGGTTTAGTCTGGCTGTATTGGAGTGTTTTGGAGTCTGGCTATACCCCTGGGGGAATGAAGTAGTTTCCGTAGTAGACCAAGTTGTATTCTGCAACCTTGCAGAAATTGGATGTGGGACTTTATTTCTACTTTTCTAATTAATAGGAAGAGCATGATATGGAGAGTCAGAAGACCTAAATTGTAGGCCTAGGTCTAGCATTAACTTTCTCTGTGACCTTGGGTAAGTTACTTCCTCTGTCTGACTTTTAGTCTCATCTCTAAAAGAAAGGACTGTCCAGATGAACTCTAAAGATCCTTTTGACTCTAAAGTTTCATGAATCTGTGATTCAAAGCCTTTAGATTCAAAGAACTACACACTTCATCATAGATATTTCAACAGCTTATTCTTCAAGAAGTTTCTTTGTATTTATGACTATACCTTAAAAAATACATATAGAAGACATAAAATGATGAGAGTATACTTTGCGGAAACTGCACAAACTTGTGAATTGATGGTAAGATTGGTCACATAACTCTATTTACAGCAGAGATTTTTATTGGCCAGATAGAATCCCAACTTTCTTATTCGCATACTGTCCAACATGAATTCATGCTCAAAAACATAAATACATAATTAATAGAGCCAGTACAAGTTACAAACCAACAAAAAGACTATGGTGCTTACTCATCATCAAGCTTTGAACAAATTTTTAAAATCTATGAAGTTTTCTCCAGGCTTATTTTTGGCTCTTAATAATGGACCCAACATGTTGAGTTGTTTTTTTTTTAGCAATTTCATCAACATTACCTAGGAGACATACTCAACAGGAAATGTCAATGCAACAAGAAGCAACAGCTTGGTCTTAGGTCTAGCCAGCTGACCTATGTGAACACAGAAGCTTTGTCTACTTCAATCACGATTTTGTAGTAAAGTATGTATTCAGCAAGAGCTACATGTTCTTCTATGTCATACAGTATCCTAAAGCAAAGCGGCCTCAGGACAAAAGAAAATTCTTTAGGCCACATTTTATAGTCTTAAACAATGTGCTGTAGCTAAGGGTAATGAGAGGCAAGAGTCAAAAACCAAGCAGCTACATACTTATCAGTAACAGAAAGGTGGACCTTTTGGAATAAAGATTTTGTTAAGCAAACTCTGCCACCTATTCCACTTTTTATCATCTCTGTAGAGAGAATAGTCTTCCACCTGGAAAGGTTTTCAGAATTCATTAATTACATCATTTCATTATCATTTCAGACATGTTCCTTCTTATTAGGAAGAACTGAAGCCCAGGGTAGGAAAGACAAGATGTAGTGCCTACACAGCTTAAATAAGTTCAAGTCTCTAGTCCCAAATGAGTTAAGTTTATTTACATTTTCATTTAAAAGCGTTTTTCAAACACCCACTTTGTATAAGGAAATATGATAAAAAGTTTTAGGTTTCAGAGATAAGTCACAGTTCCTGTGAGTGAGGACCTTAACATCTATTAAGGCAGATAAGAAAAGTACAGTTTTTCAATACTTTTAGAATCTGTGGTTTTGTTGGTGTGTATATATCACACTTCGAGCACCTTCATAGACAGTCACTGAGAGCTGCTGTTGCCAAAAACTTCATCACTCTCTGGTTAGTCAGGTAAATAACAAATGTCTCTGAACTCAGTTCACCTGATCCCTGGACAGCCCATCTGTCACTGAATCTATACTCGAATCCTTTCCAGCTTGACAACAACTTCCAGAGGTGGTGCTGGCATAGCCTCTTAGAGTCCAAGGTCACATTCATATCACAATGAGGCAACAGGACTCTAATGGCAAGCATTCAAGACAGTTATATTGATACAAAGTAGAACGTGATAAGTACCATATAGTAGCCTTGAATGATGGGCTATAACCAGCAAAATTTAACAGTGGTAAATGTCAAGTCCTGTATGTGGCTTAAAAATGACAATAATTACTTCAGAGGCCTGACTTTTTTTAAGTTACATTTTTATTTCCAATTATTAAGTATTTTTATTCCCCACTGGGGGAAAAAGAAATATAAAAAAACACTTATAACAAATACACTTGATCAAACAAAACAGATTTCTGTACTGGTCACATCCAAATACATGTATCATCTTTCTTATTAATCTGTCACCTCTCTGTTGTGAAGTGGGCAACATATTTTATCATTGGGTCTCTGGAATCATGGTTTTTTATTGGATTGATCAGAAGGACTGTCATTTGGAAGAAGAATTAGACTTATTCTGCCTGATCCTAGAATATAGAACTATAATCTACTGATAGTGGAAATGACTGGAAGGAAGGAAGGAAGGAAGGAAGAAAGAAAGAAAGGAAGGAAAGCCCTTAAAATAAATAAACCATGAAAAACCAGTCCATATGTTGGACATGTCCAAAAATGTTTACTTCCTTCTGCGTCTTGAAGAGTCTATCACCTCTCTTGTCACAAAAAAGGTACTTTAAAAGTAAGGCATATTTTGTCATACTTTGAATTATGGCATTTTATTATTGTGGTGGATAGCTTGCTTCATTGTGAGTCCTCTTCATTTATACTTGGTCTTTGCACTGATCAAAATTCTTAAGTCCTTCAAAATTGTTTTTTTCTTTAAAATTTTGTTAACACACACGTATATGTCGTTCTACTGATTTTATTTCCTTCACTCTACATTGTTCATCTAAGTCTTCCCAGATTTATCTGAAAATAACACTTTTATAATTTCTTGTGGAGCAATAATATTTCTCTGTAGTAAAAGAACACAATTTGTTCAGCCACTACCCACTTGATGGGCACTTTCTTTGTTTCTAAGTCTTTGACACTACAAAAAGAGTGACTATAAACATTTTTTGTACATACAGTTCTCTTTCTTTGATCCCTTTGGGCTGTAGACTTAGGCAGGTATTGATAACATTGAAGCAAAGAATATATACAGTTTAGTAACCTTTGTGTGTAATTCCAAATTGCTTTCCATAATGACTAGACCAATTCATAGCTCCACCATTAATGTACTTTAATGTGCCTGTTTTCCGGCAGTCTCTCCAACAACTGCCATTTTCCTTTTGTAATTATTGTCAATCTGATGGGTGTAAAGTAGAACTTCAGGGCCATTTAAATTTGCATGTCTTTACTTAAGGCAGTTGAATTAAGAGATGTCTTAAGTCACTTCCACCTCTAAGAACCTACTAAATACATTAGATTATATTATGTTATATAGTCATGTGTATAATATCATATATTATTTATATGTGTGTGTGTGTGTGTGTGTGTGTGTGTGTTGCTGTACCCATGGGCCATTTGAAATAAAAATGAGTGACTATTTTAGGATATAATAAAGACAATTCAGATAGTCATTATGTACCAGCTTTCTTTGTACTCATAGTTTTCCTTTAAATTTATCAATGAGCATCCAGGAAGACCTAACTCAACAATAATTCTGAAGAGGATATCCAAAGGGGAAATTACCACTGCTAGTAATAATTCCTTTTACCACTTAGCTCTTCTGTGTGCTACCTATTAATATCACTTGGTTTTAAATATCAGTTTATTAAATTTTTAGGATAGTATCCTACCCCTTTTGCATATTGGAAAATGGACACTGAGAGGGACTAAATTACAATTCTTTGTGTAAGCCAAGAGGATCTGTTATTCTTGTCTCTAGCTAGTATAAGGTATCTTTACCACCATGAGTGTATGTGTTTCTGGACAGTAAATGAAACATACCAAGCAAAGACTTTGCTTTTAGGAGCTTTAGGGTCTCATGGTATGAGTGGTATGATTATGAACAGTACCATACAGAACAATCAAAGGGTGACTAGTAGTCATTTTCAGGAGAACCAGAGAGGTGGAAAAGGGGTTGGTATTCATTAATTGGGAGCTTGTTCCACGTGTAAGGGGCATGGGTGTTGGTACTGAGAGGGAGATTGGAATAGGATGATGCTAAATCAATTTACAGGGAGCTGGGAAGAATCATTTGAATGAAGTTCATATGAAGAAAGACTTTCCAAGTTAAACCAAAAGAGGTGCTTCAAAAGTGAAACAAATCATGCCATATTTTAAGTGATAACATTTTACTGTTTTATGCACAGAATAGGTATGACTTTTGAACTAATGTTGAGATTTAATAAGCCTCATTCATAGTAAATAAATTAACTTTACATTCTCCTCTTTATGGTATTTCTTCATTTTCTGATTTGATCCTGCAGACTTTCATTAGAAAAAATAACTCATGCTTTTCTGCTCTTCAACAAAAGGGATATCTCATGATCCTCTGTAAGAATTCCTCAGTTTCTTCTTTAAGAAAATGTTTAAAAGGCTCCCTTAAGATTCTAATGCTATGGCTTTGGCTACATGATGTCAGAATAGCTGGTTGAAGACGGGAAAGTAACTCAGTCTTTTAAATGTTTTGTCTACCTGACAACAAACATCTGGACGATTGATTGAATTTTTCACTTTTCTACCATATGTTTGGCATAATTTAGGTGGAGTACCTGGTTTAGAATGCCAGTGTTCTTCTATGGAAGGGACTGGGTTATTTTTGCTTATGATTTTTACCAAAATTTTCTGATTAGGTTTATTAAACTGGGCTTCCTTTTCCATTTCTTTTGTAGTAATAAGAGCACTAAGTAAGAAAGGAAAGGGTTTGCAAGCAAGCTGGATTAATAAATGTTCTGAAAATTATGAGGTGAAACAGTTAATCAGTTCCGGACCTATTCTTGACTTCCTATTCTAGGAACCTATAGTTTTCAGTGCTGATTTTTGTAGTAGAAACTATATACAGTACTAAAAAGAAAACAGCTTATGAGGAGATCATCAGCTCTTGAGATATCTGCCCATTAGAAGAAACAAGACCAGAATGTTGGCCCCAAGGAAATGGTTTAGAAATGTGTTCATTTGATAACTGATTAACAAAATCTTAGATTTAGATGGTTACCTTTCTTTCATTTCCAAATATTCTCAATAATTATGCAAGCTTCAGACATGATTGTGTGTATGTGTGTGTACATATGCTTTGAAAACGTACACAAACATTTATGACAGGAAGTGAAGAATGCCATATTCAGGGAAAAATTAAAGAGACATGATGTAATTATCCAAACTGGAATTAAGCCAACTAATAACCCATATGTTAACACTACCGTCATAGTGCTAAAAATACCATCACATATATAACTGCCCTGGGTGATCAAGACCATCTCTTTTTGTGTTATTCATTTTTCTGCAGCAGAGTATCATATATGTTGGGTTATACACTCACAATTATACAACTGAAGAGCAAGATAATCCTTGATTATTCAACAAAATATTTACTATTATTCCTAAAACTAAAACTAAAATACTGTGGATGGCCGATATCATCCTTGAAGTGTTGCACTCAAGCAATCTTGAGTCCTGAATTTTGCAATTCTCTCCTCTGGCCCTTTCCAACAGAGTTGTATTTATGTATCCGGTTCCCTCTTTGTTAATGGGGAACAAGTATAAAGCTATACTTCTTTAAATGTAGCATCCACCGGGAATCTTCATGGTCTGGATATACATTTGCAGCAAACCTCTAACCTGTTATATTCTCTACTGAGGCCACATCAAGATTTAGGTTACTTCTACCCTAACATCAGAACAAATGCTTTAATGGGGTTTTTTTTGTTGTTCAGAATCAATTGAATTTTGCTTTAGTCATGTTGCTTTAGTCATGTCACTTCTACTGTTGAATATATTGATTTGTTCATAATCCACGTTGCTATGACTTTGACTCTTAAGCATACTTCTAGTGGCCCTGATTTTTTCCCCCTCTTCCCTTCCTGAGAAACAATTTAGTTGTTTCAGCATTGCTGAAAAACACTTCTTTCTTTTATATGTACCATAATTCTTGTCCTAGGAAAAGGAACTTAATCTTTCCAATTTCTAATAACACCAGATGACCCACTTTCTTTGCTAAAGCAAGTTGTACCTCGTAAACCCTCTTGTCCATGCTCCCGTCCTTTTAAAATTGGGACTTTAGTTAACTATTCTCAGGAAGAGGATCCTGACTGAAAAATTGTCACATGGACCAAAGAAGAAAACTTTAAATTCGTGGGCAAATAACGCGCTATTGCTGTTCTATTAACTTTTTAGTGATTGAAATATGAGAAAAGTTGCCCACAGCGAGTCTTCCAGGTACACAATCTTCTTGTCAGTGATTTAAGACTAAGGGATTATCTCTTTCACCCTGCAATGTTCCTATACTTTAGAAATTAGTCTGTGTGAGATTTCTGTATCTCTTCAAATGATGGCATACAATAGATGTTCATAGAGTGGATTATAAACCCCCGAATAAAGCTGTTAGAGATTAGTTCACCAACCTTGGCCAGTTTGGAATGGGATGCAACTTGTCCATCTCTGAGGTGGTCTTACTGATTTACTGATTTGCTCCAGAATGTGACTCATGAATATGACTTAATTCCCTAGCACCAACATCCAAAAAAAAAAAAAGTCATTATACTAAACTATTTTGACACCTTGAAGTGAGGGAAGATACCATGGTTTGGGAGGGCTAATTTGCAGGATGGATGAACTCTTTTTGGAACAACTGTCCCATTCTTTTAGAGGCAAAGGTGGTTTTCCCCTACCTTATTTTGTCTTGCAGGTCTGAGAATTTCAGAGTATAGTAGAGGGACAAAATGGGAAAAGCACTGAAGTAGGAGTTTGGAGACTTGGGTTCTAGGCTAGACTCATTAAATGGGTTTGCTTCTTTGGTCAAGTTACTTCATTTCTCTCTGCCTGTTTCCTCATCAGTAAAATGCAGGGATTAAATGATATCATTTCTAAGGTGCCTTTCGCTCTAACATCCTTTGTGATGCCTTAAATGTCTCCAGTGTCTGCCATGAAGCGTTTTGCTTGCACTGTTTGTCACTAGGATTAATCCATTTTACCTGCACTTTGGAGTGCAACCAGTGAGTAGTAGAATGAATAGATTGTTTTGCACCTTTTATTACATCAGAACTTTTGCCTTTTTAGACAAGAGTGTACTGTGCCTGAAATCCGTCTGCTTGTCTGCCTGCCCACAGAATTTGTCTCAGTTCACAGCTGACCGTAGCATCCATCTACCTCTAAGATCTAGATTCAGTATCAGTCTGTACCTGTCTTGTCTCTGCAGCTTCTGTCTGGTAGACTCGACCGTCGTTAATAAACTTTCATATACTCCCTGTATTGCTTTATCCATTTGCACCTGCACATAAGCAGCTCTGGTTCATGAAGAAAAGGAGGAAATTCCATCTTTTAGAGAGGGCCTCCATATAACACCATTTGTGTTTGTACTTTTTGTTTGGTTGTAAGTTTTAATAGTCCCCCTTTGAGGATTTGTCAGTACGAGCAGCATTGCTTATCAGGACACACCAACAGTCTTTTTGTAATATTCGCTTTTCCCCTTTGGTTCAGCCGAGCCTGCTGACAGATCATTCAAATCCAATTGTTTTATGTCTAAGCCGAACAGCTAATTAAAGTAGGGATGATTAACCTGACTGGCAGTGTCGCTCTCTCTCCCTCTCTCTCTCCCTCTCTCCTTTTCTCTCTCCCTCTCCTTTTCTCTCTCCCTCCCTCCTCCTGTTCTAATCAGTCTTTTTTTTCTCACACTCTCCTTCCTTCTCTCCGTCTCTCTCTCTCTCTCTCTCTCTCTCTCTCTCTCTCTCTCTCTCTCCCTCCCTCCCTCTCACCCCCCCCCCCCGTCTCTTGCTCTACTGTTTTTTTTTTCTCTCTCTCTCCTAAACGTGGTCTGCTTGCTGATGGCAGAATGGCACTCGGAGATTTGTGCATTGTGTCTGGTTTCCTACGGGCAGGCTGACCCAGTGCCTCCAGGGACTTATCAATAGACCACTCAGAAGAGACAGAGACAGGAGAAAGGAGGAGGGGTGGGGGGAGAGAGAGAGAATCAATATCAAGAATAGAAGGAGCTCCGAAGCCATTTTTTTTTTAAAGAAGTATCGGGACTTGGGAGAGGGTGACAAAGAAGGTTTTTCAAAGAGGCAGTGGAGGAGGTTCTAATAAATTTGGAAGGAAACAGTTCCCTGTCTTGGGAAAAGGAGAACTCCTGACTGATTAGCATTCACACCAGGTATGAGATGTTCGCTACCCCTTATCACCATGTCGCAACCGAGATGGAAGCGGTTGGGTTTTTTGGGGGGGGGGGTAGACGGATGGGGGGGGAGACGTAGCTTGTATTTTGCAATGTTTGTTGTTGGGGGCTATCGGGGGACGGGAGGAAAGAAGCTATGGGCATTTATGTGATGGGAGTAGGAAGAATGGAAGCGGGGGGGAGAAGAGTATGGAATATGTTACTGTCTCCTCTTTCTTTGTGCACCCCCGGGGGGTTATCCAAGTTCATTTCTAGCAGGTGGATTGAGAAGGGAGTTACTTAACGCTTGACCGCCAGTTTTGAAAAAAAAAGAAAAGGAAAAAAAAGCTGCTTCCTATGTCTATTAAAGGAAGCTCCAATTCTCTCTCTCTCTCTCTCTCTCTCTCTCTCTCTCTCTCTCTCTCTCTCTCTCTCTCTCTCCCTCTCCTCTCCCCCTCTCCTTTCCCCACTCTCCTCTCTCCCCCTCCCTATCCCTCTCTCCCCCTCTCTCCCTTTTTTTTTTCCTCCTAACCAGACAGCGGGAGGGTTTCTGGCTCCCAGCCAGCCCAAAAGCCTCTAAGTGTTTTGCACTTGTTTCAGGGAGTCGCTGCCCGGGGATTTTTCAGCATTTTCACTAGAGAACAAAGAGTTCTTTACAAAAGAAAGGGGGTGGGGGGTGATGGGGGGAGTGAGCTTAATGTCTGATATATGTTTTTCTATTTTTATTAGTTTTTTTTTTCCCTTAAAAGGGACAGGAACAGAACATTGGCTCTATAGAGACACAAAGACATTCAGTTATCTTCCCTCCTCCCCCCTCAGAAATGTAAAATTTTAAAAGGGGGGAAGATCTGTTGAGTTTTTAATATTGCTCATTTCTCTTACAATCTCTCTAAATCCAGCTGTTCTGTACTGAGTTTATGCTATTTTTAATCTCACAGTAAAAGTTGTTCAGGACACAGCTTCTCTCTCCCTGTGTCACTGCCTCACTTCTCTGCCTTTCCTCATTCTCCAGAATATTGTGAAGGAAAAGAAAAACTACACAGAAAATCAAGTCACGGGGGGCAGAGCACCCCCACTCTCTGCCATTTAGGTAAAAAGTTGATCACGCCTTAAGGTGTATCAGTTCCCCAAATTTAGGAGAGGGGCATGTGCATTCATTCATAGCAGTTTTTCTGCCCGTCTTCTTAAAGGGCATCACTTATTCAGTCTGTCTGTTGTTTAAGGTAGGAGGTAGGGGTATTTTTATCTTAGTTTCTCCCTAATTTCCTAAATGACAACACACCCCTGGAGAGACTGCTTTCCCTGTCCTTAGTATGCTTACTTCTGTAAGGCTTTCAAAATAGTTCTACTTGTTTTTAGATTTAGACTTTGATCCATTTTGTTTTTTAAATATTTCTTCAGTGTACTCTTTTCATTTGTAGCAAACAGACCAGCTTAATTTACAAATTAATACTTTTGCAATGAAAAAAATGCTGAAATTTTAATCATATACAGTATGAGTGGAAAAATATTGCCACAATTCCATACTCGGTCTATTTTGTATATTTGTACTTACAACTGAGGTTTATGTTTCTACATTGTTTAATCACAGACTCAAGAAAATCTTACTTTTCTAAGTCTTAACTATTATGACCTGTTTGCCATCTAAAAATATTTCAAAGTATATAATAGACCCATAACAATATGAAAGCTCGCACGTGTCACATCCTTCTCTCCCATATGCTAAACATGTTATAGGAAATAACCTAACCATAGATAACTATTTTACCATGCAGAGAGCAGCTATGACAGTTGTTCTCAGGGTACCAAAGCTCTTCCTCCCCCTACTATGCATTGAAAATGTATTAACATCCCTGGAGAGATGGACCAAGAATGGAGGAAAAAAATATATAAACATATTTCCACACATTTATATAATGCATTTATGTAACTATTTCTGGAGAATCTAATGCATTACATTGCATAGTGAAATGCGTAGTCAGAATATCCTTCTGGTTGGGAGGTGTGAATGCCTTATGTTAAGAGTAACTTGATAAGGAGGAGTCTTTTAGGGAAACCTTAGTGTGTAGACATTCATTGACTCAGTCATGACCCTCAGAGAGAATGAGATAGATGGCCAGTGTTAGGAGTTGAAAGACGTTAGAATTGGGAGAACTTTGGGAAAATATAAAAATTTCCCCCGTGGCTCGCTTTTAGAGCTATGATTGTTTTTTCAGGATTCTAGGAGAATACACACTTCTGCCATTTTCAGACTTTTAAAAAGTATATCTTTTTGAACTGTTTGCTGTGCTTTTATTTTTGCTTAAGGAGTTGGGGGAGGGGCAGCACTTTTCAAAGAAAGTCAGCAAAGCAGAAGAGAAGAAAGTCGGACTGTAAAGTTTCACATTTGGAGGCAAGAGTTCCTTTTTCCCCCTGAAACTCTTTTGTTGCTGCAGGCTGTTAGACTTGCTTTTTTTTTTTTAAATGTGAGCAGAGGGTCAGGGAAAAGGGGTAAGGTACTTAAACTCCACAGACTCTCGATCTCAGCTAGAAGGTATCTTCCATCAGCTGTCTCTGTTGCCAGAAGTACAGTGAAAGATGATAGCTGTCTTTCTGGGATTCTTCATGGACCTGACCTGAGAGTAACACATTCACAGTAGAGGAGAAAAGCAAAAAAAAAAAAAAAAAATAGAGAATGAGGAAAGAAAAGCTCTTTGAGCAGGAACACACTGGCTCTTTCTTCCTGTAGGCAATCCGCTCCAGTTCTTGGCGACGTGTCCTGCACTATCAGATATCATATGACTTTTTATTTGGACTCCTTTTAGGAGAATGGCCTGTTAGGATTCTGTTTGTTTTCTTTTATTTAATTTCCTTCTCCCCTCACCCGCTAGTTGTGTATGTCCGTATGTGCATGCGTGTAAGTGCATTTTCTTTATCTCCTCTGTTTTTTGTTCTGTTCTGCTGATGTTTCATTTAAGAAAAAAGCCTTAATTATTTCAATATACTGTTTTAATCATCTTCCAGAAAGAAATTTCAATTTTAGACTTTTTCAGTCCATTTTTAAACACATCCATCGTCACGCTGTATTTCTGAAATCCCTTTGATATTATCTCTGTCCCATACCCTCCACTTAACAACCCTCTTCCTCGTCAGCATTCACAGTGGAGTAAGTTAGGAAACACCTGTGTCGGGTTGCTAGGACTTTCGGGCTATGATCAACTTCTTCCAACCTATTCAGCATTACTTTCACTTTCATAAACTTTTAAAGAATTGATTTTTTTTTTGGCCCCATCAGCTAAACTTGAAAGCCTCGTGGATAGTGAGTAATCTGTCTGCTGGACTTTTCTGTGTCCAAATGAGCACCACTGAAAATTAAGTCAGCTCCTGAAATTCTTTCAGTGACTTAAGAATTAGGTAAGACATTCAGATAAGCACTGTGATGCTTCCTGTTCAGGCAAGATTTGGGGATAGAAGGTAAAATGAAATGTATAGTACTGCTAATGGAGAAAAAGGAAAGGAATTTGGAGTCAGGAATGACACAGATATTCCTGCCGCAATTAGTCATCTAAAACCTTCTTTTATAAAAATTTGATTTTTATAACCTGCTGTTTAGCTAATTGATATGTGATTATATTCCCCACTATGCCTGCTCTTAAAAATGAATGAACTGTGTTGAAATTATTGTTCGGTTTGCTGAAATTTTCCATGTGCTTCCCCCCCCAAAAAATTGGCAATAATCGAATTTCAATTTGAAAAAAGAAAAATATTTCTAGATGAAAATCTCATGTACACATTAACCCCAGTATGTGTATATATTTGTAGTTCCACAAGGAGTTATTTTTGTGTGATGACAATAACAGTATTTCAATTAAATTTGAGATGAATATTTTCCTCTCAGAGCCCAGAATTTTTAGCTCCTTGCAACTTTCTTTGAAATCATCTTTTTCTGCGTTGAAATTTTTTATACATTATCTTAGAGGTAAAATGTTGAAACTTTGAAGAAAACTCACTGGACCCTTTTTAGGGCTATCCAAAAGGGGGGTAGGGAGAGAGAACTTGTTTTTTGTTTCGTTAAAAATTTTCAGACCCTTTTTTGGACAACAGAAAACTCAAAAACAGCTTTGTCCCCAAACATGAAGCCTGGCATAGTTTAGAAATGTTAGTTTGCTTCAATTGAAGAAATTTGTTTTTGAAAAAATGTTATGATTTTTTTTTCAATTGTCTGCTGAGCATGCGCTGTATGTGACTTTATTCATAGTTTTTAACACACTCCAAAGTGCAATGTTCTGAATGGCCACAGGTAAGGCTGTTGGTTTATATGAGCCTTCTCAGAGCTACTCAGTTTTCCAGTAAGGAGAAGGGAAAGAGCTGAGGTTTAAAGCTGGACACCCTTCTAGATACCATATAGCAAAAGTATATTCCCTTATTAAAGCTTGCACGTTATACTTAGGGTAAGTACTATTCAACTTTCCTTTTATGTAGAAGTAACCTCCGTTAACTTTAAAATTTGGTGTTAGCACAGTAGGCAAGGACTTTTTTAAGTAAATGAGATAATCAACTTACAAGAATTTTGCAGATTTTTTTAAAGGCATCTATTGCAAATAAATTTGGGGAGACAGGAATGTGTCATTTAAGTGGCAGAAGCTATGTGCTTAACAGAGCAGAGATGTGCTAGTCTGAACATGCCTGATCTCATCTGGAATTGAAAGCTAAATCTAGGTGGGCCTGCATAATACCAGAATAGGAACACATGTATCTTTTGTGTAACCTTTTTTTTTTCTTTTTCTTTTTTTTTCCCCCTGCCAGGAAACCAAAAGGGCCCTCTAAGACAAAAGAAGCAGGTTTTCCTCTGGCTCAATATGTAGCCTGGCTGCTTTTGGAGACATACATGTTCCTTTTTTTTTACTGGAATATATACTTTACTGTTAGCAATTTTAAATAAGTTTTCCTTTTTCAAAATGCTTTATCTCTATTAACTCCATGTGGTATTTCCTCACTTGGTTACTTTCTCTAATTTGGCGCTGCCCCCATCAGTCATTGCAATTTTTTATTTATCCTTGCCATTAACTGTTTTATTATAATTATGACAGAGATAGAGCTTTTGTGCTCATAGCCCCTTTGCAGGCATTTATAAGTTTCCAAACAAATTACGTTTTGTTTGAGGTGAGATTTCTCATACTTGTTCTCAACTGAAGGGTGAAGTTGTCTTAAAGGTTGAAGAAAAATTCAATTAGCCATTTTTTGAGGACTGAACAATTTAATAAGTGGAAATGGAGTTTTTGACAAAATACTTATAGGAATGCAATGTTTTAATAATTTGTTTTTCTTTTAACACTTTAAACCGAGTCAAAAAGTGCAAGTCAAAAAACAGAAAATGCATAGGTTAAAGCTGAAATTTCAATCACATAATTTTTGAAAAGTCAAAGGTCTAATTCTCTTAACAACCATAGCACCTGACTTCATTACCTTAAGCAGGTATGGCTTATATGAAGAAACATTTGCATATATGTATTTATATATTCATTTTTATTACATAAAATGAGGGACGGTTATTATTTATGCCCAACTTTATATTCTGTTGATTTTTGCCCAATTAAAAATATCCACACCATTGCATTCATATAGATTTTTGCATATGTGGGCAAATATTTGTTGAGAAACGTCAAATCTAGTCATTTATTTTTATGTCAGTTTTTAATGTGTGGTTATGACATTAATATATGAGCCCACATGCTAAATCTATCTGTTGATAATATGTTCACTTTTGAATAGAGTTTTCATTTTTCCTGTCACCGTTACTGGAAGATCCTTTCTTGAACCTAGAATTCATTTTCATTTTTTTATGTTATAGCTTTAGTATTCTTTAAAAAAAAAACACATAAATTTGTCATCTCCTAGAAAACCCTCAAACAAGTATGAGAAATTATTTCTACTTTGTTGCTCCCTTGATTATCCCTCTACCCCCATCATAACTACTACCCCTTCAAGATGTTGTGATGACTTTTCTGATCAGAGAACAAGGAAATAATAAAGGAAATTTGTGTGATGTGTTGCAAAGGCTTCTTTCCCTAGTGAGATAAGCAGGTTTGGGGGGTTTTTTTGTTACTGAAATACCAAACCCCCCCAATTTTTTTTGTTTGTGACTCTTTCTTTTTGACTTGCTGAAGCATATCCCCATAATCTTCAGATGCCATAGCAAATTCCCAGTGACACAACAATAATGTACAGCTGGAGAGAGCAGAGTAAATCCGCAGACTACATACTTATCTAGAGAATATCCAAGCCAGCAGCTCTTCTTTCCTCTTACTAGCCTTACCTGTACTGCTTAGACTTTAAGAGATGTACCAAGTCTGGAACTTTACGCTCACAAACCAACTTGCTCCTTTTGCTCCCCGTATAAAAGCAGTCGCATCCCAGTGTTCTCTAATATCTAAACATGAAAAGCTTTGTTTTGGAGGGATGGGATTGGAGGGGGGAGGCTAGGAAGAAGAAGGGCCTTTGAGAAAAGAATGCATAGTACTGGCAACTTACCCAAAATAGCATGAGGCTCAAAGTCTTAATGTGTGGCTGACCCACCTTTCACTGTAATCTTTTCATACCTTACCAATTAGGCAGGGTTAGAACTTGTTTGTAGCTGAGGGTAGGTAATTGGCAATACTTAGATACTAAGAGTGTTTTAAGTAATGCAGCAGGTGGAGCTCTTCCCTCTAAGTCTTTATTTAAACTGGGGTCCCATTCTGGTTTTAGAGAGTCCTCTGCTTCAGGGTGTGTCATCTTTGAAATGTCAGACTTGGTTCTTAGGCAGTTAAGGTCAGATATTTCTTGGTAGTTTTTCTAATAAATGACATATATATCCTGATAGCCTAGATATTAAGAAAAGACATAATTATATTCTGTCTACTCTGAATTTCTCTTTATATTCAATGGTACTATGTTGTATTAATTAAAACTCAGAAGTAGCTGCATGGAAGGGGAATCATAGCTAAAATAACCAATTTACAGAGCTATCAAGGTTGTGTTTCCTAAAAATGATCTAGGCTGTTTGTGCTATTCAGGACTTCTATTTGATTCTGCAGTCGAATCTTCCTCCTGCTTTCACATTGTGTTTTGTCATAGTTAGCCTGTAGTACCTAGCAGTAAAGTCACAAGTTCTGGTCATGATAATGCAATAGAGATAAAAGCAGCTGGGTTGAGTAAGGTGCTTTTATGGGAGCTAAAATATTTTCAGCAATAATTCAAAAGTATGCTTCCCATCAACTCCACTTTCGAAATAATATGTTACTTAAATCTGATACAAAACTCCTATAAAATTGAAATTACTACTTGTTTATTTCAAAATTAATTGAAGAGTGATAATTACCAACAAATGTCCTGCCATTGTTACATCTTCCTCAGAATGAGTTTGATCATGTCTTTTCCTAGTGCTGTGAGGAAAATGTGTGTGTATCGTAGGTAATAAATTATCTTCTTTAGTAGAATCTCTTCTCACAGATTGGAGGTATTACTGAACATCTCCTGTTAAATCTTGATAAGATCACTTGGCCAAAGTAGGAGTAGAGTTGGCTTGAATACAGAAAGAAATAGCATTTTTAAAGGACTTGGATTTCCTTTGCATACCACGTGTCTGATTCTGATCCAGTCCAGGGAAATAGGGAGGATGAGACGAAATTATTCCTAAGCAGCCGCCGTAGGCCAAACACTGAAACAATGCCAACCTGGACCAATCAGGCTGGCCTTTCGGAAGATACATGCTTTTGTTCAACACTTCCATGAAGGGGGCAGGGGGATAGGGGGCAGGAAGCCCTTGAAACTACATTTGTATGGATGACTTCTCTCTAATTTGAATGAAGTCCATAGAAGTAAACTCAGAGATTTTCCTTCTTTTTTTTCTTCCAAAATGCTGTATTTTCTTGTCCAGCTAAAGATCTTTGAATGTTGTACTCTGACATCTTTTGAACAAAACTATCCTTTCACATTTAAACAAGTGAAAAACAGCTCATAGGGAGCAAAGAGTAAAATTGATGGAAACTCAAAATCAATTCCAAACCCGTTTCTGGCATGATGAGAATAACATTTGTGCTGTGTTTAAAGCAGTTTAAAACAAGAAAAATGATAAAATGATCAATATACTTAGGGCCAAAAATAACCAGGAGAGAACAATCTGTGATCCAGTCTCAGACCTGAAACCCAGCACTTTTGATTAAAACTGAAAATAGATGAATGTATCTTTTCCAAGGTATCATTTTCCATCTGAAAATGTAAACACCAACAAAGATGTGCCTGAATTTTAAGACCCTCCCTCTCTTCTGTTGTTTTTCACTATGTCCCTAGAGCCTGGGCAAATGAAGCCTCTGGTATTTATAACATCAGAATTTCCTGGGTCATGCCTGTCTTTCATGGCCACACACAAAGAAAATACATAATGTTAAGGTGGTATCTACCTTACCCTTCCAGAGTCTTTATAATCTTGCAGGATAATGGACTTTAACCACAGTAGAAAGATTGTTTTTAAGCTGTTTGAAAAATGGCAATGAAAATGGAGTACTCTTTGGTCCCTGAAGAAAGAGTTTTGCTATCTCTCTGAAAACAAGTTAGAGCCTAGCTAACACCAAATTGTATACATGCACACAAGGGGCCAAGTTTGGGTAGGGTAAATGGCTAAAAGAATTTGAACTTACGACTTTAGGAACAGTTCAAAATCTCTACCCAGGTTGAGACCAGAAAAGGCATATGATTTTGCTCCAGTGAAGAGTTTGCAGCAGATTTCCCTGAGTTAGTTGACTGGTAAATTCTTTACTATCTAAATATAATAAAACTCCTCCTGGATGGAAAAAAAAATGCAACAATTAGGAAAGCACCCTTAATTTAGTTGAAGAAAAGTTATAGGTTGGGTGAGTACCAATTTTGAAAAGTATAGAAGATCTGTAATTCTTGCTGTAAACAGATGAGAGAAAAGCATAGTGAAAGAGTATTAAATTATATTAAATTAAAAATTCAACCTGTTTAAGGATAGAATAAATGGTAGTACTACTTCTAGGAATAATTAGTCCAATTGGAAAGGTCATTCCTACAGGATGCAGCATGATGATAAGAGAAGTGGACTAAAAGTCTTTGATGCAAGCTTTGGCCATCATTCACTTTGATGTGTGACCTTGGGAAAGCCACACAACCTAATCAGGCCTTAGTCAACTCTTGAAAAATGAGAGACTTAAAGGAGATGACTTCCAAAATCTCTTTCAGTCCTAAAATTCAGTGATCCTGTGTTCTAACAATACAGTGAGTTTGGATTGTTCAGCGTGAAAATCATAGTCAGTCTGATACATACATTTGCTTACAATGTTTGTATGTTTCTCATTAGTATACCAGTTTGCTGTTGTTTTTAAATTTTTAAGATCTGTCTTGATCAGAAAGTTAAATGCTAATGTTGAATCTCAGCTTTCAGGCCAGGAGAGTTTTCCTGAGTTTGTTGACTCTAATTCCTTAATTTTACACTTGAGGAATCTGGGAGCCAGAAAGGTTAAATTACTTGCCCCACTCACAGAAATACTTAGTAGTACTTAGCTACTTAGTACCTCCTTAGTCTAAAGAGAACCTAGCTCTCTTGACTATAAGGGCAGGGTTTTCTCTAAGTCACTGTTATTGTCCTTTGTCCTAACACCTAACTATGAAAAATGTGGCAGGGTGTTTAATTAAGGAAGTAAAGAAAAGCAGTAGTCACCCATTCTCCTGCTATGATCTATGCCTAATTAGGGCAAATAATAAGACTACTAAGGAAGTAGAGAACTGAAATCTCAAAGGAAAGAAAGGAGATTTAGGAAGATAAGGGAAAGCCTATGCCCACTGATCCACCCCCTTTCCATTTTAGCAACTCAACAGAAGTGAGATACTCGTTCCCTATCTAGCATTCCTTTCAGGTCATATTTGTTCTTATCTCCCCCAAGACAATGTAGGAAACTACGTGTCATGTAGTCAACTGATCATCAGTTGGATTGGGAAAGGATTTCTTATCGTATAACTTTCTTTCTTGATGCATTGTATCTCATTCCAAAGGTAATCCAGGGATCAGATGTGATCAGAGGGACCTGGTTCATACATGTAGGGATTTGGGAGAGTTTAGCCAAATCTGAAGTAGTTTAGGTATTCCGTTATGAGGAACCATAAACCTAGGGGTCAGAGTGGCTAGTACCAATGCCCTGACTGATGCACATCATAAGGCATCATTTGTAGCTCATTGATATCTAGTAATAGATGACATGTGTCAATTATCAATATAATCATATCCTCTAAACTCCATGCTTATACCCAGTAACATCACAAAAACTGTTCTTGTATAGATTCCAAATGGTTCGTTTAATTGTTTGGATTAATATGCATGATAAGCTCATTGAGCCATATCCTTCATTAAATACTTTCAATTGGGATGTCAGGTCAAGATTTTGTATTTAATATGTCTTGAATCTATGCTGTGATGTTCGGGTGCTTCTTACCTTTAAACATTCCCTTTTTCCCTATGTGGTTGAGGACATCTGAGCCCTTTCTGTGATTGCCCTCAGATTTTCTTTAGAGATTTTGGAGGGAAATTAGATTTGTTTTGCATGAATACCATCCGTTTTTGGAATTCTTTTTAATGTCAGATTTAGGGCATAGGGCTAAATTAAGTATCTAATTGTTGGTCTACATTAGAAAGTTCTTTTGTCACTATGAATTTTTTCCCATATTTATACATCCCACATCTATGGCAATGAGAATGTCTCAAGTTGAGAATAAATTACTTGTGTGTCTTCAGTCATTGTCAGTCTTGTCCAACTCTCTGTGACTCCATTTGAGGTTTTCTTGGCAAAGATAGAGAGTGGAATGTTTTGCCATTTCCTTCTCTAGCTCATTTTACAAATGAGGAAGCTCAGGCAAATAGGGTGAAGTGACTGGTCCAGGGTCACAAAGCTTGTAAGCATCTGAGGCCAGATTTGAACTCAGATCTTTCTGACTCCAGGCCTGGCACTCTATCCACTGCGTCGCCTAGCTTGGGGATTGTCAAAGTAGAAATATAGAGCATAAAAGTTTATGTTACTATTTCAAAAAGGAGTACTACAAAGTGGACCTTTAATAGGTTTATATTTAACTGGTCCTTTGTGGTTACAGTAAATGATGACAAATCTAAAAGGAGATAAATGATGTGAAAAAGGTTCAGGGAAAACAAGGGGATGTCGACAAAAGTATTTGCTGAAAGCATGAACAGTAATATACAAATTGAGTCTAATTAGGCATTAGTCCTGTCCCTTTGGGAGAATAGCAGGTAGTTGAAAGGAGAACAAGGGTCAGAGTTGGGTTTAGTGCTTCGGTAATAGAGATTTGACTTTGCAAGAGTAATGGTGTTGGCATCAAGAAAAGAAAGTTTTGCAAATTTCTGTGTGTGCACTTGCTGTTACTGGTGTTCCTGGTGGGTGGCTGAATCATCCTGATGGCATTCAACAGGAACCAGCTGCTGAGAATATTAAAATGCAAGCATTTATTCCTCTAGAGAGACAGTAGCATCTGCAAAGTTTTCCTATCCTGATAGTACAGATAATCCCAAAGAGCATTCTCTAGTAGTTTTAACTCTATTCATTTATGCATTTTTTTTAATCTTTATCTTCAGGATCTCGAACTCTTCTAGAAAGAACTCCATGCCAAGTAGCAGAGGCAGAATGTGAGCACTTTGGTTAAGGATATGTAAGTGGCCCCTATAGACTTCTTCTGGAGATGGATCTCATAAAAGGAGAACCTAGTATTTAACCCAAATCTTGTTGCTGAAATAAAGTTCAGCTTATACTCAACTGGAACCAATGACCTCCACCTCTGCAAGGGCAAGTCTTTGTGAGATCTTAGTAGACTCATCTGGTTCCAGAGCTTCTCTTACTTATTAGTTGTAAAATTAGCACAATTTTATTATCTCTTTTGCTTTCTTTGTCTGGAACTGACAACGTGATATGTGTGTTTGTGTGTTTTTGTGTGGGTATGTATGGGTGTGTGTGAGAGGGGTTGGGAGTATTGTTGGACTCACTAACCGACCAGGTCTTTTCCATCTCTAATATCTATGAATAATGTATTGAACTGATGGAAAAAAATGTTGAATATGTTCATTATGAATTATACTCACTGGTGTGTTGCCTAGCATATAAAAGAGCAAAGCAGTTGCAGCATAACTAGTTCCTTACAATAAATGTACTGGTACGACAGAGCTCTGGATCTCTTCCTATTCCACTGTGTGTCATCCCCAAACATCGTGCTGTACATGACTGACAACTGCAGACTCAACACCTGATAGGATGACAGCTAGCCAACGTTCTGACAGGATCTTGTATAGGCCAAGACAGAGCCTGGAAACCTTCCTCAAGCAAGTTTATTGATGACTTTTATTGTGATGTGACAGGGTCAGGGAAGCTTTTTACGGCACATTAGGTTCTAAACAGAAGAGGCTTTCCTGAGGTTACTGATAACTTCCTTATGGAGAATCACTAAAACGAATCAAGTAGTGGGCACCGTGGAAATATTCTCATGCCAGAGGGTTTACAGAGGCTGCAGGATGCCATCAATAGAAGTTTGTTTTGCTTTTGCCCCTAATTAGAAAGTTATAATGTAATGATACCACCAGTTTAGTGGAAGGGAGGAGCAGCGTAGGTAATATAAAACAATTGATTTGTCATTACGTTTTCTTCCCAGTACATCATTTGATTTCTTTTGCTACGGGTATGCCTTTCCATTTATCTTATGCTTAGGATAACATAAAAATAAGGTTGTGTTTCCTGAGCATGCAACAACTAACTCTAAGCAATAGTCACTTAGATGTCTGCTGTGGCTGGCAAAGGGAAGCCAAAATCTTGGGTTTTTAGATATCCTACACATAATCTCCAAAGTCAGTTACAGTTGACTATAATACCAAAATTGCATTCAGCTTTGCCCTGTCTAAAAGACAATTTAATACCATGTCTCTCCCTGAGTTAATTTATCCAAAAGAAAATAGTATATTCAGAGATTTAAGAACCAAAGCTATACAGCCCCTGTGTACTGCCAAAGAACCATTCCAAATTAAGCAGACTTTACTTTAAAAAAAAAAATTTCAATTTAAAAAAAAGTTAAAGAAAGATATTTTTTTTGCCCCTTTGTCACTATGGAGAACAATGAGATGGCAATAGGTTTCCTCATAAAAAAGCTTTGATTTTCATTGCAGTTTCAAGGCTCAAGTAGTCTTAGAAATGGTGGAAATGGTGTCATCATTCTGAAACCTGAAATGCATTTAAAGACCATCTAGTCCATACCTCTCATTTAACAGATGAGAAAGTTGATATCCAAAGAAATTAAGAAGCTCACTCAAGGTTGTTGGTAACCCACAAGAACCAGGATTCAAGTACGAGTGACTCCTTATTCACTATGTTTCAAGACTGCCTATCTCAGTTTTGTTTTGTTTTGTTTTGTTTTTACAATGGAAAACCATCTGCTCTTTTATTAGGCTTCCCTATCTTTAGTTACAGCTCAAAATTCTAGTGGCTAGATCCTTTACTCATGCTTTCTATAAAGCCAAAGGTCAGTGTAATCCTTGAAGAATAGCTTTAAACCCTAGAGATACCACATTTAACAAAGTTTATAAGGCTGTCTTAAGGATCTTAAAGAAGCTATCTCACATTAGGAGCATAGCAGCTTGTAAGGGTGATCCATATTAACTGCATCCAGAAAAGGTGGTAGCATAAACACCCATTTAGCCAAACATCATACCTAGCTTCACCATACTTTGGAATTGAAGTTACATACCCCTTCCCTATCCTTAGCAGGGTATATTTGTTAAATTGATAGAGTATTTACTTTTTCCTACTTACTTCATAGAGATGTTTTAAATATTGAGTACAAGAGAAATATTGTGTGGCATGCCTATATAATGCACATATTATTATGTAATAGATAAGATTAATTAGCAGGTTAGTGAACTAGGATTCTGTTTATACTTCAGTTGTAAAGAGTAGTCATGTTAGTTTAATAAATATAGTATGTTTGCTAAGACTGAATAGTTTCTTTAAAATATAAGATTTTGTTGAATTCAGCCAAGGTTGCATTTACATTTGTGGATACTAGTGGCTTGGATCAAGGAAGAGTATTCTGTTTTTAAAAAATGAATTATTTGTTTTGGCAGTGGAAATATAAAAAGAATCCTAATTCAAGAGAGTACATATTGGTCTAGTAACAATATGTGATTATATGAAAGATTATGAAAAAGAAAATTAACAGTAACTTAGAAGTAATCTCTACATTGGGTGTACAAATAGTAGGAGAAAAAGATATAAAACAGTAAATTCATTCAACTAACCAACTTTTCAACATGCATTTACTAAACACTTTACCAATACCATGCTAGGTGCTAGGGATGCTGTTACAAAGAATGAAACAGTCCCTACTCACAAGGACCTTACCTTCTAATGCTAAGGAAAGGAAGACTTCAGTGTGCCGGAATTGCTGAATATCCTTGAGAGACTAGATAGGGATTTAGGTAGGTAGGTAGATAGATTGATATATGAACCAATTGTGTGACTATTATTTTTGTATCGGTGGGCACTTTTATCTCTTTTTTTCCCCCTCATTCCTATACTATGGGTGTATTTATGCACACATACACACACACCCTTACCTCCATGAAATGGTAATGATATGGAAAACACAGGTAAATGGAAAAAAAATGTAATTTGGTAAAGATGACCATTAGCCTTTTAATAGCTACTTTCTTACCCATTCTAAGCATTCAGGTTAGAGGAACTTAGATCCAAAGGACAACGAAGTCATAGCTTGAAATTAGCACAATAAATTCTGCCTTTGCTACTTGCGTTTTAGAAAAAAAAAACAGGTGTAGAGTGCTGTCAGTAGAACAAGTGAATTTCTCCTGAGCTGTGACCTGGTTGTCCTGTTTCCTCTTTTTATTTTCCAAACTGAAAATAGTTATTGTGGTTAATTCAACTGCACATTGGAACCCATTGACCTCAGCTGCATCTATCATAGTCTCCCTTCCCTTGCATCTCAATGACTTTTGTTGTTTCCTATATCACTAGGCTCTTTTGATCCCTTCAACAAAGTTTGATAATTTGCTTATGTTGGGGAGAAATGGCAACTCGGAACCCTTAGAAGCGAAGGAAAGGGTTTGCATGTGTGACATACTGTTCAGATCTTATCTTTATATTTATAGGCCTTTAATGCTGGAAGGAAGGAAGGAAGGAAGAGTATCTCCTATAAGCCAAGAGTACTTTTTTAAAACTAATTTCACTCCTCTCACACAAGTTCTCTGATGAGATCAAAGTAGCTAATTACCTGGTTTGCTATGAGAATTCTACATAAATCTCTTTAGGATGATATTAGTCTACATAATGTTATCTAAAGGAACATTTTTAAAAAAAATCACAATCTCTTCTCCCCATTCTTCCAACATCTGCACTTAGGCGATCACAATCTAGTCTAGTTTCAGTAACAGCAAGGTGGTCTTTGAGGCAGCCAAATAGTATAGTGATTGGATGACTGGATGTGAGGTCAGAAGACTTATGGTCTGCTCCTGATTCTGACACAGACTTGTGTCTCCAAGAGATTTGGGTGTGTTCGTAGACTGTGAACTCAGGATCTGTCCAAAGATGTGGAACCTGAAAACTGTAATCTTCAAATTCAGTAAGAAAAGCCTAGTGTTGAGGACTAAGGTGGTAAATAATCACAATGCCAGGTCAAACTATATCCGAACTGTTGTGTTTGGTTCTAGGTGCCATATTTTAGGAAGGATGTTGGTGACCTTGAGAGCGTTTAGAAGAGAATTAGTAGGATTTCAAGATCATGCCATGAGAAAATTGGTTGCACGAGCTGAGGATGTTTAGTGTGGAGAAAGGAAGACAGGGAGTACATGAAAGCTATCTTTAAGCATTTGAATGATTCTCAAGTGGAAGACAGAGCACAGAACTAGGAACAATACTTGAAGGTTTCAAAGAGACAGATTCAGGTTTTATGTATGGAAAAAATTCATATTTAAATGAAGAAAGCCATCTAGAAGGAGAATGGATTGTCTCAGGAAGCCCCTGGCTTGTCCAATGGAGTCTATATCACTATTTGTTAAATATGTTGTCGAGAAGATCTTTGTTCAGGTTTTGAACAAGAAATTATGTTTGAGGTCCTTTCCAACTTGGAGATTCTGTGACACATTTATGAAAAACCTGAAGTATGAGGCATATTCTGTATTTACTCCCAAAGCACTGGATTAAAATATCCTTACAGTCCTCAACAGATAGCCAGATACTTTATTTTTGAACTCTGAAGACTACCAACCTTTGCTAATTGCTGGCCAGTTCTGATTTGACTTCCCTTTTGTGGACAGCTGCCAGTGCCACGACTGACAGCTTTTTATCCTTCATCTTAGCCTTCTTTCCCAGGCCAGTCCAGAGACATTTGTTCACCTTCTTGAATCGGAATCCAGGGCTCTTTGTTTACCTTTGACAGCAGCATGAACCACTAGACGGTTCTGCCAAGTTCTGAGTTACCATCACCTCAAGTTGTGCCATAAAAAATTTAGAATAAAGGCAGCTTTATTGTTTCTCCCAGGGGAGAAACATTCTGACACTGCCTACAAATAGGAGTAACTACATAGTGCCTACAAAAAATGGGGTGCGTGTGATTCCACACAGTCAGTAAGTCACTCAGGCAGCAAGCATTCACTAACTGCCCAGTGAGCAGAGGCGAGGCAGTGAAGGGAAGTAAAGAAACGAACACTTGTTAATACTGACTAGCACAAGGTTTCTGCTAAGCACTTTCTAACTATTTTCTCCTTTGATTGTCACAACTCTAGGAGGTGAGTGCTGTTATTATCCCCATTTTATAGTTGAGGAAACCGAGGCAGATGCGAAGTCTTGCTCAGGGCCACGTCGTTAGCAATTGTCAAAGGCCGCGTCTGAATGTAGGTCTTCCTGCCTTGAGGCTCAGCACTCTGACCGCAGTGCTGCCCACTTTCCTCCTAGGCTTAGGAGGTAAGGACAACGTGACAGGAATCTGATCTACTTTGGTTTGACAGAAAGGGTTTTTCCCTTTTCTGTGTTCTTTTCCCTCTCTTTCCTTCCTCTTCTTTTCTTCTGGGGATTTAGGAAGAGAGGCAAATTAAGAAACAAACAGGGAAACAGATGAACTGGAAAGGGTTTAATGAAGAAAAGAAGCCTGTACTAGAAAGGCTGAGTTTAACCAGAGATAGATTGAAGTTTTCTTTCAAACAAGTCCTGATATCCCAATTCAAGCATGACCCAAAGTAATGCAAAAGTGCCAAAGGCAGCAGCACAAAAGTGGGTTTTCTGTGGCCCACCAGCCCTCATCAGGGCCCCCTGCAAAGTGACAGAGTAAGTAGAAGTCTTCACAGCAGCCTCCCCACGCTTTTCTAACCCCTTAGGTCCCAGGGCCTTCTTCACCTTTATCCACTTCAGAGGTCCTACCAACAAACAACTCCCCAGCTTTCCACATTTCAGAATTGCCCATATGTCCCCACACCATCTAAAGTCACAGAGGTGATTTCAGTTATTTGCTAATCTGATCAAAATAATAAAATGTGAAAAGCATTTTGGCTTAAACTCTAATAAGTTGGTTTGCATCCCCAAATGGAAGCTCTTTCAAGTCAAGTCAAAATGCATTTATTAAATTCCTACTATGTTTAGCACTGGAGATATAAAAAAAGATAGCAACAATCCCTGTTCTCAAGGAGCCCACAGCCTCATGAGGAAGACAGCATAGACATATGCAATATAAACTCTTAAGAATTTTGGAGGGAAACCACTGACATCATTGTTGCTAACAGAAATGACACTCTGTGGAATACCTGGGAAAGGGTGTGTGTGTATGTGCATGCAAGCGTGTGTGTGTGTGTGTGTGTGTGTGTGTGTGTGTGTGTAGGTATCCTCCTTCAGAAGGATCTTCTCATGCTTCTTGCCAACTTCAGAGCCCAAATTAGTTTGCTAGGGAGCAAAATTAAAGAGCCAGTGTCATCACTGTTTAGTTTATAACTGCCCACCATCCATTGATGGGTCTTTGCATTCTCTGCAAGTGGTTCAGCTCCCTCAAGGGGATCAGTACAAAACGAAGTCATCTTCCTCTGAAGGGAAGGGGGTGTAGGAGATGTAGCAAATGCCCCCCCCCAGGAATGACATATTCTCCAAGGTGCATCTCTGCCATGAAGTGAAGAAGGACAGAGACCACTTCCCCAGCAGTTTCATTTTTTCCCTCTTCCTCCCTTGTTATTAAAATGAGGGTAAGGCAAAACATCTGCAGTTTGACTAGTCTGGGGGAAATCTTGGGTGACCAAAATATGAATACCAAAGCTAAAAAAGCACTGCCTTGCTGTAACCTGAGGCTCTATCTCAGCAGATCTCTGAGTATTTTATAATCTGGGGTGATCAATTAATAATTATTACCCTCATTTTGCAGATGAAGCTAGGGAGGCTTGGAGGTGGAATTACTTTTTCCAGGTCACCCCACTCAGTGGCAAAGCTGAGCTGCGAACTTCGGGGCCTCTGGGCTTCTGTTAGGGAGAACTCTCTTTCAGTGTGACAAGTTCGTGTGAACCCTCAGAGGGCGTGTGGGTGCCCAGGCCTGCCTCTGCACTGTCCCCTTTTGGCCACTTCCTGATTACCAGCTCCTCCATCAGTTATCGCCAGAATCGAAGGGGGCCTACTGAGCGTTAGGGGGGTTTAGCAGCCATTGAAAAGACATTTTGACCTATTTCTGGAGTGAGCAGTTTAAGGGTATTTGCTTCCCGGAAATGCGCCAACCGTGGGAGGGAGGTTGGGTTGCACCAGCATCTCTTTCTCAAGAGACCTCCAGTTACAGGAGGGTGGTAATTCTAGTTAATAAAGGGGTGAATTTCAAACACGTTTTAACTAAATCAAATTGTAGCGGGAAATATCTTATTACTGATGTTCAAGCCGACTCACAGCTGGTAACGTTAGTCACTTATATAGGCCCCAATTTCAGACTTTTCAGTATTTTCAGAGGATTTTCTGGCAATGACAGAGTTCCCAGGACACCTTATTATGGGGGAAGGAGAGATTTTGAGCTAATGTTGGAGCCAGCATTAAATGAAAAAAAAATTTTTTTCCCTTTCGGGACTTTTTATAAACATTTCAGGTAATTAAGCAGTGTGTAACTTAAGCTGAGCTGTAAATGATTGTTAGCAAGCCACCTATAGCCATGAGTTTTCTTGTTCCTTTTGTCTTAGTGGCATAGCAGTGAATGAGACAAATTATTCATTTGCTTACCTGGGAGTTCTATGAAATGATTTCTGATACCTGTGCCATAAAGAAACACCTAGAAACAAGCAGGAGCTTTGTCTTGCCCACTTCTCTGACATGAGTGTGGGGTGCTGAAATAATGCCAGAAGCAAAGGTCTTAGATATCACAGTGTGTTGCCCATGGTTTCTTTCTCTTAGCTCATTCCCATTATAGCAAACAAGTTTACTTCCCTATCGCCTCAGATGAGCAGGTCTACCCTATTCTTATGGTTCATTCAAAGGGCACTATAGGATAGTTAAGACCATGAAATAACCAGGTCATTCTGGTTCTTTCAGAAACTAAATCATCTTGGGATAAATCCAATCTAGACCCATGTTAAAAACGAAAGATATGCATAGTAGGTTGCCTTGCAGCAGGGGCTCAATTGTATTTAGAGGTTTCCCCTTGTTTACCCCCTAACTTTCCTAGTCAGCTCGTTTGGAATAGAAGAGGTGGTCCGATACCTTTCTTCTGTACTACATCCCGCTTGGATTCTTCTAAACTTTTTTTCCATGTGCCTAAATCTCTTTTTTTCAGAGAGATTAATTCTGACTTGGTTCGCCTACACTTTTTGAAGCTCTAAAAGCTTTCCATTGTGGCCAGATCATTTCAAATACAGTATTTGGGGATGGAAAAAGAAAACTCTGCCCAAATGTAAGCATCATTGAATCAAAGAAAGCATGTTTTTTTTAACTGCATTCTTTTAGGATCCAGACAACCTTGAATCCTTTACAAAAGCACATCAGTAATTCCATCCTGTCTCTTAAAAAGACACACACACACACACACACACACACACACACACACACACACACACACACACAGAGTACACTGGAGTACTATTCGTGATAGTGCATAGCTAGAGTATCCAAATGGAATAACAAGTGAAAGGGAGGGTGATGATCTAGATAGAACAGAGGCCTAGATGTCTGGACAGCCACATTCTTTTCTCCACTGTTCCATGGGGACTTACCTTCTCATGGGAGTCATATCATCTCTGCCCTTCCTTTTACTACTTCTGTAAAGTACAGATTTCTGATTTTCCCTTTATGAGACTACTGTGAACATTTGTCCTTCTTTTACAAAGTTTCGTAGTATTTCTTGATGAAAGGCACCAAATATTCTTGGGTCAAGTATTACCCTTAGTAGGAAGGGTGAAGCCCTCAATTCCAACTTAGCATCGCAACTCCCATTCGGTAAAGAAGAAAGGAGAATGAAAAGGCTCAGCTTTCCACATCAGTAAAGGGAAAATGTAATGCAATCACAATGCAAAATTCTAACGTGACGATAGTCATCTAAACTTCTGGCACTGATGGAGAATGACCGACTCTCCCGTACAAAGCATCTGGCTGTCCACCTCTGAATATCGATTTTCAGCCAACAGAAGACTTTCCCCTTTTTTAACATCCATGTGGTACCACACTGCCTTCTTACACTGGGGTTACTCACATATGTTCCTCATGTGTGTAAACTAGATAAGTACTCGTCTCTTCCTCTTCATCACAGGACTCTTGTGAGGTTGAATGAGACAATGTCTGCATAAAGGGCTATCAGCTCTAGGGCTAAAACACACCATCAATCATGGCATCTGATTGAAGGGCCTTTACCAGTCTAGCGTACAGAATTTTTTCCCCTTGATATTTTCTGAGCTTATTCATTTCCCTGAGAAGTAATACATTGATTACCTTTTAAACCTTTTGGTGATCTAAGTGATGGCTCCATTTTTTGTGCCCTTGGTCTAAGTGGAATGTTCCTCAAACAATACAGAAAATGGGTCTAACTAACCAGAAATGATTCTAAATATGATCCATATGGAAACAGCTGAAACAGATCATCTTAGTCCTAGTGCTGTATGAGTTTTAAAAAAATAACTTTAGGAAAAATTATGTTAATATCTCCAGTATATTTCCCCAGAATTCCTCTGCTTTTATGTGTCTGTCTCTGTCTGTACTTCTCTGTCTTTGCGTTTCTTTCTCTTCCTCTCTTTCCTTCTTTCTCATATATGCACAATCACCACAATAAGTGTTCTCCTCCCAGATGTGTGAAAGGGTCATGTCCATTATCACCCTAACAAAATGCCCATCAGTAGATGTCAGAGGCTGCAGCATGCAGGGGCATGTGGTGTGCATGTTAGGGAGAGACACATCGCACACCTGCCTCTTGGCTGGGGCGGGCCATCTCAACTGCGCCTTGCCACAAGTTAGCATTTTGAATGAGCAATTGCCATTCTGTTGTTTTCTTCTCAACACATGGTGTTCAAAAACAGTTAAAAGAAAACTGTACCCATTTGCTCATCCCAGAAATCTGAAATTTCACAGGAGCGTGCCAAATTAATTTTCACATAATATCGTCTGAGCTTGCTCGTTGCACTGAGAAAATGATGCTCTACTTTTTGAACTCTTGGTGTCTTGGTCTGAGGTAAATGGGTGCCGTTTCTCTTTAAATGGCATTAAACATATCAAAGCAGGATTATATCTGTCACTGTCTTTTTTTTTATCTAATGGAATCAAAATCCTTCAGGGAGTGTCCCAAATCCACATTAATGTCTTTGAGTGCTAATGTTTCCACTGGGACTTTTATATTAGCAAAATACAAGTGTGTTTGTTCTCTCTGCCGTCTGTGTAAGTAGACAGCTGCACGTGGGTTAATTCTACCCGAACTGGACTTGCACTTAGTCAGGGGCAGGATTGGAGATGGTAGCAGGTCATTCTTGGTGCTCACGGGCCTGTTTCCGCCCATCCTTTAGTCAAGCTGCAGTGGTACCGTAAAAGAAAAAACACGTGAAATACAGTTTCTGACATCTAAGAATCTGTGGAATTGTCATCATGTATTTCATATAAACTTTATTGGATCTAATTTCAGACACGGGCTGTAAGTTCTCAGTCTCCCTCTAGATTTCACCCTCTGTTCAGGCCCTGAAATGAAAACCAAGGGATTTGGGGTCACAGTATTAGCAGTCACCGTCCACAGCAGACCCTTTTGGTTGTTTTTGTTTTTATTTCCTGTGCAATCGGGTCTCCAGAGGTTGACCTCCTTGTTGCTAGAGGTTGACATTCTAATTCCTGATAATCCCCTTCATGCTCTGCTTCAACAAAGCCATTCATAGTGGTACTTTGTCAACTCTTGATTATCCACACAGACAGAACAGTGCCACTGAAAATCCAAAATAGCTCAGAATCCCCATATCATTATATTCAACTCTACGGTGCATTTTTACTTTCATTTGAATATGTTCTGGGAATGAAAACTTCAGTGTGCTTTTTAATTTAATTTTTAAAAAATTTAGGATCTAGTAGAGTAGGAGCTAGACCTCTAATTTCCCTATCCAACCTCCCTGCCAAAGATGAGGCCTATCTCAGATTCAGAGCCCCAGACTGACTTAGCCATCTGCTGTGCCTGCTCTGCCTGTCTGACTCAGTGCCTCAAGCAGAAGGAAGTCATCCTCCAGGGCTGCTCCCTACCTGGACCTGGGTGCAAGTTGCTCTGGAGCGTTTCTGCTCCATTTTTATATGCTTTTCCTTACTTTTCCTTTTCTTTTATTTTTTGTTGACCCCTATTTCTCCTCCATTTCCTTCTTTCATCCTTCCATTGGCAAAAGGAAGGGCTTGTGTTTGATGGATGCTAAGGTATGTGTGTGTGTGTGTGTATAAATATATATTTATATATGTCATCTTATGATTCTGTTTTCCCCTTCTTAGACTCTTTTGTAGACCTCAAGATGAATGGAAGCCATAGTTAAGGTGGTGAAGGAAAAAATCTCTAAAACTCTAGTATGAATCTAGGGGAAGGATTAAGTATTTTAATTTAAAATATCTTTCTGGGTATTTGAAATTTCATAGAGGAAGTAAATCTCATCTTTTCATCTTTTAACTTTTACTGACCTTCAGACTTTATGGATACAAGAGTAAATAGCATTAGTTTTCTCTACATAAACTCTCTTTTGATCACCTCTTTTGCTCCTGTATGTAGACTCAGTTATCATCTTTTCTCAGATGACTCCCAAACCTTTGTTCTTTCTTCTGAACTCTAGCTGCCTACTGGACATCTCTGGATGTGCCAGAGACATTTCAAATTAAGTATGTCCAAAGTAGGAATCATTATCTTCTCATCTAAATCTGCCCCACTCCAATGTTCCCTCTTTCCATTGAGAACATTCCAGTTTTCTCAGACACACAGACTCACAGCCTCACAACATCAACCCATCCCTCTCCCTTACACTTTCCCTGTCATGTCTATCCCCACAGTATCTCTCACATCTTTCCCCTTCTCACCTCCCTAGTTCAGGCTCTCCTTGCCTCTAACCAGGACTCTTTACATGACCTCCCAGTTGATCGCCCTGCTTTTCTTCTCTCCCTTTCTAATGCCTCCTACATATAGCTAACAAAATCACAAGCCTAAGGCACAAATCTGGATATTTCACTTGGAATTTTCCCTTGACTATTAAGAAAAAATACAGTCTTTTCAGTCTGACATTTAAAACTTTTCACAATCCAGCTCCAGCTCACCTTGTTAGACTTAATTTTTAGTCTTTCCATTATGCCCTATATGTTCCAACAAACTAGTAGACTCTCCTTACAGTTACCCATCCTAAGTATCCCATTTCCCACCTCTGCACCTTTGCTCAGGCTGTTCTCCAAACCTGGCCTGCACTTACTTTCTTCTTACCTCTACCTCTTACCTCCCTTTATATTTCCTCATGTGCCTTAAACTCTCACCTTCTAATATAAACCTTTCTTGATCTAATAATAATAACAACAATAATAACTAGAATTATTTAGCGTTACTATCAAATGTTTTCATCACAACAACCCTGGGAGAGAGGGGCTATTACTATCTGAGAATGGAAGTTAAGTGACTTGTCCAGGGCCACACACAGTCTTTGACAAAGGATTTGAATTCAAGTCCTTTCAACTCCAGGTATGGCACTTGATCCTCTGGACCAACCTAGTTACCTCTAGTTTTTGAGTGTTTTCTTCCTCCTCAAATCATCTTGTATCTATTTTATGTATTTGCATGGTTTTTTTTCACTAGTAGAATGTAAACTCCTTGAAGACAGAGATTGTTTGTCAGTATATCTTTATACATCAAATGCACCCAAAAATATTATATGTAACTGGATAAATCTCCAAACAGATCTTTCTGTCTAACCCCACCGCCTGCTAAAAGTTGCAGCTTGACAAAATACCAAATGATACTGGAGGTTTCTTCCTGAGACATTAGAAGTGATGTAAAGGCATGTCCTGAAGTAGAAAGTAGGCTGAAATAAGTAGACTCCCAGGAAGCCAGGGCTCAGAGGCTAAAATCAGAATGATGCCTGCCCTGCCCGTGCCAGGAAGACTGGAACGTCTGCCCGTTTTCCAGCATCAGGCTTGCCCCTCTGTATCAGTCAAGGTTCTGTTATGGAGTCTTTATTCTGTCACTCTCCCAGGCTCTCATCTACCCTCTGAGCTTCCCTGATGTCAGGTCACAGACAGGTCCAAGGTGGCGATGACCCACCAGGCTGTGACTTCCCCGAGACCGGGACAGCGCTGGATCCGTCTTTCTGTCCATAACGTAGTGATAGCTCTTTAGTCAATATTTGTCGAGCCATTGATTGAAAGAATGGATGAAACGAGTCCTTGACAACCAATGAAATGCCGTGACAGCAGGTGATGTATGTTGTTGCTTTAGGGAATTTGATCCCATTAGATTCATTCCTGCCAGGCTGTCCCTTCTAGAAGATAAAACTCAATCTGCCCACCAGTGATCTCACAAAGCATTTACAGCCTCACACAAAAATGCTAGATGGAATAATAATCAGCAGTGTGACTTTTGACAAGTCACTTTACCTCAAGAGGACTTAAGTATTATATTTCTCATTTCTTCTAGATCTAATACACTGTGACTCTATGGTGTGGGAGGGGTCCCCCTAGGATAAGAAATGAGAAGTATTTTGGAGAGGCATGAACTTAATGTTCCATTTCCCAACCCCAAGCAGATTCACAAGTGAAAGCTATAAGAGAAAAGGGGTAAGGTTTGTTCTTGCTTTTGACAGTCTTTTAAACCAGCCATTCTGACAGGAGACTTTTCCTTTCAAATACTTATCATTTAGACACAAGGACTCAACATGGTAGAGATCGGTCTGACAGCTGGACCCCCCAGAAGTGCCTCTTCTGGTTTGGGCTTTCCAATAGGAGCTTAATTCTTATCCAATTCATTCTTTCTGGTCTCATTAAGAGTGTCTCTCTTATTTAGTGGAAATCTGGTCTGCTGAGCCCCTTGCTCTAGCTTTATACTTGGGGTTTTTTTTGATTCATTAGTTAGACTTGATCTTAATGAGACAGACTACTTTAATCTCACCATTTCAAGAGAGAGATGTTATGAGTGTGTGTGTGTGTGTGTGTGTGCGCGCGCGCGCGTGCATGCGCGAGGGCAAATGAATACCTGCATGTTTATGGAGTGTGCTGAGGCTATCGAGTCTGATGGTCCCCCATCATGAAAATGAGTTTTAGAGAGATTTCATTAATATGCTGATTTGGTTCATGAGTAAGAGTAAGCTGCCAAGATAGTACAGTACTTCTGAGTTCTGCATGCCCCCCTCTTTGTTTTCCTTTTCTTTTTACAAAAGGAAAAAGACCCTAAGTTGTGCCCTTTGGATTATCCTGTTATACTCTTACATTTGAATTTCAAAATCCTCTTTAAATGAACAGTTCTGAAAGTCTCCATTACGACAGCTGCCTTTGGGTGTGCCACCGGTGGCTTTATGGCTCTGGGTACTTCTTTTTTTCAGCTCTTTGTGAACATTACAAGGCCCTGCCCTCTCTCTGAATTGCACTGGCATTCAAACAATAGTCTCCCCTCCCCCCCTCCCATCTCTTTTGGTTGATTCTTGATTACATAAATGAGTACTTTGCTTCTTGCCTTACCTCTACTCACATTCTTAAATAAAAAGGAGTGAAGGAGTGGGGGGGGGGGGGTAGGGAGGAGAGGGAGAAGGAGTTTTTACACCATTGATATCTTAAGACCAAAAAAAATGTGTTGGATGAAACAAGTACAGTCTATTCAATGTGATGAGTACTAAGGGAATACCCTAGTCTGCTGAAACAGAATCTTTATATTGGGGATGTATATCTGTACTTACATGTATAGGTTGAAAGAGGCAAGTCCTGCCTGTAGGGGTAAAAAGAAAACATGATTGTTGCCCTGGCCCTTATCAGGGTTCTCCTCTTCTTCAGTCAGCATTCCAAGTGTGCTCTGGTTTAATTAATCCATTAAGGTCTATCTTAACCCTAGTCAGTAATGATCGAGGGGCTCACCGGAGCCATCTAGAATGGGAGAAATTAGATGGATAATGATTTTTGTGCTGATGATGTGTTCTGTCTTTTTATATAGTTGATCCCATGAGAGACATATTTCTTTGGTGTATTCATGCTGATGCTCTCAAGACACATATATTACCAAGAAATAAATCAAGACTATGATACTTCTCCGTCCCCTAGTTCTTGGTGCATAAATTTGGCATTTTATAACCAAAGCCACTTTGGTCCTTTAAAACCAAAACCAAAATCAAAAAACCTTTGAACAATCAAAGGAGTGGGTAAAGGTCAGGATTGATGTGTTTTTGGAATTTCTTTGACTCTACATTTGGGTATTGGTTATGAGAACTTCTTCTTTTGATATATTACCAATTTTGCAGTGCAAAAAGATTTAGTATGACGAAAGCGTGGACCAGCAAAGATATTGGAATAGAACTGGGACTATGACCAAGGACTGAATATGCATTTAACTGTGGAAACAAATAGGCCTTCTTTGATGATATTCCTCACATTAGAACAACTGGATTTGATAGTTGATTGTGTATAGGGAGCAAAAGACAGATGAATACTGAAGGTTTTTCAAAAGGTTTGGGACTTGCAGTGGTGACAGGACCCATGGTATGCTAGAAGTTAAATAGTGCCAAAGTTTGAGAAAAAAAATTCTTTCTTCATTGTGTGGGAATTTGAGATGATGGCAAGATATCTAATTGGAAGTATTGTGAATATAACATAAGATTTGACACTAGATAGTGCTGGAGGTCAGAAGCAGAGGGACAAGGTTTGGAAGTCATCTTCTTACAACTTATGGGAGAAACTATATGAGAGAATGAACCACTCAAATGTGTGGGTGTAAAGGGAAGAGAGTAGGAAGTCTAAGATAGAGCCTTGGAGAATGTCATTATTGAGAAGGCAAGGAGAAGAAAAGCCAGGGAGGGAGATACTGAAGGCACAATTAAAGAAAAGTCAGCTGATCTTTAACAGTACCACAAGAACCAAAACCAGAGGAAAAAGGGTTCTGATCAAGAATTACAAGTGATCACTTAAGGACAGACACAATTTTACAAGTATGGACGCATATGTGTGGGTGTATATATGTATGTGTCCATATTTTTATACACATACATACATAAGTGTATATATACTTATTTGTATATATACTTATATTAATAAACTTATATCATGAACCTTATAGTTCCAAAAATATTTACCAGTGTTTAGTCCTTAAAGAAGATTCCAGGGTTCAATGAGTCATCTGTAGAATGAAAAAGATACAGATTAAGCACAGGCCTAGTTGATGAAAAATGCTTGAATTTAAGATCCATAATGTTGTCAATGTGGGGACACCCCTCAGTGATTCAGTGATGCAAATTGCAACTCCTTCATAATTTAAGAGTGTCTTTATGAAAAATATTTACCACCTGCTGACCAAACTTCCGGTCGTGAGCTTCTCAGAATTTAGCTTGGAAGTTATCTGATGATGGGCACACGTGGTCCATCATCAGACCTGTGCTGAAAACCTTTTCAGATCTGTAGGAACTGGAAGGGATTATGGTCCATTTATGCCTTTGCTGGGATTCGAGCGAAGGTGTTTACATATTGAATTTTTTTTAATTGGTACATCTCTGTATTAAGATGGCTTGGGGGGCAGAGGGGGCAGTATGCCATAGAGGAAAGGGTCTGAGCTGATAGTCCTGAGACCTGAGTTTTAATCCCTCCTCTGGCACTTACTACCTACATATACCCTTTCCATTTTTAACCTCTGGACTGTGTCTTCTTCCTATGTAAAATAAGGAGGTTGGGATTAGATGTCCAGCTCCAGCTCTATGATCTTCTGACATGAAAAACCTTAAAGACACTTGAGACTGAGTCCTTCGTTCTCGCCTTCTGAACCAGTTGTTGGTTCTGTAACTTTCCTAGTCAAATGACTTTCTTTACCAAATATAGAAATAAAATTCCTTAAGGCCATAACTGAAATCTAGAGAGCATGTTGTACTTTATTTTGCTAGACATTTTTAAGTGGTTCCTGATTCTCCAGCCCTTGTCTAAGAGTAGTTTTGCTTGAGTAAGAGCCATAAACTTAAGCCCATCCATAATAACTAAAATTGTAAGACCTCAGGGAGGAAAAAATACTATGTGACTGTGACATGTTGAAGGGGGGCTCCCTAGAATAATGTGATTCATGTCTTTTAGGAATAGAGCTTTGCTCCCATATTAATACATTCTGGAAATTGCTCAAGAGGCAGCTCTGGCATTAGAATAGCAACTTTCAAAGCCGTGAACGTCAGCACTTCTATTTCTCCTTCTTCTTGGCGTGCATTACATGAAGCTGGGAGGACTAATTGGCTAAATGAAGGGACTCAGTGTCGCAGAGTTGAAATCCTGGCATATAAATGGAGAAAAGGGGGGACGGAGATTTTGCATGCATATCTATATAGCCTCCCTTTGTGAATTATCATAAAAGAACTGGATCTGCCCTATGTTCCATTCCCCGGTGAGATGAGTTGGGGTGGGAAGTACATGGCACTGAAATTCACCATGCTTTGTATCTGTGATTACTTGTCTGTGTATTCATCTCTTCCACTCCCAAATTGTATGTTTGTCTTAGGATGTTGAATAACACATTGTTTTAAAAGATGTGCCCCTGAATTTAGGTTTGTTATATGACAATTATAACATGGCTGTGTACAGGATTGAATATTACTGCAAAGCAAAAAAAAAAAAATCAGTGAATGAGATGTTTAAAAATAAAGAATATTTTACTTGTTTTGCAGGTGTTAGATTCATATCCTTGACCCCTGCCATGCAGTTCTAAAGAATGATCAATAAAGGTTCAAACAGTTTATAAGGCACTGGATCCCTTTGATAATAGCCGAATTGCTATATAAGAAGCTATGTGCTTTATGTAAAAGTATTTCAAGAAAAACCCTATAATTCTTTTTGAAATTTTCATGTTTTGTTCAAAGTTTAACATGGAACATAAAATCAGCTAAATGTTTTTAGTAACTATTTACATTTAATTCAGTTAATAATTTCAGTGCATAAAGTATAATACTTTTTGGTCATTCCTTTTAAGTCATCATCTGTATTTTTTAATCTGTACATTCTCCTTCATTCTCTATATGATGACAATAGTATGTATTCCATTCTACTGGTTCTGCTTTTATTATTTTGCATTATTTCATAAAAATCTTTCCAAATTTCTTTGTAGTCTTCTTACATGTTGGTCTTAATTGCGTTATGATATTCCATTATATTAATATATAAAAATGTGTTTAGCCATGCCTCTGTTATTGGACATTCGATTCTATAATTCTTATGTAAAGTGTCCACCTTATAGAGACACCAGAGCAGTGGTTCTCAACCTTTCTAATGCTGTGACCCTTTAATACAGTTCCTCATGTTGTGGTGACCCCCAACCATAAAATTATTTTCGTTGCTACTTCATAACTATAATTTTGCTACTGTTATGAATCGTAATGTAAATATCTGATATGCAGGATGTATTTAAATTGAACATAACCCACAGGTTGAGAACCGCTGCACCAGAGATTGAAAGTGATCATGAGAGGTCCTATAGGCTATTCTCCTTCATTCTAACAGTACTATCCCTAAACTGGGGCAGCTAGGTGGCTCAGTGAATAGAGTACAGGACCTGGAGTCAGGAAGATTCCTATTTCTGAATTTAAATGACTCTAGATTCTTACTAGCTATGTGATGCTGGGCAAGTCACTTAACCCTGTTTGGCTCAGTTTCCTCATCTGTAAAAAGAGCTGGAGAAGGAAATGGCGAACCATTCCTGGATCTTTGCCAAGAAAACTACAAATGGGGTCATGAAGAGTCAGACATGACTGAAACAACTGTGCAACAATAAAAATCCCCAAAACAATTACAGACAGATAGGAACTTACCTATTTTTGGAAAACCTAAGAAAAGAGATTTGCACAACCTCTTTCAGCGTGACATTTCCTTAAACATCGGAAAGGTCTTCTCTTTAACTCAGATATCTCATGCTTCTTATGTAAGTCCATTGCTTCCTGTTCTATCTGGAACGTAGTCATGACACATCTCAGCCTCAATCTCTATATACTTGATGCAATCAATCAATCACTAAGAAATTATTAAGCCCTTACAAGGTTCCAAGCATTGGGGATACAAAGATGAACTAGCCCTTGCCTTCAGGGAACTTACATCTTAACAAAGGAGACAGTATATACATACATAGTAATATCCAGCACAAATTCCAAGAAGACAGAAAATAACTTTGTATGGGAAGTCACAGGAAGCTGAGGAACCAGACAAAAACTAACATGCCATCTGAAATGATTCTTGAAGAGAAACAAATTTCAAGAGGTGGAGAGAACATTTCGAGAATGATATTTAGCCCATGCAAAGGCTTGTAGTTAGAAGATGGAGCATCATATGTGAAGAATGATAAGTAAGGTGGTATGACTGAACTTTAGAGTGTGAGCAGTGGTATATTGAGAAATGTTTAACAATGGGCTCTCCCCCCTAAAAGTATGCAAAACACACTTTTAACAGAATCTGAATTATTAACATTTTCTCTGACACTTTTTAAAATCCAGAGAGTCAACAAAACAATAAATCAAGCTCTGATTTTAGTGTTTTCTGATTTCTGAGGTATAGATGTTTACACTGAAAAGTGTGGCTGGGAGTAATGGATGCTAAATGATATAGAAAGGAACCAGGCAGTGGAGAACTGTAAATGCCAGAGGGGTTTCTGGTTGACCCTGGAGCAGGGGTTCTTAACCTCTCTTCATATCAGGGGCACCATTGGTATTCTGGTGAAGCCTATGGACTTTTTTGAATAATGTTTTCAAATGCATAAAATAAAGTGCATAGGGTTACAGAGGGAACCAATTATACTTAAATACAGCTACCAGAGGTATTTAAAAGAAAAAAAAAGTTCGTGAACCTTATCACAGGATAAGGACTTCTATTCTGGAAGTAATAGGGAATTAACTGAATAGAAAGATGAGCTGATAAGACTCTTACCAAAATTGTTTATCTAAATGTAGAGGCTTAGGGAAAATTACCTTGAAGTTTGTTATTCAGTTTTTCTTTCAGTCTTCTCTTGGTTAAAAACAATTTTCAGTTCCTTTGACTTTTCTTCTGAGCTACTGTTTACCAGTACTTACACCTCTCATCTGAAACCTATCCAAGCTCTTCACATTCTTCTTAACTGTTGAACCCCAATGTTGACATAAAACATTGGGTGATTGTAGTTTCCCCATTTCTTTTCAGATTTTTGTTCCTTTGTTTCTGAAATAGATTTCAGTACTTGCTGAGACTGAATGTTAGTGCTGAGACAAAATCATAGGAGTTGCTATGGTCTGCAAAGCAAATACCACACTTACTAAGTAAATTGTTAAATTGTTGATTATTAAGAAAATCATTTAGAACCACTGGGTACCATTGTGTGAATACTCAGCAATTGGAGGCAGTGTTAAAAAGATTGTCTTGGTGACTCAAATATAAAGCGAGGTTAAAAAATACATATTAATAAAACCGAATCTAAAGGAACAAAATCTGATTTAAAGAGGAGATACAAGAATTTTTGATGTTAGTCACAGAATGAGCTCCTTGAGGGCAGGCAGGTACTCTATCTTACTGATCTTTTGATCTGTGTATCTTTGGCATTGCCTCACAGAGTGCCTTGCTCATCATAGATTCTCAATAAATATTTATTGAATTGAAGAAACATCTTCCAAAATAGGAGGATGGATAATTAAATAGGGCTAGCTTCATACACCTAAGTGTATGAAGGATTTTTTTAAAATGTGCTTCTTTCCACATGGGTTCAGTATATTCATCTCATTGCATTTTGGGGAGATGTGGAAGGACAAATAACATTTTACCCATTTTATGGCAGAGAAACTGGAATTCATTGTTTTAAGCACCTTTCCCAGTGTTCTCCAGGTAGCATACTATCCAGCATCTACTATACTCCTTGTCTTTAGTTCCAAGCTTAGAAAACCTCAAGCCAAGAGTATCTAGTGGCTGACTTCTGTTTATTCATTTTAAAATCTGGACTAATTTTTTATAAAATTTCTAATCTTATGAAGTTCTCGTAGAGATTTCCAAAAGAGAGGCAAGATTTTATATTTAAAAATTCAGGCAGTGAAATATCTTTTTTTATTCTATTTTCATTAGCTGGATTACCAGAAAATTCACATTCCATGTCAAACCACCAAAAGGTAGGTAAACAAGTTTTTGGCCATGCTTTGGGAAGAGACATATTCACAGAACTTGACTTCTTACCTTGTCTTCTTGACATGACAGATTAAAATGGCTTATTCAAGTTGTAGCAGGTTATTGTGTCAGATCCCACTCAGAGGCCACTAAGTTTGCTGATCTTTGACATTAGTGATGCTGTAGCAACAGTTCCAAAAAGAACCTTTACAGTTTGTCATCTTGAATCAGCTGCCAAGTGTACTCTGAATCCCACTGTGACAAATCTTCAGGAATGTGGGATGAGGAAGCATAACTGTGCATGTGCAGTAATATAGTGGTATAAATAAAATGTCAGTTTCCCATTTCCATCCCCTTCTTAACCTGCTGTAATGCCTGAGGGAGAGAGAACTGATTTAGATAAAATAAAGATTTCCTTAGACTTCATTAATTTCTGATGCCCAACACATTGGAAAGGTGTGTAGCACCACTGGGAGGTGAGACACAATGTAGTCAAATCACTTGTGGGTAGTCAAAGCTTTGTCTTCTATCGTATTAATTCTGTAGAAGACTAGGCAGAGATTTAAGCAGAAATAAAGTGGAAGGAGGGTCAGACAAAGTGAGGACACAACCAGATGAGATTCATCAGGGGAAAAAATGTGATATTTTAAACAGGAATTTACCAACCATAGAGAGAGGGTTTTTTGTTTTGTTTTAGAAAGTCAAACCCTGATTGGAACTTAAATGGCACCTTTTCTGTTCACCAGAAAATTAGCATGCAGGAAGTTTCTGCTTTTGAGTGTGTTCTGATGTAAGTCTGAATCAGGAGTGCATTTTTATGGCTAGGCTATAAACCCCCCATAAGAGTTGGGGGTGAAAATAGAATGCCTTATAACTATAACCTACACCTACAAAGCAAGTTTGAAACTCTGTTAGCCCAGCTATTAAAATCATGAGGACAAACTGTTTCTTCACTTGATTCAAAAACTGTTAGGTTGCATCATGACCCAGTACCAAAATTTTTTAAATCTTTCTCCACTTTACAAAACGTCGGCTCATTGCTGCAGTCTGGAGTGAAGCTGTTTACAGCTCTGTGCTAAGTGGAAAGTTCAAATCAATTATTGTCCATTAGAGTTTAGGTATAACTGATGAAATATCCCCAGAGGAGTGTTGTAAATGTATCAAGACGTCCTTCCCCATTACAGAAATGGGGACGCATGGTGAATTACTTACCTTCTCTCTTACCCTTAATGCCTCTGAAATGCTGCTGGGCAGACAGAGCTTATCTTGTCTTGCTAGGACTTAAGTAAGGATTTCACCATACTGTCTGTATGTATGGTAAACCAGAAAAATGCTAGTTACCAAAACACCTTGACTTCAACTTACCATGTGCTTCACTAGACTTTTCTACCTCCAAGTAACAACCAGGAAACAAAATGTTGGAGGAAAATACTATAAACCAGTTAAAATTACAGCTGAGATATTCCAAAAAGTGACCCTAGCAATAGAGTTCCTTTTAAAACTGAATGAAAATTTTTTGCTTGTCAAACCAAATATAAATTCATGCATCCATATATAATATATATACATCTATATGAATGGATGTGTGTGTGTGTGTGTGTGTATGGTGTAAATACACACACATATTTTACTGAAGGAACTATACAATTAAAGGCCAAGTAAAGGATGACAGGAACTTCATTCTCAACACTGTCACTTAACATCAGTGCTCAGCAAAGCAGGAAGAAGAAAAGGCAGTTACAACAGACCCCTTAGTACTGAGATACGAGAGCAATAATACTAATTTCGCAGGGAATGTTGTACAGATGCACATAAAGAAAGGATAGTGCAAGCAAGGTGTCTCCAGCCTATCTTAGGAGAAAACTGAGGGAAGGGAGAGAGTCTGATTTGTGATGGACTATGACAGAAGATGGAAGATAGGCCCTTGGCTTCCTTTAAAGGTTGCCTGTAATTGCTCTCCTTCTCCAGTTCTGGCCCAGTGCAATCATCGTGTCAGTGAGACTCTGAGTTTCAAATACATGGTTGCTCATCTTGTTATGGAAGTCTTGCTATTATTCCTGAGAGTGCTGTGTTGTTGTTGTTGCTTTTTTTTTTCAAAGACCAGAGAAGAGACAGAGAAAGATCAAGGATACATCCTCCTCCTATATCAACCTCTCCATTCTTCATGTGCTCAGGTGGGCAAGATGCTTCTTCGTTGAAAGCTGACCTTGTTCAGCACCAGTGACTGCCCTGTGGATAGGCAGTGGGGCACAGAACTAACCTGATTGTCAGTCATAAAGAGGATAAAAAGCATCTTTAAAATGCAACATTGATTTTTTTGGTGTGTGTTCGTTATTCCTTTAACACCAAGGATAACACCAAGGATGTTTCTTCTTGCTGATAGCTCTGTCCGTGGTACTAAGTAGAAAATTGGCTTTGTTTCTTCTCTGGGGCCCATATTGTTTTCCTCCAACTCTGTTGTGTGTTCCAGCCATCTATCTATAGAGGTGCTAATCACTGTACTGTAAATCTAGTTAGGATGAAAGTACAGCTTTCAAGATATTTGAGACAGAATTTCTTAGGTATAACAGAAGATAGCATGTTGCTTTTACCTCATCACACATCTAGTTAATATGGTACTTTTTCCAAGTTGGTGGGAAAGATGTCCTCTGGTGTCTCCTTCTTCATTTCTAAAGCATTACTGCTTTCCAAGACAATATTTTCTGGAGAAGTGACATCCAGTAAGAAAATGCTATTTCCCATGCCATGTTTTGGGTACAGTAACCATTAATGACACACCATCACTAGGTTTCAGTAGCCAAGAATTTAAAGATCAACTCAGGTCATCTCCCATTTACCTTACTAGTTTCTTACACAATGCTGCAGCATTGACCCCCTGAGTCCATTATATATGGCGGGCATTTTCTTCTCTTTCCAGTTGTATTTATACTACCTAAACTCTCCAGGTATTTTGGCAACTCTTCAGATTGTCTGATTGCTGCTTCCATGCCTTTTAGTAGGATTACTTTCTTTGCAGAGTTTGAAATTTAAATTGGATTTCGAAGAATCTAGTTATTTCAAGTGGATTGCTAAGTCTTATGTAGTAGGCATTTGTTAAATCTTTATTGCATGGATTTTAATTGAATTCTATAAGAAAATTGGTTTTAACCCAAATGGTATTATCTGAATTGTTAGATTTGCCATAAGACTTAAGTGGCATAGTTCTAGCAAGAGTCCAGGCCCAGATTTTGTGTGTGGAAGGGACACAGCACAAGATCCAAGTATGCAAGAGTAACCTAAATTTGGCTGTAGTGAAGACACACCCACACAAGCAATTTGTATCTAGGTTCATTATCCTGCTGCTTTTTTTCCATAAAAAATCCATCTCCTCTGATCTATTGGTCTTATTTCTCCTCTTTTCAGAGGCATTATGCCCCCATCATACTGATATTTAGATGTCTCATCTCAGGAATAATCTCACCACATAACAAAGAGGATTTTGTTTTTCCTGCCTCAGGTCCATAAATACAGTACTAAATTCTATCCATTCTTTCCTAACATACTGTATTGGGAACTCCTATATTTGCTCTGATTTAAAGGGTGTTACTGACTTTCATGTTTCTTCTTGCCATTATTTATGTATTGGTTAATTTCCTGAGACTTTATTAATTTTCATTTTCAAAAGAAAAGTTAGTATATTTCAAGCCAGAGAGCTTTCTTTCTTAAAATTTCCAGGGGACTGGTATTTTTAATGTCATATGAGGACAACATTACACAATGGGTCTTTGGCAGGGATACATAGAAATGAATACCGTGTGCGAAGAAACATTAAATGGCAGCCTTAATTACAGAGTTTCACTCTGGGTTTTTTTTTTAAATGCCCTTCAGTTTTACGATTCGATGGGGAAATGCGTCAACATGGTTATTTTCTTCCTTCCTTAGGTTATTAAGGATTGATCTGGCCCAAGCCACGGGAGCCTGTTAGCTCATTCTGATCAGAGAGGTCTAACATTTCACCCACTAGAGGGCAGTGGTGACACACATCCTCACCGAGCAATATGTGCAGCATATGGTTGATGTGGAAACAGAGTAGCCATAGCTTTCGTGTGTGTACGAAAAATTCCCATTACTCTGTTGCTTCACTTATAATTGTATTGAAAGTAAACCTTAATTCGCAGACGGGGCCGCGCATGTTTTATTTCAGCAGACCCCACTAGTGTTTTGCCGGTTCTAACTTTAAGGGGCTTTGAGTACGAAAACTTCCACGACTGCCCCTGGGGGCAATGTGAAAAAACCCAACTGTTGTGACCGCCTGAGATTTTTGTTTGTATTCAGTCTAAAATCCTCTTTCTTCAGCTTCGCTTCAGTCTCTGTTCTTAGTTCCATTATTCCCAGTAATAAACCTTTGTCTCAGGCTAATTAATCAGTCTCCCTCTGAATTAAATCCATGACTGCCGTTTACAGAGGGCCGGGAAAATGCTGTACTTCCATAGTGCCCACCGTCACGGTGTTTGGGTGGCTCAAGAAACTCAAGGGCATGTCTCTGGAGTTCAAGCCCCAAAAGAACTGGCCCTGAGTTCCAGATGCCCTGATGCCCATGAGGCACTAGTCTTGGGAGTACCTCTGTATGTGCTTATGTAAGTGTTCAGAACTTCTCGTAATGTATATCAGTGCCGAACGTCACTGTGCTCATTGGCTAGCAGAATCAAATAAATTGTTGACACCTCTCAGCCACAGGGCAAACAGACCTTCAGGTCTGTAATCCTGGGCATCTTTATACCTATTTATTTGGAACAGGAAATGGCACTGCATTACCCACAAGGACAGTAAGCCTGTATTAATCTCATTATTAACCATTTCGAGTGGGTTTTAGTTTATGTTTCTCTAGCACTAATTCATTCAGAGCCATAGGACCTCCACATACTGCACATGCCACAAGATAGGGGCAATTTCAGAAATTAAATAGGAAGAGAGACTAGAGTTCACATGTGAGATAATGGTTTGCATGATCAGTTCCTTGGCATATGTTTGACTTGTTTAGCATCCATGGGGAAGAGTGGTAGGAATCCAAGCCAAGAAAGTTCCTTTAAGGCTAGTACTCACAATTAAGCAGTTGTTAAAAGTCCTTTTTTCCTTTACCTTAGAGACAAGGCAAGATTTTCTGCTCTATTGGGTATGTTCAACTGGAAGAATTTCTTTAGGGCTGACCTGTTCACTGAGACAAATTTCCAGACAGACACATATGCAAACAACGGCTGTTTCTGTGCTGGCAAAGCAAAGCATGGGACTTTGCAAAAATTCTAGAAACTGCACTGGCATTTTTGCAGCCCAACTACTGGGCTTGTGTAGCATCCTAATCTCCAGAATGTTTACAAATGATGTTCTTTGTCAGCTTTTTAAAAAAAATATCTAGAATGTGGTTTTGTATTTTCCAAAGGAAACCAAGAAAGAAAAGTACAAAACTTTCATCAAAGAAATCCACACAAGGCTGTAATGCAGGCTTTCTTTTTAGAAAATGAGTTTCAGATTTAAAATTTATGTCACCTGTAGTAAAAGCCATGAGGCTATTTTGTATGGAAGTAATTAAGTGCAAATGTGCAGCAGCCATTTTTGTGTTGTTGTTTTTTTTGTTTGTTTGCTTCAAAATACCAGAGGTGATTAGACCATATTATGGACTAATTACTTATTTAATTTATTTAAGTTGAAACGGGTTTTTGAATTATACAAGGGCAAAAACAAGAACTCATTAATCCTTTCTGAACATCTTAGAAAAGAACAGAACAAAGAAGTTAACACATTTGTTTTGTTACATTACAATACACCAATATTTTTTAACACTGATGGTGATCCAAGTGGTCAAAACATCTGTATTCATTAAAAAAAATAGAACAAAGACTCATCTCTCTCTTTCCTCCTCCTCTACCTTCCCTTTCTCCTTCCCTTTGCCCTTTTCCTCTTCTTCTTCTGGTTCTTGTTGTCTGGTTTTTTTTTTCCTCCTCTTCTTTCCCTCTCCCCCATGCCAGTGCTTTTCTCCTTCCTTTCTATCTCTTCTCCCATTGATCCATTCAATGATATGTTGCAATCCTAAGGAAATTACCAAAAGGGAAGATACAAACCTTGGAATGCCTTCTTTAAGCCTGGTTTCCTATGGAAAGCTTAAACAGCTCTTCAAACACAGCCAAATACAGTAAATAAATAACCTAAAACACTCAATATTTTCTTAAATTTGGAATTAAACCACAGTCTTTCTGAGGCTTAGGATTCTGAACACCAAGTTTCAGACGGGAGCATATTTTGGTATTTTGATGGTTGAGTTATAACCTCCTGAAAAGAGAGAGTGCTTGTGTACAGTAAGGACAGCTGCCCACTGAACTACAACTGAGCTGCTAAAATAAAACCTGTGTTGACTTGTGACTATTGACCAGGAGATGTGAAACTGAGCAGATCTGTCCTGGAGACCATAAAGAGAAGCACTGTCTCAACTTCGTGGTTTCATTTTGCACCTCTTGATAGGCACGCTCCCAGATTCTAGGAATACAATGGGACAGTGGGCCACAAAAATGACTGCAGATACGAGGAGTTGATGAAGGATGGTACAGGACCACTAGAACCAAAGATCCTATGGAAATTAGAAGACTATGGGCCAGACTCTGCCAGATGAAACTGGCCATTAACTGATACAGGTTCTATGCAATCGGGTCTCTCTTTAACTAGCAGAACAGGAGTATTACCCATGAATGCAAAAGCTTTGACACCACCAAATATTTAATGGCTAGGATTGTTTTTAAGTCTGTTCTGTCAGATTTTTTTTGTACATTTTAGTACACTAGCCTCATTTTGGGGAGCCAGCCTGCATCTTTAGAGTACCTGACTATTAAGGACCATGGGCACTGGCTTGCCTGTAGACTGGGACAATGTCTTATTCTCAGTGATATTGCATCACAGCCTCATCTCTAGAGTTTTCTGTCTGTGAGCACCATGTTCAGAAATCCATACACAGTACCTCCGGAGGAAAAAAATTGCCATAGTTCTTTGATGAGACTAGTTTTGGTTCTGTGTCTCTTTTTCTATAACATTTAGGTGGCATGGTGGCTAGAGTGATGGATCTGCCATTAGGAAGATTTATTTTCTCAAGACTCGCCTCAGTCACTTACTGGCTGGGTAACCCTGGGCAAGTCACTTAACCCGGTTTGCCTCAGTCACCTAGGAAGGACAGAGCTTCAGAGCCCATGCTGGCCAGCCATTCCTACAATGTCATTTTATGTTCTTCTTTTATGTTCTCTGCAGCCCACAAGATCTTACAACTAGTCCCCCCCTCCAAAAAAAGTATAGCATCAGCTTTCCTTCTGTCTTATTTTCTCAGGATATGCCAATTAACTGTTGTCTTAGATTAGATATTCAGGTAAGATCAGCCTGTATAACTCATCCCAGTTGTTCACTCTGCAGAGCCAGTAAGGCAGAAACATCTGGAGGGAGTTTCCAGTGCAGAGGCATGTAATTTCCCTTAAATCACTGGATATCTCACACTTGGGGAAAGTTTTGCCCATTTTCTAAAACAAAGATGTTTTAATGCTTGATAGATACCTCTAATTGATTAGCACAGTGCCTGGGAGATATAGATCAATAGATAGATAGATAGATAGATAGATAGATAGATAGATAGATAGATAGATAGATGGTACTTAATAAATGCTTGTTGTTTGTTGTTGTTACTAGTTGAACTTAAAGCTGGAAGGAACTTTTAGTCCAAAGCTCTTATTTTATAGGGACCTAAGGCTCAGAGAGAGATTGTGTGACATGTCCAAGGTCACTTGAGTAATGACTTGCAGAGAAGCGCGAGCATTGTTCTATTTTATCTCTGATTTGGTTTTTTCTTGCACAGAATATCTATAATTGACTAGAATGTAAATACCTTAAAGGGGAGGAGTGATATCCTGTATTCTCTAAATCTCATATCTTCCATCTTCCTCAGTGCTGGTCACGCAGGACTTAAAACATAGTAAGTTCTTAATACCAGCACACATGCACACGCACACATACACACACACACACACACACACACATACACACGAATAGTTCTGGAAGGTTCACAACATCATTTCTGTGAAACAGGTAGCACAAGTATTGTTGTCCCTATTTTACAGCTAAAGAATCTGAGCTTCATAGAGGTTAAATGACTTGACAAAGTCTAATAGTGTCAGAATTAGGGTTCAAACACAGGTCTCCTGGCTCCAAGTCCACCACTCTTTGCTCTACACCATGTTGCCCCACTAACAAGCCAACTTAATCCTCCTATATAAACCTACAGGATTGGTTCTGGTTTTAGTGGAAGTAATACAAGGAACCATGAAGCACATTCTCAGCTGGTTTGGCAGTATACCTTCCTATACAGAATTAACACTGCCAATCCACCATTACTGGGAAAAATGCTTTAGATTGTTTTTTCCGCCCCCACCTCCAGTGATAATCATAGTCTAAGACCTCTGCTGTCTCTGCCCCACACTGTTTCATAACCTTGATTAGATAGAAAGTAGAGGAAAAAGTATCATAGTCCCTATGGCTAAGAAACCATTATTTTTACATGTACTTTTATTTTAGTGTTTTCTTAAATTTTTATCTATTTATTTTTAGTTTACAACATTCAGTTCCACTAGCCTTTGAGTTGCAAATTTTCTCCCCCTCTTTACCTTCCCAAGACAGCATACAATCTGATACAAGCTCTACATATATACATTCATGTTAAACATATTTTCACAGTAGTCATCTTGCAAAGAAGAATCATAACCAATGGAATGAACTATGAGAAAGAAGAAACAAAACAAAAAAAGAGAGAGAGAATAGTATGCTTTGATCTGCGTTCAAACTCCGTAATTCTTTCTCTGGATGTGGATAGTATTTTCCATCATAAGCCTTTTGGAGGTGGCTTAGAGCCTTGCATTGCTGAGAAGAGCCAAGTCTATCAAAGTTAGTCATCACACAGTGTGGCTGTAACTGTCACCTGATTCTGCTCCCCTCACTCAGCATCAGTTCATGTAAGTCTTCCCAGGTTTTTCTGAAGTCTGCCTGCTCATCATTTCTTATAGCACAATAGTATTCCATTACATTCATGTGCCACAACTTGTTCAGCCATTCCCCAGTTGATGGGCATCTCCTCAATTTCCAGTTCTTTGCCACCACAAAAAGAGCTGCTATAAATATTTTGTACACGTGGGTCCTTTTCCCTTTCTCATGATCTCTTTAAGATATAGATCTAGTAGTGGTATTGCTGGATCAAAGAGTATGCACAGTTTTATAGCCTTTTGAACATGGTTCTAAATTGTTCTCCAGAATGGTTGCATCAGTTCACAACTCTACTAGCAGTGCATTTGTGTTCCAATTTTCCCACATCTTCTCCAACATTTATCATTTTCCTGTTAGCCAATTGGATAGGTAGGAGGTGGTACCTCAGAGTTGTTTTCAGTTGCATTTCTCTAATCAATAGTGATTTCGAGTGTTTTTTTCATATGACTATAGATACCTTTAATTTCTTCCTTTGAAAACTGCCTGTTCATATCCTTTGATCATCAGATGGGGCTAAGAAACCATTTTTCACTGGGCAATATGGGATCCTAACACTTGACAGTATTATTCCTATAAGAAACTTACGTGTGCTGAGCATGGTAGAATATGCCTGTGTCTCTGCCACTGGGGAAGCTGAGGCCAATGGATTGCTGGAGTTCAGGAGTTCTGAGCTGCAGTAGGCCTAAAGCTGATTGGTTGCCACCACTATGTCTGACACCAATATAATGAGCCACCTGGAGCTCTAGTCAGAGAAGGAAAGAGAATAGGGAGTGGGGAGTAGGGAAGGGAAGGAAAATGAAGGGAGAGGAGAGAAGAAGAGAGAGATGTATGCAGTGTGGCCAAGATGCTAAAAAACCACACGGAATGACTCACTGCTATGTCACACCTTGACCATGTCAGAACTGTTATTAAACTGTCAGTTTGCTCCCACTTGTTTGATTTGTCCTCCATTTCCTTACTCCCTGGGTCTCATCTTGAGATTCTTCCATTTGGTTCCTTCTTCTGTGTGTTTTAGCCACCTTGTTCTCTCCATGCTCTAGTTCCTGCTCCTTCCATTGATTGGCACAAATGCTTCAGGTCCTGACCTAGTTTGTTGTGGTTTTTTGGGCTTGTTTTTTTTGTCTTTTTGGAGGGAGGGGGTGAAGCAGGGGATAAGTGACTTGCCCAAGCTCACATAGCTAGTATCAAGTATCTGAGGCCATGTTTGAACTCAGTTCCTCCTGACTCCAGGGTCGGTGCTCTATTCCCTGTACCACCTAGCTGCACCCCCAACCTAGTTTGTAAATGTTCTATACTGTACTCTGATCATGACCCTGCCTTTTCCCATTATTTCCTTCAGCTTCATTTCCATCATCCCCTACATACACACCTACCTCCACCCCCCCAGACCTCAGGAACCCCTGGGCTCAGTTGGGAGCTGGGAGAAGCCTGAGTTTCCAGTGATCACACTTTCCTGGATACTTTAATCCAGGGTACTTTAGTCAGTCATTCAACAACTATTCCTTGAGGACCTACTGTGTGTACACTGTGCCAGTGACACATTGATATAGCAATATATTGGTCATCTGTGATTGTGTAGACATGGGACCTCAGTCTCTCACCTTAGATCACAACCCCTTTTATGAATTAATAAGATTTAGGGAGTTGCCTAAGACTCAGAGAGTTTAAGTGACTTACCCTTACTTACACATTAGGTGAGATTTGAATCCATGTCAGTCACTCTATGCATTATATCATTCTGCCTTTCCATAGTAGGGACACATACACATACATATACACATACATACACACACACACCTAAATAATCATAGGATCATAAAATAAAACAGGAAAAGGGCTTAATGGTCTTCTAATTTAATCCTTTTTTACAGATGAAGGAACTCAGGCTGCACTCAAGGAAATAATATTCTGTCAGTCGTATAGAAAATGCATACATATAGGAAAACACAAGAGGGGTAATGATGGTTGGAAGGATATGATCAGACAGAACGCTTTAGGAAAAATTGAAGAAGGAAAGGACTCTTTAAACTAGAAGGAATCAAGGAACACTTCACTCATGTTTGAAACCTCAGTTGGCAAGTGTTATTGATTCTGTAGCCACAATATCTCTCACCTACATCCCTTTCTCTCCATCTCTCACCTCTCCTCTAAGCTTTAGCCCTGCATCACTGATTGCCCCTTGGGCATTTTAAACTGGATATGCCACAAACATCTCAGACTCAATATGTACAAAACTGAATTCACTGTCTTTGTCCCACCAGAAGACCCTCCCCTTTTCCAAACTTTATGATTTTGGAGAAGGCATTACCATCCTTCTTGGTTCCCAGGTTTGTAGCCTTACCCCACAAATATAATCAATTTCCAAATCTTGCCATCTCTGCCTTCACAATATCTCTCACATCTTAACACCTCACTTCTACTCACACAGCTGTCACCGTAGTTCAGGCCTTGATTGGTCTTCTCTCACCTAGGCTGCTGTGACAGCTTCCTAATTGGTGTCCTTGTCTCAAGGCCTTAGTATACCTCCCCAATGCCACCTCCCCACGCTACTAATGCCCTCTATCCCAAATTACCTTAATATTAACATCTTCATATATATTTATATTAATTTTATGTTATTTGTATATTTCATATATGCATCTCACTTGTTAAAATGAAAGCTCTTTGTGAGTAGGGATTACATCATTCTTTCTATCGATAGTGCCCAGTACATAGAATGAGCATGATAAATCCCTGTTGATCGCTTGATTTATTATTGTGGTAGACTCTCGATTAGGCTTCCTACTTTTATTCTCTCCTGTCTATTTCATCCCACATACAGAGGCAAAAGTGGCATTCTTGAAGCATGAGCGTAATTTTTTCTAGTCTTCTTAAACCCTCCTCCCCACTGTGTATTCTTCAGTCTGGAGACCCTCATCCCCCACTTCAGTCTGGTGACACTGGCAGACTGACTGTTCCACAAACAGGACGTTCCATCTCTTGGCACTTTTTTTTCCTGGCAGACTCCTCCCCTCTCCCTGTGCCTGACATTCTTCACCTCTTCATCTCTGGTGGCTTGCACAGGAAGGATTTCCCAGCCCCTTTCTGTCCTAGAGCCTTCCCTTTCTAAAATGATTTTTGATTTGTACTGTATCGAGTTCATTTGCATATACTCGTTTACATGTTGTTTCTCCTGGTAGATTGTCCCCTTGTGCAGGGACTGTCTTTTACACTCTTTTGTACTCCCAGTATGAAGCACAGGCCCTCACGCATAGTAGGTACTTAATAAACGCTTATTGACTGACTACGTTCATTTCCTTGCTCCAGAAGCTTCCGAGGCTCCCTGTTACCTCTAGATAAAATGCAAACTCTTTTGTTTGACATTGAAAGGTCTTTGATATAAGGCTCTGGCCTCTCTTTTGTTGATTAATGAACAAACACTACTGCTCTTCTTGGCAACCCAGCTGACCTCTTCTCGTTTCCCTGTCTCTGTGCATTCATACTGGCTCTTCCCCAGGTTTAGAATGCCGTGTCCTACTACCATCCCTTGAAATGCCTTGCTTACTTCAAGACTCACCTTAAACAAAGCTTCTTATGTGAGGCCTTTATGGATTCTCCCCACTGTTAGTATCCAACCCTCACCCACTGACTTCATGTAATTTTATATTTATTTCTCTGTGGTGCAAACCCCACCCCCACCACTACCAGAATGTCAGCTCCTTAAGGACAGAATTTTTCTCCCTTTTGTTTGTGATTCCTAAAACACAGCCTCAGTCCACCCCCAAAATAGTACCTGGCTCCTAATGGGTGCCTAATTATTTGTTTGTTCATTGAGCAAATGAACAATGAATGAGTAAAGTAATTAATTAATGGCTTGATTTGTAATTTAAAGGGAGCAGCTAGGCCTAGACTCAGGAAGATCTGAAATCAAATTTAGCCCCAGATACTTACTTGCTGTATAACCCTGGCTAAGTCACTTAACCACTGTCTGCCTCAGTTTACTCAGCTGTAAAGTGGGGATAATGATAGTACTTGCATCCCAGGATGGTTGTAAGGCATCCAATGAGATCAACATTTGTAAAGCGCTTAGCACAGTGCCTAGCATATAGTGGGAGCTTAATCAGTGTTTGTTTCTTTCATTCTATCCTAAAGGCAGAGATAAAGCAACAATATATTGCAGACCTGAAATGCAGCTTATGTGAGTGAATGGGTAAGGGAGACAGAATGGCAAATTTGAGGCAAATTTAACTGGAATTTAGAGTGTGTAAAGGATAGTAGCATAACATAAGGCTAGAGGTGCCTTACATGCAAAGCTAGGGAATTAGTATTTTATCCTAAAAATGCTGAAGATCTTGTTGAAAGGAAGATGACCCAGTAAGAGCTGTGCCTTCTGAGGCTATTTTGGCAGCCGTGTTAAGGATTCATTTTGAAAGGGAGAGAGTGGAAGCAGGGAGGCCAATTACTCTCTTGTATGGAAAAAGAGCCTACGATCCTGACCTCCTTAACATTCACATATGTGATACTACCCACCCATACATGATTTCAGAACTAAGAAACTACCCAGCCCAACTCCTTTGTATTACAACTACAGAAAATGAAATCCCCAAAGAGTCATGATATACCCAGAGTCATGTACCTCGTTAGAGACAGAGCCATAACTAAAAGCTGAGTCTCCTCATTTACATTCTAGAACTCTTTCTCTCTTAACACGTTGCTTCTCACTATACTCTTTTGCCTTCTGGACTCCAAAATGTCATGACATGAACAGAGATAACCCCAACATTGTTGGCATTACTAGGGCAAAATTCTAACCAACTGAACTAACCAGAGTTTTTCAGCAGAAAGCTGAAGCCATGACAAAACAAATTGATTTGAACATAAGTAGTAACCATACATCTGTCCACAGGGTTTAGAATTTAGGTAGTGCCCAGGCACACTCCTTATGAGAGTGCTTTTCTAGGAGTTTTTCTGTGAATAAGGAAAGTCAATTCTTTTCTCTTCCTTGTTTTCCCTTTGTGTTACTTGTCAGTTAGATGAATAAGGAAATACTTGGCACTGTTTTTAGAGGGCCAGTATACACACATCTTTACGTCACTGTCTTCACTGAGACTTGTCTTATTGATGGGAGAGGTGCTGCATTAGGTAGGGGCAGGGGGAAAAAGTACACAGCAAGCTCGTTGTGGAGTCTGGGAAGTCCTGGCTTCAGAAAGAGATATGGTCATCATTAAGTGCAAGATCTTGGACAGACTCGCGCTCATTTTATTTATCTGTAAAATAAAGACAATAAGACTTGTACTCCCGACCTCACTGAGTTGTGCTGGGGAGAGAGAAAGCCTTCTTAAAAACCTCAAAACACTGTGTAAACATGAGCTAATGTTTAGATATAACATGACTTAAAATAATGCAATTTGGATTCCTGCTTTTGGGAAGCCATTTCAAATTTTTTTAAATGCCACAAAGACCCCTTATTCTTTCATGTGCCAATGATAGTCATTAGTAAGCTGGGAATCTCCAGAGGGATATTTAGGAAGCTGTTAGCTATCAATCATAGCACTAACCCATAAGGTTACACTCTGGTTATAATCCAGGAGAAGGGAATGGAACCCTGGGGAATGAACACAAATTTTCGTCTCACTTATACCCAGGGTATTGTAGTTTAGACTCTAATAATAATCATAACCAGTTCCTAATCATTTTGTAAATGCAAACAGTAGCTTTCAAATTTAGTAAAACCAGACCCATTTTACAAGAGAAATAATTGAGGCACCAAAATTTAATGATCTGTCCAAGCTCCAAAGTAATTGATTACCTCCTTTTTGAAGGAACCTAAGCCCAGTTCTGGAGAGCTGAGTGTTGTTTAAGATGACTGCCACAGCCTGTGTGTGACACAGTGCTTTCATACCACAAAAGCCTCACACACCTTAATTCACATGCCTTTCAATGTATGGAGAAAAACAAGCTCATTAGGACTGGTAAGTTGGGTTTTCCTCCAAGGCTAGATAGCCATCCCTATAATATTTCTTCTCCTCTTTTCTCTCCCTTTTTTCTTTATTTGGTTGTGGTTGAGTCTGGTTCCACTGCAGTGTGTATATGTGTGCGTATATCTATGTGTGTATGTACACACACACATATACATAGACACATTATGTGTGTACTGTGTGTGTAAATATATGTGTGTGAGTGTATATATAGCTACACATACACACATACACATCATTGGCAAAGAAAAGAGAATTTACTTCTATAGACACAGTTCCTGCTGAAGCACATAATGCTCTAGATCTGGACGCTCCCTAGGCAAGTCATTTAGCGAGGAGAAACAGAGGCAAACAGCAGCTTCAAGTCACTGATCGCTGTCATACCATTACAGAGTGATTCATAGCCTCATACAGTCAGAGTCGCTTGATGAATTATCTTTGAAGGATTAAAATGCTTTATTTGAATCCTTACAGTTGTTTGACCATTTCAGTCATGTCCCACTCTTTGTAACCCCTTTGGGGGTTTTCCTGGCAAAGATACTGGAGTGATTTGCCATTTCCTTCTCCAGCTCATTTTACAGATGAGGAAACTGAGGCAGATGGGGTTAATGACTTGCCCAAGGTCACACTGCTTGATGCCAGGCCTGGTGCTGCATCCACTGAGGCACCTACCTGTTCTTTCACTCTTATTAATGAAAGACAAAAAGTCCTTTAAAATATAGCTAGACACATGCAAATAGCTGGTTAACCAGGAATTCTAAAGTTCACAGGTAAGGCTGGAGCTGGACTGCCCAGGAAACTTCAGAGAGTTCTGATGGTCCAGGACTTCAGATTAGTGAAAACCTGAATTCAAATCTGACCTCATACACTTACCAGCTGTGTGACCCTGGGGAAGTCATTTAACCTTTGTCTTGGTTTCCTCATCTATAAAATGAGAATAATAATAGCAGCTACTTCACGGGGTTATTGTAAGGATCAACTGAGATGACGTTTGTCAAGTGCTCAGCATAGTACCTGGTACATAAATGTTAATTGTTGTCATTTTTTAGAAAATGATCTCTGGTAACAGCAGGCCACCGCACTCTTTTGCTGCGTTAGCAGACAGGTCTGAGGCCTAGCCTTAATGATACCGTATATTTATGACTCCTGTGTCACACCTCCCTCAGAAAATCTAGCAAAATAGCCTATGTCTTTACTCCATGCCTGAAGAAGAGGTGTCTGTCTGTGACCACTATGGCAGCCAGCCCTCTGTCTGCCTGTTCCAGGGCAGTCCTACCTCCCTTCCCCATGTATGTTTCACAAAGTGATCCGTGGTTTGATTGCAGCAGGCCAAATCCTGACTTACAGGGGCAGCTGCAAAGCAGAATTAAGATATGCAGCCTGAGTTTCTGATGAGACAAGAGAAGTGTTGTAGGAGGTGGAAAATCTAGCACCATAAGTCACTTCTGGCCACATCATGACAGACATCAGCTGCTGTGTCCATCCTTGACTTTTCTGAGCATAAGACAGATCAATGCCCCACTGAGTCAGACCACATTGTCCATTTAGCCTTGCATGGTTTTTGATGGTACTGAAAGACGTATTGTAGAATGCAGTGGCTGTCTTTATTGATGCCAGTCTAAAAGATTAAAACTCCTACTTTCAAATCCAATTCAAATCTATTAAGTAAGAATTTATTAACTACCTAAAATGCGTAAACTCAAGCCATATATAGACGAAAAAGTTCTTGATATACCCAGACATGTAGACAAACATATAAATACAAGATAATTTGACAATTGTGGTATGAGGACAAACTTCTTAGAGGAAAGAGGTGAGCTGGGTCTTGGAGGAAACTAAATGTTCTATGGGATAAACATGAAAAAATACTCTAGATCACTAGTAATAAGAGAAATGCAAATTAAAGTCACCTCACACCCTGCAAATTGGCAAAAATGATCAATAGTCAATGTTGGAGGGGTTGTGGGAAGGTAAGCACACTAAGACCTTATTCGTGGAGCTGTGAAGTGGTACAACCATTTTGGAAAGCAATTTGGAATTATGTAAATAACGGGACTCAAATTCCCATAACTTTTTAACCAGGGATTCCATTACTGGGCCTGCACCAAAAGGAAGCCATCAATATGAAAAATGTACCAATATTTAGAGTGGCACCTTTTTCTTATAGCTAAGAATTAGAAACAAAGCCGATGCCTATCGGCAATGGCCTACCAAATTGTGGTATATAAATGTTATGGAATATTACTGTGCTGTAAGAAATGATGTATATGATGAATACAGAGAAGTATGGAAAGATCTTTCTACGTTGTTGCAGAAAGAAACAAACAGAGCCTAGAATACAATGTACAAAGCAACGACAACAATGTGAATAGAAAACAGTCACACACCAAGAAATCAGAAGTCAGCGCAACAGAGTTATCAAGATAAGTAGGACTTGAATCAAGAGATGTGAAAAGATACCCTGCCCCTTCAGTGAGGTGGGAGACCCTCAGGTGTCACACATGGCATGTTTTCAAGCTTTTTCAATGTATCAAACATCTGTGCTGACCTTTTTATTATCTCTCTTAAAAAATACTGTTATATGGGATGACCCTGGGAGGGGAAAGAAGGAAGAAGGTACATGAGGATATTATGGTGATATGAGAAATAGAAAATTTCAACAAAACTTATTTTTAAAAAGGAAAACATTTTTATGAGAAAGAGATGAAGAGAAAGTTCATAGTGAACTTTGGGAATGGCCTGTGAAGGCATGGAAATGAGAGAAGAAATGCTCAATTCTGGGAAGGCCTGTGTGGGTAGAATATTTCTGGAAAGATCCAGATTGTGGAAAGCTTTGAATTCCAGCCTGATGCGTCTGCATTTTGTTCTGGAGGGAATGGGTAACCATTGAACATTTTTTGAGCCAGAGAGCGATATGGATAGACCTTTGTCTTTGGAACTTGATGTTGACAGATGTAAGGGAGACAGAAGGCAGAAGAAAAACACTGGATGCGGGGAGACCATCAGGAAGTTATATTGTAAGAGGTGGTGAGGGCCTGCACTAGGCCATTGCTGCATGGAGAGGAGATGCATGTTAGAGTTTTAGAAGTAGAATTGATGACAGTTGGCAACCATTTTGATGTAGAGATAAAGGAAGAAGAAATAATCATAAATGACTGAGAAGGCAAGCCTCAATGACTGTGAAAATGGTGATGCCTTTAACAGTGATAGACTAATTTGGAGAGGAGAATTAGGGGAGAGCAAATGAATGAGAAAAAAAAAACTTAGGTGTCTGCTCTGCTTAGACATGTTGAGTTTGAGAAGTTGATGGAATATTTAGGTGGAGCTGTCTGGCAGGCAGGTGGGGGTATAGAACTGGCATTAAGAGAGAAATTAAGGCTGATGCACGAGCTTGATAATTCTCAGAGGAGAACAGATAACATCACCAGGACAAACAGGATAGAGAGAGAAGAGTATTCAGGACAGAGTCTTGTGGGACTCAAAACACTTGGGGGTAAGGAGATGATACTCCAACTAAGGGCACATAGAAGGAGCAGCCAGGCTGGTAAGAAGAGAACCAGTAAAAATCTGTGTAACAAACGCCAGATTAAGAAGAGGTGGAAGTTGGTGAGTGTCAAAAGCTGAAGAAAGATAAATAGGATGAAGAGTGAGAAAAGAATTGCAGATTTATCTGTTGAGATATTATCAGTAACTTTGAAAATCAAAATTTCACTCATGGTAAGGGAAAAACGTGCTTCAAGAATTTATGCATCATTCTTATACAGATAGAGTGTATTTGGGGGCTGGACTAAGTTGTGCATGGACCCTGGGCAAGTCACTTATCACTGTTTACCTCAGTTTCCTCATCTGTAAAATGCGAATAATAATAATAGGCTCTACTTCCCAAAGCTGTTTTGAGGATCAAATCAGATAATATTTGTAAAGTGCTTTGTGAAATGCCTGACATACAGTAGGCCTTATATCAGTTTTGTTTGTTCTTACCAGAACAAGTCCCTGCTCCATATGTTACATGCAAGTGTTTGAATGAAGTATGGCCCCAGCATGTTTCATTTCCTAGATCCAACTCAGGGGCAGGGGCGGGGATGGGGGAACCTTTTTTTCATCAGGTGTAAGGTAGATACAGGGCTTTATGGTTTGCAGAGGTCTGTTGGAGGAACTGAGTTTGAACATGTGTCACAGATGAACGGACGCCTTCCTTCTACTTCCCTTGGAATGTCATGTGCAAAAGTCAGTACCAGTTTCAAAGACTTAAAGGCTGATATCTGCTCAGTTGCTTAAGTGAAGCTGGAAGGACTTTTCTTTCATTCCTTCCACACTTAGTTCTTAATGAGGCTACCAAATGAGACTACCAATCTAAAGATTACTTGTGATTGGGGTAGGCTGAAGAAGAGAGAATAAAAGAAAAGAGGAAAGTTAATAGATCCAGGAGGAGGCAGAAGGGGTCAGTGCTCCATTAGGAGGACCGTTTGGACACAGCGAGGGTTCTCAGTATTACTTCTTAGGGAAGTTTTAAATATTTGTTGTGTCAAGTTGTATTTGTCATTTGACCATACTCTTTCAAGCCCCAAAAGTGACAAAACATTTAAATTTACTGGCCTTTGGTGAGTGAGTTTATCTGAGCTTTGGTGAGCAAGATTCACCCTATGTTCTCTTCACTTTCTAGACTTCAGCCTCATGCTTCTCAATCTTTGATTTTACCACCTAAAGTCTCACAGTCTTATTAGTTTGTCTGCATGCAAAATTTCAGCCCTCATCTCAGTCCCTGAGATCATTTGAATTATTATTGGACCTTCTACTGTTCTCCTGAATCTTTTTTGAGACTTGATGACCAAAGAGAGCACACAGTGGTACAAATGCAGATATATTATTGCTTCTGACTCAGGAAATTATTCTATTAAGAGCATGTAAAACCCTTTTGTAAAACCTAAAGTGCCATATAAATGTCTCTTGTTATTGTTGTTGCCCTAAGGCTGATTGATGAAATCAGCCCCGTTGCTTTGTAATTGTAAATTTTTATTTGGATAAAGTGTCATCCTCGTAAATGAGTGTGGGAACAACTAAACTATAGGGACCAGGGAAAGGGGACTTGAGGAACTGTGTGATCTTGACAAAGAACCAGATGTGGAGAAAGAATTTAAAGGAGAGTCAAGATGTGGAGAAGCTGAAGAACTAGTGGAGCTTGATCTGAGTGGGGAAACATAAATTTCAAAGTCCAGAAAAACAAGTAACTAGCAGAGGTGTTAAGTGGCTGCCAGGGAATGGGTTAGAACTTGGGGTTGTGCCTGGATCCCGATCAGAAGGGACCCAGTGCCCACAGGGACTGGAAACATGACAGTGAGGAAGCCTGGGAGGAAAACAGGGCAAAGGGAAAAGCTAAGTTTAGGTGTCCATGGCCAACTGTACTTCAGGACTTGTCCAAACACCTGTAAATTTGACTACCTCTATATACAGAGTTGCCAAGATTATTCCTACTGTAGCAAAGTAAGTTTCAAACTTTAAATGACTGACAGTGTTGTGTTTTGGGGAAATTCATCTGGGAGGATACAGTAGGGGACAAAGGGAACAGGTTACATTGGAAAAGTGAAGGAATTCCTTAATCGGTTGAGTGGTGATGGCAGAAGTGATGAGCGTCCTGTACAGGGGAGCCTTCAGTTTGAGGGTGCTCTTTGAAGCTGTTTCACGGGGCTTTCCTTTTTGTTTCCAGTACTCCGGCGGTTTGTCAGTCTTTTTTGTCTGCCTCAGCATTTATTAGTCAGTAACCTCAGGGAAGATACTACAGTCATTCTTACACCCCTTTCCTGGGTCATAGCTGATAATACAGAATCATATTGCTATAGATTGCATTATTTTTCCCAAGATGAATTACATTAGAGTAGCCCATTTTCAAACCAATCTACTCTTTTTCCAGGTGCTCCCACCCTCAAGAAATCCTCCTGCCCTTTATCCCTATCAACTTGCTATTTTATTACTACATTGAAAAGCTGGGCTTCTTAGAGATTTTACTGTGTTCTCCTTTTTTTCTGATATGATTCATAAAAATGTGAAAAAAAGACAAAAAAGACAGGGTCAACCATTGCTGTTTGAGGTGCTCTGTCCTGAGAAGTGTTTGCTAATCTCCACCTTCTGTTTCTTTTCTTTGGGCCAGCTCCTTATGTAAAATAAAATAACACCCCAACCCTCATCAAAAGGTGATCTTAGGCCTCAGTCTTTTTTAATAAACCAAGGGCTCTCTATACCTTACCTTTCCTTCTCTTACTGCTCCCCTTTTAGAAAAAAACAACAACAAAGGACTAAACTGAACCCGGAAAACACCTTAACTGAGTAATAATCATTCATTTCCAGCTCCCTGATCCATTACACCCCTGTCTTTCAATGTCATTTGCAGTGTCTTTTTTTTTTCTAACTGAATAAATTAAATATGAAAGAGAAGGACTAATGTAATTCAAATAAACATGTTAATGACCCCATTTTTCCATTTGGTAACTAGACCGGATATGGTGGAATGCCAGTTTTTTTTTGTTGGTGTTTTTTTTCCCTGAGCCTGTAATTTAAAACTTTCAACAAGGACATGTTTTTTCCCTTTTATTTCTACCCTCTACCCCCACTCTTTTTCTTTCTTTAATCCACTTCTTACAGTCCAATTAGCTTTTGGAGTATATAAACTGTCCTGATTGTAGACTAGCATGGGAAAGGGGGTGCGGGAGGGGCAATTTGCTTTATCTCTGTAGGTTATGCCTTAGGTTTAGCTGGCCCTTATTCTCTCTGGGCCTTGTGAGAGTTTATGGATGGGAGCTGACAGTAGCATTTTATAGTCACATTTCTAGGCATCTTCTGTTCCCTCTTTGCTCCTCCACACTCTACTCCAATCCCTCATTAGGCAGTTCTTCAGTGTTTCTGACTAGCCAAAGAAGAGCTGTATGAGGGGGTTTTACTTTGTTTTTAACCCTGAAAGTAGCCCTCATAACTACAGTAAAGGGAAGAACAGTGAAAGTATATTATCTTGTAGAATTCACTCAACTCTCCTTTGAAGTTTGATTTAGTAATTTGCTTTCCCATTATTACCCTTCTGTCTTAGCCTTCCCATTTAAACCCATACACACCACACACACACACACACACACACACACACACACACATGCATGCACACGCTCATGCACCCTAGACAAAATCCTTATTCTTCAGAGTGATAATTTACTATCTCCACCCCTGAATTATCTGGTTGCCATATTGTCTGCCTTTTCTCCAATGTACAATTATTTGTTCCTCTTTCTCCTATCCCTCAAAAATTAATGTTGATATGACATGTTGCCTGATGGAAGATGTTTTTTCTTCTTTCTTCACCTCTGAAGATATTTCCAGTGTTTAAAGAAGACCTTTCTGGTCTGAAAACACTTGGTTTCCTCCCATGTATTTGCCTTCAGGGAAAGCTAGATGGAAGAAGGGGCTTCTGCCCGTTTGACTTCCTTTTTGTTTTTATTCTGAAGAATATGGATCACTTCTGTGTCCAGTTAGTGATTTTTTATGAGCTACTATGCTAAATCTGATACTTATAACTTCTCCTCTCATTCTGTTTAGAATTTATTTTTTAATCCTCTTTAATCAAGTCCACCCCTATTTATTTATTTGGGAGGCAATTGGTACTAACTTGCCTAGGGTCACATAGCTAATAAGTGTCTGAAGTTAGATTTCAACTCAGGTCCTCCTGACTCCATGACTCTATCCACTGCAGCACCTTAATTGCCCCTAAGTCCACTCCTATTTAGTCTTTTTTCTTGGAATTTCTAAATTTCAGTTGTGCTTCTGGATACCACTGGATACTTCATCTCTGCTGTGGCAAGGATTCAAATAAAAGGGAAGAAAATGCTTTTTTTTAATTAATGGAGCAATATCATTATTAAAGCAAGAAAGATTCCCTTTAGAACGGCTTTGACTTCTCCCAGATTGAGATCTCAAACTCTCCATATCAGTAGCAAAATTTAGCTGTAGTAATGATCCCACTCATATGCCTTGCTTTGCACAAAACAATCTCATAGTTGAAAGAGAATGTGTTTAGCACATTCCAACAGATCTATAGTCTCATTGATGTGTGTACTCATTAGAGGGTCCAGTGGTTGAGATCACAATCTATCTGTAACTCTACATCTTGTGCCCTTCTTTTCCTTAAATCCTTCATGGAGATCCTCCCTACCTGCTGAGAACCCTTCTCTACACACCTTTTGACAGTGAGTGGAAAGCAGTGGAACACATGGCCTCCATCACTTGTGTCTTGACTACATGAATGTTCCACGACTTTTTCCAAGCATTCATCTCTGATGTTAGCTGCTTTTCCTCCTCAGATTTTGGTCAGCTTTTCATGCCCATCTTATTCTTCTTTAACATCTTTCTGATGTCATTCCAACTTAAATTCTTCAGAGATTGTGGTGCTCTGTGACTTAAAAGTTACACAGAATCACTAGGAGAATATTGTTGTTATAATGATGGGCCTTTATTTAAGAGAGAACCTTCTGGTCATTAAAAGAACTTTACAATTTACCAAAGGCAATCCAACCTGTTCTAGTGTTTTTCAGTTATTGGTTCAATTCATTGTCCCTTGGTAATCCAAGGTAGGTATGCTGATGGACAATCATTTGCCTATCAAAATATGTAACAGAAGCTGGACAATACGAAATTTTTATCCACTTAGTTTTTTCTGTGTGAATAGTTAGACCAAACACTTTTGAGTGATTATGAATCTCATGTATAGGCTACAAAACTCTCCAGGCTTATTATAATCAACACAATGTTACCTGCCCACAGGAACATCTGGAGGATCTTACTAAATATAGACAATTCTGCTCTAATCTGTACTCTGTATACTAAACGTGCTCCATGGGAGTGGCAAGGACCTTTGCTGAGTCTCCTTGTTTTTTGACTGACTTGAAAAGAATAATCAGAGAGTTTATGTTATATAATCAGAGTATCTCTGTTGCTACATCTTTTGGGGAATCTTATGTGATTTTAATAAATGCATGAAGGGCACCATGTTGGAGGAGAGCCTTTAAAGTGGCATTGATCTTGTCCAGTTTCTTTTTCCATCCTTTCTCTTTATTACTTCAATCTCATTTCTATTTACTCATTAGGAATACTGATGCTAGAGTCAGAATGTGGTGGCTCCACTGAATTTGATGGAAGAATTTTCTATAAAAAGCTATACAGATCTCTTGGTTTTTTTTTTTTTTGTATATATGTGATTTTATTTCATTGTATGAACAAAAGCCTAAAGGTTAACAGAGGAAATCTTTGCATTCTTTCTTCTATCATCAAATGCCCAAATTTACAGCCAGTCTGATGTTTCACATTATGCATAATCCTAAAGTAAGTCCTGTTAATGATGTCCATGAGCAGCTGAACCTGAACCTTTCAAAGCTTTGCTTTTCTTATCAGCACTTCTGATTTTGTAAACAATGTACCCCATCACACCCACTCCTACCCAGATCTCCTGGTAAACCTGGGTATAGTAGGGCTTCAGTGGAGTCCAAACATTTTTCATGAAGTACTGCAACATCGTGGCGGGCTTCTGCCGGAATAACAGCGCGCGAAGACCTGGGCCGGCAGCAGAAAACAGGAGGAGGCCAAAGGCTCGGAAAGGTGACCCCCAAAAGCCCAGATCTCTTGTTTTTTTAAGTTACATTTGTTCATTGTGCTCCTTCCAGGTTAATCCTCAAAAGCCTTCAAATGATTCTGACTTGGATGAATGAGTCTTTCACCAAACTTTCTATAAATTTGGTTTCTCTTCTCTTTTTTATTATACGATCCTGCATATAATCCTTCACTGTCTTCCATCCTAAAACTTTACAAATAAATTTATTCTAAACTGGTGTTGCCCTTGGCTACCATATCTTTCCACTTGGCAAGCAGATTTAGTCATTCGCTTTCTAGATTCATTATGTCTACTAATTTCCATCTGGTAACTTCCTTAGGAAATTGTGATAGTCTACACTCATGATTGTTAGCCATATTTCAGCATCAAGAACTTGCTTGAAAGAGATCACATTGTATTTGTCCCAATTATACTCAGTTATACAAATCTTCTCATTTTTATTCTTCTAATTTGGTATCAGTTTTGACCTTTGATTTACACAGATAGTATATTTTAAAATTTCTCCCATATTAGTAATTAGTCATTATCAGATTCAATATCCGTTGCATTCAGTGATCTTTGCATCCAGTGCTTCCCACCTCCCTTCTTGAGGAAGATACTTATGTGATGCTTTTTTTATAGCCAACAAGGCTTTAGATTTTGTCCTTTTTTTCTTCAACCATGTTTTCCATTCATTTTTCACTGTCCTTCCTTTCTATTGAAGTCACTTAGTATTAAACTAGATTTACTTTGTAGGTACTTCCTTATAAAATTTTTCTGCCACCTCATTTTTTTATTTTTGCAATGAATATGGGTCCACAACCTGCATTTACCTACCTGGTGGTCTTTTTTAAAAGGTTTATTATGAGTAATGAATGACTCACAAAATGATCTGTCTTATTGCCCCTGGATTCTCTAGTAAACCAAGTCTTTGAATTCCCTTTTTTTCCTCTATAGGAGAATCTGTGAATCACCTCTTTAGCTGAAACTTCTTTTTTTTTCCCTTTCTGATTTCATTTCTGTTGAGAGTGTTGAGATTAATATGATTTCATTCAGTTCCCCAGTAATATACCCACTTTTTGTTTTTGGGACAAGGACCTCACATTTGAATGCTAATTGCAATGCCAATATTGATAAACTATTTGCTCCCTCTGTTGTCCCTGTTCTGACTGAAGAAGCAGATGGTGACCACAGAGGACTAATGACTGTTTTGTAATTTTATTTCATACCTTGACATGGCCAATAACTCATTACCAAGTGTCCAGGCTTACTAGTGGCAAACATATCCACGTTTAACTAGACTGACAATCTTCAGAAAAGGGACATATTCTGTTGCCAAACAGAAGCCTTAGGTTTCATCTAATCCTACCAGAAACTCAAATTCTCTCTGCAGTATGCCTTACATTGTCAGGGGCAATCTCACTCTACTTGTTCACCTCCAGTGATGAGGCTCTCACTACCTTAGGAGACAACCCATTCTATTTTAGGACCTTTCTAAATGCTAGGAAGTATCATTTTATATTGAGCAAAAAATCTACCTTTATATACCTTCTACTCACTGACCCTAGTTATATCCTTAGAGAGCTGGAAAAAAAAAGTGTCATACCTCTTCCACAGGATAGCCCTTCAAATATTTGAAGGTGGCAGTTCTGTCCCTACTCCGTCTTTTCGTTTTTGGGTTAAACATCTCTCATTCCTTCAGTTGGTTCTTTTAAAGCATCCTTTCAAATCAACTCTGTTTTTTGTAGACTATCAGTGTCTCATGAACTTGCTTTTTCTAGGGAGACAGTTCCTGCATTATATGATTGAGGCTATTTTATAGAAACCTGGAAAAGTTGCTACCCAGTTTGTTTTCCCTAGTCAAGCAAGACCCATTTGAGGTTTGGGTTTTTTTGTTTTGTTTTTTCTTTTTCCTGTCTTACCCATTTATCTCTACAGGAAAGTCACTTGACTGAGAGTGAAGAAATGTGGTTTTAGTCCTTTCTCTGCCACTCATTTGCTGTGGGACTTCAAGTCATTCAACCTTTCTAGGAATCAGTTTCCTACTTTGCAAAATGAGTGGTTGGACTGATTGATCTCCACAGATTCCCTTCCAACTCTGATATTCTTTGATTCTGTGAGAGATTTTTCCATGCCCAATTCAACTCCCTTTTCTTCTCGGAGGGCTGTGTGAAGAATCCCAATACTATATCATCCCATGTGTAATTACCTCATATAATGTTGTTGTTCAGTCATTTGGTCATGTCTGACTCTGTCTGTGGCATTTTCTTGGCAAGGATACTAAAGTGGTTTGCCATTTCCTTCGCCAGTGGATCAAGGTAAACAGAAGTTAAGTGACTTGCCCAGGGTCACACAGATAGTAAGTGAGGCCAGATTTGACCTCAGGTCTTCCTGACTCCCTCTCCATTGAGCTGCTTAGTTGCCTCTAATTAGCCTATCTATATACATTTCCTTCTCTAATTTATTTCCCAGTCCAGTGCAGCCTGATACATTATCTAGGTTCTTCTCTCTTTCTCAAGCATACAAAGTTAAGGAAATGTTAGGGTCCTCATCAAATGCATAAATGGGACTTTCACTATTGAGCTTACTTCCCTTCTTTACTTTAGAAGTTCCAGAGAATTAGCAGCTCAGAATTTCAACTATTTCTGGTTTGTGTGATCTATTAGATTCCTTCTTAGAATTAAGGGCCTAAAATAATTTACACTCTTTAGTGCTCCCAGAATTAGATTTTTAGACAATTGTATGAGGGAAGTATGCAAGCCCCCAGGTTGTGCTGTGATGATTAGAAATTCTGATGTGGCTGTGGCCACAATGTCCAGACAAACCATAATGTTAATTTTCAAAATTAATGAGCTTTGTTATGCTATCTCTGACCTTTGGTGCTCCTCTCTTTCTTTCGTGGTTAGTCTCCAGTTTTTCCTGCAGTGTTGCCTTCAGCCAAGAACATACCATTTAAATCAGTAGGGTATTAGAATGAGCCTAGTATAGTAAGCAACAGTTAAGCCAAAATTGATTGGCTATTTCTGAAAAAAGGGATGGAAAATTGCTCTTTTAATCTAGGTAAATCAAATCGTGCCTGCTTGCTTTCCACCTGTAGCTCAGTGCATGCAAACGCATTCTGATTGATGGTAGAATTTCTTTGTCCTTTTTTTTCATGTTCAGGCTCTTGTGGTAAAGCACTGGGGTATCTTCAGAGCTAAGTTTTTTGCACTCAAGTTAGAAAGCTCTTGCTTCCTTTTTCTCTTGCTTTCTGTCTCAAAAAAAAAAGGGTAGTTCTTCTTCCCCTATTCCCCTTGCCCCTTCCAACTAGTAGGTTTGATTAATAGTGGAACGTGTTCAACGTTTTTTCATCTTTTTGTTTTTTCCTGCCGTGAAGTCATGTCTGACTGTGACATCACAGTGTGTTGCATTGGGCAGTCTTGTGATGTATAAAAGAGTGGATCGTATTTGGGTTAACAAAGGAGTACCAAGCCCTCAATGGTAGAAGTGCACCTCATTATCACATTAGGCATCTCTCTGTGATTAGCCATATAAGAAAAGCTGGGTCAGGGTTGGAAGGAGTTCTTGTTGTGAAAGGAGGTTTATTGCTTTTTCCTTTCTTAAAATATTAAGACCCAATGAAATTTTTTAAAAAATTTAGACAAAAAAATTTAAATGGGGTTCTGGTTTTATATATGTATATATATATATATATATATATATATATATATATATATATACACACACACACACACACATACATACATACATATTGTTTTTCTCTTTTTTTTCTTTTGTAAAACCAGAAAGGGGGAACATGTAGAGGCAGCCTTGGTCTATAAAATTGATTTGTGGCCAACAAAGGAAATGTCTACTTATAAGACACAAATCAATGCATCCAGACTGTGAAAGTGCAAACAGAGATGTGAGAAAACTATTCAATCGTTAGTCTTCTTTGGAATTTAAAAAAATGGAATCATTCTGGTTTTTGTAATAACCAGAGGTGAGTAACTAAAGATGAAGATGGAGGTAGTAGAAATTAATTCTGTGTTCATCAAGGTTCACATTTAAGGGAAGAGGAAAAGTCAAGGTGTATTCCAAGATCCTTGAAAGACAAGAATCAGTGTGAATGAATTTCAGGACTCACCAGACATCTTCACACTGTTGATAGCTGAGTTGTCTGACAGATAGAAGACCTTGGTCCTTTATGCCTGAGCACCTAAGTCTGTGGTAGCCTCAGTAACTTTGTATGAGTGACTTTCCTGTTCAGTTCCCCAGATTTATCAAACAAACCTGATATCCATTAATAAGAAGTAGGTTTAGCATATACATTGATCTTTCCATTTTCAAATCACTATTAATAACATTAATAATACTAATAAGCAATCTTATCCTATGGGAAAACCTAAATTCCTAACTTTAGGAACCCAGGAATATACACTAGAACCTCATTCAGTCACATGATTTGAGAATGGGGATAAGAGGAAAAAGAAGCCCATCTGAATTAGTAAAAAGCATAAATTATCAGATATTTTTAAAGAAAAGGAGTTTTAGTCTTTTTCAGTACATGCAGTCACTTGAACTTAGATAATGAAAATAGTAAGCACTTAATAAATGCTTCTTGACTAACTGTTGTTGACTGTCAAACAGAAGTCTTTGAAGACCACCCTGCTCTAATGAACAAAGAGAAGTATTTGTACTTAGCATGTAAATTGAATGCAAAAAGGAGATTGCTAAAGCAAGTTAAATGTGGTCCACTGAAATCTTAATACTATTTTCTTTGCTCAAGATAGTTTTTTTAATATAGTGGAGAATGCAAACTTTAGCCCACCCCCTTTCTCACTTATCACAAATTCTGAAATAGTGCAGTCTGGATAAATGATGATTTTTCCTGTTGACATTTTTGATTATGAGGGAGATAAGTAGGTCACTGTTGCCACTTTCTGAACACAGAAGTAGAATCAGTCCCTTTTTATGATCTCTAAAAGTTGTTTTCATAAGGCCCATATGGACAAAAATATTTGAAACATCATTTTTTGCTTTCATGAGGAATTGCAATCAATAGATATCCATCCATTAGCAAGTGATTGGATCAGGTGTGTTCTATGATTGTGATGGAATGTTATTGTACCTTAAGAAATGAGAAAAGGGATATGTTCAGGAAAAAGTTGGAAAGACTTAGAAGAACTGTAGCTAAGGGAAATGAGCAGGATTTGAGAACAGTTTATACGACAACTAAAATATTGTGAAGGAAAGCAACTTGGAAAGAGTTAACTGAGATCAATGCAATGACCAATCACAGCTACGGAACACTGATAATGCGAGCTTCTCCCCTGCTTTGCAGAGAAGAGATGGACTAGAGGTGAAGAATGAGACCTTTTCAGACAAGAGTCAAGCATGGATTTGTTTTGCTTTGATATATGTATTTGTTACAAGGGAGGACTTTGATTTTTTCGTAGAGAGAGTTATGGGGAGGGGATCAGGGGAGAGTGATAGTGATGTAAAAATAGAGAAGTAAAGAAAGAAAAGAGTGTCAATGAAACATTTTTTTAAAAAAACACAGAGAAGGAAGTTCAGAAGAGGACATAGACAAGCAGGATAGTGATAGTACTGCCATGTTTAATTCAACACGTACTTTTAAAAATACAAGATGCATGTTACTGAGATTCATATTTTTATATCTAATTCTCTTTTTCCTGTTCTCTCACCATGGAAGTGTTGATGTGTGTCAAGTTCATAATGAAAAAGAAGGATAAAATTTAAAACTTTTTAAAAGAGCACTTTCCTAAAAACCCAGGTCCAGTTCAGTAGAGAGGGAAAGGAAAGCTAAGAGAGTTTTACTGCCGTGACTGATGCTCTTGCTTTTCTTTCTTTGGTGAAGAAAATCACGGAAGTTCATTCTCCCTCCCCTTGAAAATGTGTCACATCCTTACTTCTCAATTTAACTCCCTTAGTTACGTTGCTTAAGGAAATTAAGGGAATGGAAAATAAATGGATCGTGCTGATACATACCTCCTAAGCAACGTGATAGAGAATTTTCTTTGAACAACATCACTTAAAATAATAACGTTGGTCAGCTTACACCAAGACAAAATTACAAGTTTGGTTTCTTACATAGTCGTTCCTCAGTTATTCAGGGGTTAATCTTCCAACAAATTTAACCCTCTAGAACAATCTCCAACAAGAAAATAAGTTGGAAAAGACCTCTTAGTACACAGAAGAGTTGTCTCACTACCTTTTGCATAAGCCTGGCATTTTCTTTTTCAGCCTTGATCGTCTAATTGAGTCATGTTTAATATACAAGTCACATAGTTTTGCTGTCTGGGTCCAGGGTCCAGAGTGAACCAGAGAGACAACATAACATAGTCAGTGGATAATAATGTATAGTGAAAAACACATTGGACTGGAAATCAGGAGATACAAGTTCTAAGCTGAGTTCTGACACTATCTTAAAGCGTGATTCTGAGTAAATCCCTTCATATGTCTGGGCCTCAGTTTCCTCACCTATAAAATGAGAGATATGGACTAAATTCTTTCTAAAGTTCCTTCGTGTTCTAATGTATAACAAATCTAACTAGATGAAGTGGGCTAGCATAGCATTTTAGAGCTGAAATTTACCTTAGAAATTATCTGAAGTGACCCCATTATTTTATAGGTAAGAAAGTTGAGATCCAGAATAGATGAAACTGTTAGAAATAGGCACAGTGAATTCAGTGAGAAGTGATTGTTAACATTCTGACAGCCAAGGAGAGAGAAACTAAAGAAGACACCAATCCGTGTGGCCACATAGTCCAGTAATGAATATTCATGACAGTGACCCTAAGCTACTGAGAGACAGTTAAACTATTCTCTTACTACCCAATGTTCAAAAATACAGGGAAGTGTGAAGTACATTTTATAAAATTTTCCATCTAAAATGGTCAAAATAAAAATTAGGGTGCTGAAAGAGATGAATTGCAGTTATCTGGAAAACTCACTTATGTGGAACATCTCAGCCTCTGGTGAAATGAGATAAATGTGATATTACTGTAATTTAGCTTTTAGTGTTGGCTGAGATAAGTTGCTTTTTTTTTTCTTGTAAGGAAAAAAAAGCCTTTCATTTTGGAATTTGGAATTTCTTGGTAGTTTAGAATAGAAACTAAAACTTTAGTGGGGAGAACCTTTGCCATCGATCATTTTTTTTTCAAGTCTTTAGAATAAAGATGTCCTGTCAACAATCCTAGTTATGTAATGTATGTGGTCATCTCCAGTAAGGAACAGTTGCACATACTTAGTTGTTTTACTTTGTAATGCGTCATTAAAAGTGACCAAAAACATCGTACAGGAAGTTGTTTGTATGCTTTTTCATTGCTTATGCAACTTCCAAGCAAAAAAAAAAAAGTTCTTGAGACCAGATGGTTAAAAAAAAACCAAAAACCAGTCAATTGCAAGTTCCATTCTCCAGATGCATTGATGTTTCTTGTCCTCTTGAAGTCAGTTCAAATACATTTGTGTACCCAACCCTAATTCTTACTAACCCTTTCCTTTCAGCCAGGCGCAGTTTTAGTAGCTAGAGGTTTGGGGGGAAATGTTTAATCACTGTACCCTCCCAGGTCTGGTTGGACTAAAAGACAGCAGCTGCCACGTAATTTGTTGTTGGAGAGATTAATTCTATTTACTTTTGTACCATAGACAAAGTGGTATATGACCAGTCACCGGGCTATGACATAGGCAGTTGTGTTGGGGCTGACCAACCTTTTTATTCAGGAATAGATTTATATCTTATGAGCCTTTCCTTTGAGTAAGATGATAGAGGGGCAGCATACTTTATACTTCTGCTTAGCAGTTAGAAAGTTTGATTGTTTTTTGTTTTTTTACGTGGGAATCACATGAACTGAAGATATGTGCCTTTCTTCAAAAATGTCTTTATTAAGTAAAAATAACAATACTATATCTACATGAAATGTGAAAAATATCTCCTTGTATGTTTTTAAGGTTTCCAAAGCCATCTCCAAGTCTTAGTCAACATGAGCCTAGACAGAATTTCCTTGAAAAATAGTAATTCACAGGGGTTTAGAGTTGGGTTTAAAACAGATTGCTCTTTCCTTCTAATCCCTGCTGACCTTAGCACCCTTTAGGATATGGTAAATTTTGCCAAAACACTGCCATCTGTTTAATGGGGTAAATATATCGACCACATAACTAGAATATGATTCCTAAACCTTCTATAAATACATGTGTGCAGAACAACTCAAAGTCTTAGTGCAGTTAAAACCTGCATTTCAATTCATTGACCTTATTCTTGGAGCAAGTTGCTCCATATTTGAGCCTGTTGGCCAAAGGCTGCATGTAGTATCTGTGTTTCCAGAAGATGTGCTCTCTTCCATTATCTTTACTCTCAGAACTAAAATCTGGAAAATTTTAACCAAGAGGATTGATTGTTAAATGTCTTTATGGGGTCATGTATTACTATATTCAATCAAAGCAACTTTCTTTTGGAAGACTCGTTTGCCCTTTGGCCTTAACCAAAATTCTTTGAAAACCTTAGAATTCCTGCCATGCCAAAGTGTTCCTGTTTGTATGTGACTGATCTTTCAGCCATGATATGGCATACCTTTCCATGCAATTATAACTCTTACGCAGAATTACTGAAATAAGAATGACCTAGGTCAGCTCTAAAGGATCATTAGAATTTGAGAGTATCAGATTTTAAGGTATATTTAGTCTAATTTAATTTCACAGATCAAGAAACTGAGGCCCAGAGAACCCATTTCTTTAAGGTTTTTTTTTTAATCCTGATCTAGCTATCAGTTTACTTCTACAGACATTGACTTTAATTTCTACCTTCCACATTACTTTGGAGGTAATAATAACCTTTCAGCAATTTTGTGAATGAACACTGGCTTCCAGGTAAAAAAAAAAAAAAAAGGTCAACCTTATGACAGCAAAATGTTACTATAGATTATCTCTTTGTTTTGTCACTTTATTTCTTCCCTTTTCAACCTGACCATTATCCAGTGTTCTATTCACCTAGACCTCATAATATTCTCCCCAACTCATTCTAAAAACTTATCACTATGGAAGGTAACAATGGCCTCAAACTACATCAGTAGGTATCTAATAATGGCGAAGAGCTCCAATTCCCATCTCCCACTCCTGGATCTAATAATGCCCCAGAAACAGGCCAACTCTGCTCCAAAATCTGGTGCCTAAAAGAAATGATGTCAAATGTAAACAAAACCATGTTATATAAAGTAAAAAATGTAAACTGCTACGCACAGCATTATTCTGTGTATCCTGAACCTACTTGGGCTGCTCATTTAAATCAAATTAATTTACAGGACATTAGTAAGTGTAGGAAGGATGATGCCATTTATATGAGGTCATAAAAATGTAGCAAATTACAATGAAAAAAGGAACTTTTTACAAAGTTACCCCACAAATTATCTTGCTTTCTCTGTAACCATCTTCCTGGCAGTTAAGATTCCTCCTGAAAAGTCCCATGATTTAAATTTCAGAGTCTGGATATAATGACATCTTAGACCTTCAGAGAGTCTCAGAATCATGGTACCAGGAGAAGTAGTGACTTTCTCAGGATCCAGTTATAGTTTAAGGAGTGTATTGGTCAGAAGGAAATGCAAAGGCAGAACACGGAGGGACATTATCATGATGCTCTTCCTGTTACTGTAGAAGGGTACTGCTGCTTCAAAAGATGTGATGCCGACTCACTTTCTGGTCACCCCAATTTTAACTGGAGCAAGAACTTGTAGTATTCAACTATCTACTTTCCCTCTGTCATCTCTTTTCCTCATTCTTTCCTTCTTTCTTCCTTCCTTCCTTTGTCTCCTCTCTCAATGTCTCTCTTCCCCCTTCTCTCCCTTCTTCACTTTCTTAGGTGAGCAAGTTAATGTGGCAATCATTCACTCAACAAGTATTTAGTCAGCATTTACTGAAAAGCATGCTAGGATATAAACTTATCTAAGACATGAATCTTAGGACCATGATATTGAGGGTGATATAAAACTAATATATGAAACAAGTGAACAATACATTATATAAGAGTTGAATGATATGTATAATCTTTTAAAAGACATTCAGAAAAGATCAAGGGCTTACGTAGTCAGAGAAGGCTTCACAAAGCTAAGACTTGATCTGGGAGTCTAGGAGGATAGGATTTGTGTAGTAGAGAGAAGAGGGGAGGGCCTTGCAGATGAAGAAAACAATGAGTGAAATCACAGGGTGGAGTGGCGATCAATGATTAAGGCACAGGCAAAAGGAGTTGTCTATGTGTATGTCTTTTATCCGTATAATTCATTACGTTATCCAGCCTGCCAGGCTCTGTGACTTCTGGACTTTGAGGAGACAATGAACTGAGAACCAACTTCAGAACCATCTGAATTTTGAAACAGATTATAAATATCTAACTGTTAGCATGGTTTTGAAAAGGACAACAGCAATACAATTACTTCCTTAGTTATAAAAATTGTTTACAAAGGGTTAAAAAAAAACTATCTTTCCAAGGATCAAAATGTTTTCTCATGTCTGTACTCAAATAAATGACTCCAAGAGAGCCACGTATTTGCAGTTCCATGCTTAACAGGATTATTTCTTTATGAAGACAAGAGCTTGGAGGGCAAATATCCAGGGCCTAGATTTTGAAGTAACCCAGTCTAGTATCACTGGCACACATGAGTATGAGCCTGATGTGAGAAAGTTGGGGAGAAGGAGGAGAAGGATTTTCTCTTTTCTACATCACCTCTGAAGTGAAAAATAGAAGTGAGTTGAATATTTATTATGTGGCTGTTTGAACAAAGTGTTCTATATACTGTATAAAAGCTAATTAATATTAATTAATACTTGATCCTAAAGGAGAGGCAGATGTAGTCGATGTGTTGGTTGGTTTTGCTGAACTGCTTTTTTCCTCCTGTTTAAGTCTTTGTTACAAGGGAGGGTTCACTGGGTGGTGAAGAGGTAGGGACATGTTTTAAAATAAATATCATATAAAAACAATGCATATTGGTAAAAAGAACAAACCATAAAAGGCCAGGTACCCTTCCCTCTAGAAAAGTGTTTCTCAACCTGTGGGTCACGACCCCTTTGGGGGGTCGAACAACCCCTTCACAGGGGTCTCCTAAGACCATCGGAAAATACATATTTCCAATGGTCTTAGGAACCAAGACACCGCTCCTCTATCTGTCCACCCACATGCAGATACCCCCACATACTTGTATTAAAGGGTTGTGGCATTAGGAAGGTTGAGAACCACTACTCTAGAAGTTTAAATCTAAGATAGACCATATAGACTAGGAATAAGGAAGATGCTTTAGAAAAACCATAAAAGGAGAAAAAAATGAAGCATTGTTATACAGTTGAACTACAGAGTTCTTAGAGGTAGTAAAAATATATGTAGGTAAAAATAAGGATGAGAGAGACAGGAGTAGAAAAGGCACATTCAAATAAATTTTCACAATTAGTGACAAATGGGTGCCCCACATGCCGAGGAGAGCCCATCAAGTGAATATATCCAGTAGTTTTAATCACAGACTACCTATAAAAATGGCCAGTCATCTTGTTTTTCCATTATTCCATTTCCTTTTTTTCCATCAAGTTGTTGGGACTAAATAAAATACAGTACAGAACCCATTCTGCTCCTTCATCCTTATATAGTTCTTTCGGAGCCACTTCAGAACTACTGTACTGTCATAAAGAAATCAACCCCGTGGCCACTGCTGTCATCAATTAATGTCTACTTTTTGCCAGTAGGGTACATGAAATTGTACTCTGTGCCTCAGTAATGCTCAGTTCATTGCCAAAGGATGGAGATCGTGATGAGAGCTATGCATAGCAAGCATCATTCAGGGACATTAAAACATGAGTTCCAAGCTTGGAGATGATGGGTATAGTTTGCCAACCCATATGTGTTTATCATTATCAAGTTGTCAGCTACGATCTACAAGCAATGGTATTTCTATAATGCAGAACAAAGCAGTAATCCACTTCTGGGATGTAAAAGTGCCCCAATGAATCCCGGTTGATCTGCCAAGACTCACTGCTGTGCTTGAGTTGGTTGACAGGTACACCCTGAAATTTTAGGTAAATATAGCTGCTGCACAGAAGCACAGGCCATTCATTGCCTGGTGGTTGAAGCTGAAAGGAGAGAGAATAAACCTTCTCACCTTCCACTAATAATTGCTTTCTTCATAACAGTCACAGTAGTTCAAGGAGAAGGGCATATGAGAAAGGAATTGTGCAGGCTATAGTTAACTGCTCTCTTTGAGTCAACCAGTACCACTAGTTGAGAGAAATTAGTCACCATACTTTGCACATAAAATAAGCCCAAAAATGCTAGCAGAATGTGGTACTTCTAAGGTGCTAATTTACTTATATCCTTTTGGGGCTCATTTAATGATCAGAGTCTTCATTGGTAAACATGATTACTCTTACAGGTAACAATGATTGAGTTTAGACCCATGATTTTGACTGTTTATAGAACTGCGGGTATGATAAATCCTTCCGTTGATCACATATTGCCAATTCCTCTGTTCTTTATGTGTCCTTAAATGTATAGTCTTAAAAATTTGCCTGAGATACTGATAGGTTAAGGGACTCGTCCATGATCACACAATGAGCAAGTGTCCAAGATAAAACATGAATCCACCCCACATCTTCCTCATTCCAAGGACAGCTTTTGCCCATTGTACCACATTGCCTCCTACTTACATGGCTACATAAGAGAAAGGTGTTCCTATATTTATTTCAGTCTAAGGCTATTCCATAGTATGTGAATCAAAGATAGACAAAATGGTGCTTTGAAAAATATTTCAGCTGTGCCTCGCTACGTGCTTCCAGGCTTCTTCTCTTGGTGAGGTTTCCCTTGTTTAGAATGGCCCTATGTAATCATCACCATGGACTGCTCAAAGAGAATGTCTCTAGCCCTTTGAAAGAGAAAGAATGATTGCAGTTTGTTTCCAATCCTCTTCCTGTTTTTCTTTGTCCTTCTCTCCCCCATTCTCTTCTCATCATCTCTTTAGAACCCTCCTGGTCATGGCTTTGAGAAACCAACAACCTTTCCCACTTCAAAAGGAAGCATTAAGTTCTAAGGGAACTTCGCGCCTCTCCTAACAAAGAGTTCTCTCCATTTGCCAGTCTGTATCCCAAGACAACTGGATTTTACCAAAACTATCTTAGTTACTTAATGTCACCAGATCAGGTATGGAAAAGGTGAATGTGGACTAGGGATGGAGCCTTTCAACCAGCTTGGCTAGCAAAACAGCTACATAGTTTTGTGTTTGGGTTTATAGTCCATCTCATGACATACCATGTAGATAAAACAGTAGGGAAGTAAGAAGTCTTAAGCACATGTGACTACATGGTAGGCTCACACTGTACTTTTTCATAAGCTACTCAATTCTATTCATTATTTTTCCCTTTGGTTTTCTGAGAGTGAACACTAAAATAGTACTGCCCACAGAAATTTTATTTAGGATGAAGGGGATGAGGTAATATAGCAATGTTTGTATAAAAAACCTGCATGATTTCTTCCTTCAATCTCTTTGATTTGTTGGTCAGCCCCCTTTTACCCAAATGGGTATTCCCAATGGAAATATTACCTCTATAATTTTTTAAAGTATGTTCTCTACTTGTTCTTTTGTGACAATTGGTTTTAGTCACCTTGATGGGTGGCTGAGTGGACATCATGTCTGGAAAGACTTTAGAGTGTACTACATGCCAAAGAATACATTGCTCAAGGGAAAGAAAGAAGTCTTAACAACAGAGAGTTTTCTCTCCAAAAGCAAAGAGCTCAGGTGAATGAGCATGGTGCAGAATCATGTAAAATAGAGCTTAACAGTACTGTTTTCGATTGCATCCTGGACACAGGAAATTTCTGTAATTACTATAGCCAAGAAACTTTGAAACATTATCTCTAGACAAGTTAACGGGAAGAGGTTAGGGAGTACTTGCAAAAAATAGGTGACACCTGTGAAAACTGGTATATCCAGTGAAACTCAAATGTGTTTCTGGTGTGGGGTTTTGCTAGAGTAATAAAGTGTTACAGAAACTGTCTATTGGTGCCTATTGGGTCCTCTATCATTTCACACTGCTGAAAAAGATGTGTGCGTATTCTCAATGTTGCCATTCAGTTAGCGAGCTCAGTTAGAAATATCAGTGATCATGCAACCGATGATTTATCCAATATATTAAAAAATACAAGCAAACTCAAGCCCTCCTGCCTCCTTTGCCCCCTGAGTCTCCTCCTTGTCTGACTGACTGTACAGTACTAAGGCTTGGGAGTAGTGTAAATCGTGTGTGTGTGTGTGTGTGTGTGTGTGTGTGTGTGTGTGTGTGTGTGTGTGTGTGTGTGTGTGTGTGTGTGTGTGTGTGTGTGTGTGTGTGTGTGTCTGGGAGGTAGACAGATTCCCTACCTGGAAATGGCTGGCTATTATTAGACATTCAGTTACCAGGGGTTATGTAAGACAATTGAAGCTCTGTTTTTTAACAGAGACATGATTCATACTGCTTGTAGTAACAGTAACCACCTCCAAACGAGACAGAAACCAGACACAGACAAAGGCTGGAGAAATCGATGCCGGCTTAGTACAGCCATTCTCTTGATACCTTCTCCCTCTCAATCAGAGCACTTAGGTTATCAGAAGAAGAGGTTACTGCTCATTCCGAATCTCTTGTGTCTCCTGGAGTTGCCAGGTGGTTTCATGTGCATTTGTGGTTTTCATAGGAGAAAACTAGGCCTTGAGTAACTGAGATATCTTATCACAGACAGCTCTCTCTACACTGGTCCCCTGATTCTATCTGGCACATTGGTCACACATGGGCTAGCCTGTGTCCATCACTAGCATTTCTTCTCTGAACTCTCAATGGCTCCTTTTGGGAAAAAAAGATGGAACTGAAATAAATTATTTGACTCAGCTGCACAATTAACTTTCCTCCAATGATGCTGTATATCAGTATACTGGAAGAGGTGAAGTTGGAATGTAATTTGAGCTTGTGCCAGTACTTTTTTTTAATAGCATCTCTGGAAACCTGAATGAGGCTAGCCTGGCTGTCAGTCCCCCAAAGCCTGAGCTGTTTCATAACTCCCTCCAGTGCCTCCTGGAGGAAGACATAAATACTAACAAGTTATGGTCTCTCTCCAGTAATACTCATATAGTAAATCTTTGGGTCTAAATCTGAACCTCTGGGATAGGGTTTGGCAGAGTAGGGCTTGCAGGCCAAAGTGGATCCACAGTCAGTTTTTATATGACCTGCAAATGAAGAATGGTTTTTATATTTTTAAATACAAGTTTTATCATGTTTAAAAATGTTTTTTAAAACTTTCTTAGCTCCCAGGCAGCATAAAAATGGACAGCAGGCCAGATTTGGCCATTGGGTTGTGCTTTGTTGACCCCGATCTAGAACTGTGAGATCTTAGAGGTGATGGGTACCTTAGAAACCATCTTGTACAGACTGTACAAATGAAGAAACAAAGAGATTAATTAGAGAGATTGACTTGATTAAGACCACACAGGTGAGAAATGAAGAGAGGAAGGAAGGAAGGAGGGAAGGAAGGAAGGAGTGAAGGACCTGATATGTGCCAGCCACTGTACTAACTGCTTTACAAATATCTCATTTCATCTTTACAACAGTCCTGGGAGATAGGTGCTATTATGACCTTCATTGTACAGTTGAAGAAACTGAGGCAGACAGCGGTTAAATGACTTTCCCAGCTAATATGTCTTATAGTCTCTGGACTTAGCGCTCTGTCCCCTGTGACACCTAGTTGCTGGTGAGCAGCAGAATTTAGACCCTGCTCTTCTGACTTTCAGGGTCTAGTAAACTTTATGCATGGCTTGGTATGGCTTCTTTTACAGCTTATGACTGGGTCTTGACAATGACTAGCAATATCCATTCATTCACCTTTGCTGCTGAGGGAGGAAAAAAAAACAAACCAGACTCAAGAATACAAAAAGGTTTAAAAGACTGGTCCTCAGAAGTATGAGACGGAGCATGTTGCAGGAGTTCTGAACTTGGAATCAAAAAGAACTGGGCCCAATCTCTGACAAACTCTACCTGTGGAGTATACAATCACAAGCAAGTTAGTTGACCTCTCTGAGCCACAGTTTCATTGTCTGTAAAATCAGAGAACTGGGTTATGTGGATCCAGAGGTGCCTTTAGCTCTAAATCTTGGAAGAATTCAGACGATAGCTGATAATCTTGCCTCAGTAGCCTTTTACTATCATCCTTCAGTTCCACTCCCCCCAAACTGAAAAAGTACCGAAAGTCATCTGTAAGGCATGCAGGTAGGCAACAAAAATTAACAAGCTAATAATGCCCTAACATCCCAAGCTGAGAAAGGAATGGTTCTTTCTTTCTTTCTTTCCAATAATAACTATCACCATAATAAGCTGTTGTGAATAGTATTAAGCAGTCACAGAGAATTTTATATTTGCAGGATACTTTGCTATTATCTTACTTATTTTATGTCATAGTAATACAAGCTGTATAACTGTATTAATGTAGATATAAAAAACATTTTAATTTATAAAATAACTTTATAATGCTGTCTTACACTTCTATAGTACTTTGTATCCAAGAAGGTATCAAAGTATTTTCTAGAGATTACATGTGAACACTTCCTATTCTCTTGAAACATGAAAGGCATTTATTGCTGTAGTTTTAGGGGGTGGAATGCAGACTTGCTTCACTCATATATTGTTATTTCAGGAGAAAAATTTTCTTGACTGGGCATAAAAGAGATTCAGTTTTTGGTCCCAGCTCTACCACCACCTCTCATTATTATTACCAAGCTTAATGAGCCTAGGCTTATTAGTGAACATTTCACTCAGCAGACTTATTTCTCCTTAATACCTGCTTGTAGCACACTAACCTGACTTACAGCTCATTATATCTTTTCTTGTAATGTTGTGACTGAGAAGGTTAGTGGGGAAAAAAGAGAGATCTTGTTTTAGGCATGTCACATCCGTTTACATCAACAGCAAGTCACACTTCATTTTATCTCTATCAACAAATAAGCACTGAACACCTGCCATGTAACAGGCGCTGTGCTGGACACTGAGAAGAAGTGAAGCATCTGCCCTCAAGAGGCTAATTATTCGAGAGAGTACCTTTTACAAAAGATAAATGACGATAATTAGTATATGCTTAGTGACAGAAGTTCAGACAGTAAGTGAAAGAGGGGCTCCAAGGAGGGGGATGATCATTGAGAACTTGGACTGGACTTGAAGGCAAGGTCTCTGTTTCTCTGTCTCTGTCTCTTCTCTTCATCCTCATCCTCCTCTTCCTCCTCCTCAAATACACCCATTTCCATCACAAGGAATAATACCCTTCTAGTCACCTGGTTTTCCTACCAAGGAGGCATCCTCAGCTCTTTACTCAGTTTCAACTTACATATCCATTAAGTTGCTAAACCTTTTCATTTTCTACCTCTACAGCATCTCTTGCAACTTCTCCCTTCTCTTCAGTTACACAGCCATCACTTTAATTTAGGCCCTTACCGCTGCTACATGGACTGTTGCAATAATAAGGAATAATTGGTTTTCCTGCCTGGAATGGGAAGAGACTTAGGTTCATCTATGATTCTTGAACCTCGTTGTCTCTAAATTCAAGTCCATCATCCACATAGCCATCAAGGTGATTTTTCTAAAATATAGATCTGACTGTGTCACTTTATCTCTAGAATGAAATACAAACTCCTCTGACGTTTAAAACCCTTCACATCCTGGCCCCAAACTACCTTTCAAACTTTTTGCTCAACATTCCTCTTCATACACATTGGTGAGGTGTCATCACCTCATGCGTGAGACAGTAGCCTGCTAATTGCTCTCCCTACTTGAGTCTCTCTCCATTTACCTCCATCCTCCACTTAACTTTCAATTGATCTTCCTCAAGCACAACTCTGATTGCATCACCCTCCTATTCAATCAACTCTGGTGACTCTGTTGCCTTAAGAATCAAATATAAAAGACCTTTGTTTGGCTTTTAAAGCCCTCCATAACCACTGTGATACATCCTTGCCTTTCCTCTCACCAGACTCTCCAGCTCCAGGCACTTTCACGTGCTGTTTCATTTGCCCAGAACTCTTTCACTCCTCATCTGTGGCTCCTCACTTTCCTGGCTTCCTTAACATCTCAACTAAAGTCCCACTTGATACAAGAAGCCTTTCCCATTCTCCCTTAATGTTAGTGCTTTCCGTCCAATATTATCTCCAGTTTATTCTGTTTGTAAAAAGTTATCTGCATGTTGTCTCCCCCACTGGAATATAAGTTTTTTGAGATCTGGAACTGTCTTCTGCCTTTCTTCATATCCCTAGTGCCTAGGAATTACCTGATACATAGTAGGTTTTTCATAAATAATTTTTGAGTGATTTATTGATGAGGAAAATGAACAGATTTAGGTAAGAGTGAAAGTATGTGGAAAGTTATGAGCATGACCTTAAAGGTCTTAAAGCAGTTAAACCCAATAATAAGGTAAAGGTGTGGCAGTGCTGGTTGGATGTCTGAAGTAGAGTGGATATAAAGGTCATTGGAAGAAAGGAAGACACAGAATTGTGAGGTGAGATGGTCAGATAGATCATTACTATGGATGCTGAATGCAGAAACTGTGTCTTATACAACATCATTGGCCTCATACGCCTCACACAGCTCAAAAAAAGATTTCTTGAGGTCTCTCAGGTAGTAAATGATTTAAACCCAGATCTCCTGACCTCAGATTCCATAGTTTCCCACCGTGCACCACGATGAGTCATGTTGGATACATTATTCGATGGTTAATCGTCATTAGAAGAAAAGCTACATCCATCAGAAGCTACACCTGTATTAGAACTGGTACTGCAGAGTTATGGAATGGCAATACCTAGGGGGAAATGCTTAGACTAAAACAACTGGCACAAATAAAATGTTGTGGAAAAGATGTTCAACTCCCTAACCCACTTCTAAGCACCACAGAATCAATGGAACCCAAAAGTTACTTGATATAAAAAAATGGCCTTTTTTCCAAAAGCCAAAAATTAACTTTATCAATACCTGACAAAATTAAGAATTATAGGATAAGTACTAAAACTAACAGAGGTTTGTCCATTATCAAAGTGGAATAAAATTAACAGATTTAACTTAACAGACAGTGGGAATATCATTCAGCCTTCTGTTCATAGAACCTTCCTGGTAGTGCCCTAGATACCAGATGCTTCTTTTAAATGTGAGTGTGAACTAGTTAACTAAGTAGCTCAAAACCTAAAATATAAAAAAGAAAAATTCCGAGTAGAGATAGAGAGTTGAAGAAAGGGTTCCTGCATAGTGCAGCGGGAATGAGAGAGCCATGATGGTGTTTGTGGACATATCATCAGTGGAATGAAGGTGTTGGTATAATGGAGCAGAAAGTTGGAATTCTTTAAATAGATGTATGAATTAATCTAAGGTAACCAATTAAAGTTAAAAGTTAAAAAGTCAAGTCTTTACATCTTTAGGAAAAGTTAACTGGATAATTTAAGATCTATTCCCAGGGATGGATGTTTTTTCCCTCATTCACTGAGGAGTGGTTATCTTTAAACAGTTTTCCCTTTTTCTTTTTCTCCCTGCCCCCAAACTACTTTGTTAGGTTCTATTGCACGTAGAGAATCTCAGAACTGGAGGGACCTTAAAAATTATTGAGACCACCTCCCCTCATTTTAAAGATGGAGAAACTGAGGCCCAGAGAGTGGAATTTCTGCTTTTACTTTGACTTTTCTTTACAAAGTCATCTCTCTTATTCCCTCCCCCACATCTCCCTAAACATACCACCACCACCATCTTTTCTTTTAGATCTTTGAACCTCCTTCTTTATCCTAACATTTCTAGCTGCCAAAAGAAGAACCAATGAGATTTATGATGTAATATACCTCCCCCACTGACTCCCTAGGTGCACCTAAGTGACACAGAAGATAGATTGCTGGACCTTGTGTCAGGAAGACCTAAGTTCAAATCCAACCTCAGATACTTACTAAGCAGTGTGATTCTGGGCAAGTCACTTAACTTCTGTTTTGTCTGAGTTTTCCTCACTATGAAATGGGGATGATGATGATGATGATAATAGCACCTACCTTCCAACATGGTTGTGAGGATCAAAGGAGATAATAATTGTGAAATGCATAGCACGGTGCCTGGCATGTAGTTGGGCTCCTGCCTTCCTATATAACCACCACCACCAACAACAACAAAATCACCACATTTTGGATAAGGGAAATAGAGAACTGGGGCAAATTTAAATTTGTTGGGAGTCCTATCTACTAGTTGTTACTGTTCTGAGGCAATTAAGGTTAGTAAAGCTCATTTGGACTCCTCAGGGGAAAGGGGCTATTTGAATTTTTACCAGATAATTATTGTTAAAAATAACAATAATGTAAAAAAATTGGAACTTTACATGTTAGAGCCGTTGTCATTCTAAATTTCCAGAGATGGGGGGAAATCTCTAAGGATCTGGATTTTTCTATTTTCCTACAATATGATGTGTGTGGCAGAAACCCCTTTAATTTTTTCCTCTGACTAGGAGGAACCTTGATAAAGTTATTGGTTATCCTGTTTGGATTTCTGAACAAGTTATTATGTTTAATTCATTCTCCCTGAAAACATCAATCCATAGAGCATCATGATTCAAGACTCTGTCATTTATAGGAATATGTGTTATTTCTGTTTGGAAGGGAGAAAGAATCTGCCTCTCTTAATAATTTCCACATTTCTGAACATGGCAAAAACCATTCTCCTACTTTCCTGGGATCAAAACAAGTCAAAAAGCAAAACTCAGGTTCAAGAACTTGGAATCAATTAGTTTTGATTTTTTTTCTCTCTTTCCCATCATTCAGTCATTTACTGTTGTTTCTACTGCCACCATATTGTCCCTCCTTTCCACTCCCATAGCCATCATACCTTTATTACTTCTCTAGATTCTTATAAAAACCTTCCTAAATAGTCTCCTTTCAATCTCTCCAGTTGAACCTTTTTCTTGCTGCAATCAGAGTAAACGCTTTAAGGACCAGAAGTACGTTGTTTTTCATCTCTGTATCCTTAGAACTTTCCATAGTCCTTTGTGCCTTTGCAAATATTCTAATGGACCTTTAACTTCATCGTGGTAGTTGCTTCCTCTAATAATATAAATCACAACCCTTCCATTCCTTTTCATCCAGTGTAGCTTTATCCTTGCCTTCCCATGCTAACCAAAAACATCCATCCAGTGTTCAGAGGTCCTTCCTCCATTTCTCTGGTAACTGTACAGATACCAGTGGAGGGTGCAGCCTATCCACCAGTTGTCCCTTGTGCTCTCATCATGTGATCAGCTCATCCTTTGTTTTCTCCTCATGCATTTAATAATCTCCTTTATAGTACTTCCTAAGTTCTTATTTGTGATGTGTTTCAGACTGTTCATATCCACCTTTCCACTGCCCTTTGGGTGATCCTCAATTTCAGTTTTTTTGAGGCTATAGAGCTTCATGACTGATAACCATACAGCACCACCGGAAGAATATTAGCATTAAAAGACGGTTCTTAGTTTCAATGAGAAGCTTGACACATTAACAAAAAGCTTTATACTTTCCCAAAGGCAAAGCAGACTGCTCCACTCTGTCCAGTTCTAGGCTGAACTCATTATACATTTGTGTTGTCCATACAAGGGGTGTGTGTGTGTGTGTGTGTGTGTGTGTACACACTTTTGGACAAACTGTATAGATTGTCCATTCAACTGCATATCATAGTCTGAACAATAGATATTCCTTATCTACTTTTTTTTCTCCTGGCCAGATAGGCCAAATCAAATACCCTACAATATTTCAGGGCTTGATGCATTTAGCACAATGTCATTTGCAAACAGGAGCATCTGGCAGACCTCATAATCTATAGGGCATCCCTCCTTGGCATAACTCTGCATTGGATCACCCCCATCACAGTGGTGAACGCTTTTGGCAAACATACATCTCCCTGTTTTATGCCTCATTGATATTAATCATCAGAGGGTTATTAAACAAGATGAACTCTGCATTACAAAGAACCTTGTGTAATTTTGACATGTGCAAGGAAGACATCTTGTTGGAAGATGGCCTTTAAGGCATTGTTTTTGCTCTACCAAACCAAATCTTCTTTTTTTATATAGCCAGTAAACAATAAGCCCAGTAGGATTTTCTGTCTTCTACATCTTTCAGTGAATTGTTTAATGCAAAGAGTGTGATCTGCTGTGGAATATTGCCTGTGAAAGCCTCCCTCTCCTTTCCATTGCCCTCATCAAGGATACCCTTGATGTGTGGGTAGGTCACAAACATTTTGGGTAGATAGAAAAGTAGACATTTGGGTCAGTAGATGTTGATGGTCTCTCAGTCACTTTCTTTGGTTAATAATAAAGTCTTAGAATCTTCTTGTGCCTTTGATATCTCCACTTCCTTCAGAAACCTTGTGAATTGATCACTAAAGGAATTCAAAATTGTGTTGCCATGAGTATAGATATCCTCTGTGTATACACGGTCTAGTCTACTTTTCCCATCATTATTTTCTTCAATGCCATTTCTACTTCCTCTATAAGCATATCTAAGACTTTAATGTCAGAATCCAGTTGTAGTAGCTTCACTGTCCTTGATGGGGGGGGGAAAGGAGCTTAATGAAAAATGTATGTCTTTTATTTGGCGTTGTCTTCCTTTCAGTTTAATTCTTTTTTTTGTCTTTTTGGAGGAGGAGAGGCAGGGCAATTGGGGTTAAGTGTCTTGCCCAAGGTCACACAGCTAGTAAGTGTTAAGTGTCTGAGGTCAAATTTGAACTCGGGTCCTCCTGACTCCAGGGCGGGTCCTCTAATCACTTCACCATCTAGCTGCCCCCTGGTTTAATTCATTTAAGAATTAAATGCCCTCAGAATGACTTTGCTTAGTTTGTCCCTAAGTTTTCTTTAAGCTGGTTTTTCCTCCTGCTGTTTCCTTTCTTATAAGGAGGTATTGTTTCTAATTAATTGTCCTCCCTATTTTTCCATAAGATTTCACAAACATACTTATATTCTATATCTGTGCAATCATTGGCTCCAGAATCTCTCCTTTTGGCGACGAAATCAAGTGCTTATTGACTAAGAAATTGATAGGCTTAATTTTTGTTGTCTTCATGGCATTTGATCCACAGTGGTTAAACTTCTAAATGAAATTATTGTAATTGGCAAGAGCATCTTTTCTTCTGTCCACTTCCCATTTTTCTGCAGCAATAATTTGCTTAAGGAGGTCCAGTTGGAGTGGTTTTTATTTGTACACCATATCTTTTTTTCTCATTTTTATTCTTCCAGATTTGCCTTAATTTTTATCTTTACTCTAACAAGTCATAAAATATCAGTAGTGATTCATTTCCTATTTGTTAAAATATAATCAGTTTGGGGTTTTTTGTAATGTCAGTCAACAAGCACTTAATAGGCACTTATTACATACCAGGTACCATGCTAATCACTGGGCAGACAAAAGAAAAGTAAAACAGTCCCTGCCTTCCTCTTTGTGTCTAGTGCCTTCCCAATTCTTTCCTCAAAGCATCCACATTGTAGAATGAGGCACTCTGTTTTCTATAAGTATTCTGACCTCTGTTTTTTTTACTCCTAAATCACATTTTCCAACATGTTTTTCATTGGTCTTGCCTCTTCCCACCTTTGCACTGAATTCATTGAGTATCAAAACATATGTTGATTTAATTCAGAAGATTTTACGGGGTTCTTCTTGGAATTTCCTTGCCTTTTCATCCTCTGCAAGAGAAGCTGCATTTATTTTCATTGTGGTCTTTTTGTAATCATGTATGAGTGATACAATAAAAACCAAAAGTCACATGAAATTTTTTCACATTACCTTTGGATACAAAATAAAACTAACTCTAGTAACTCCTTTATTTGCCTCTCCAAGGCAAACCTGTGAGCCATCCTTCCATCTGCCTTCAACTTCCTTCTGTCTTCTAGTTTCATTTTTGGTGAGAATGTCAAGATTGATAAAATTCAGCTCTTGGGGTAATATGCCCTTTCATTGGTAACTAGACAAAAGCTTTCATTAGAACACTGGCAACTCTATTGGCTGTTGATGCTCAGTGCGCTCTACCAGCTTTTTCTGCCAGTCTGCCCCTTTCACTGCAAGTGTGCAAGAGGACTACTTAGCACTGCAGATCCAGTCTCAGCCTCTCCTAGGTAACCATGTATTTACAGATATCATGGCCACGTAGGATGATTAAGGCAGGCAAGAAGAAAAATGCCCTCTATCTATTACTAGAATTAGAAGGGAGAGATACATCCCAAACCATGCAGAACCTCAAAAAGTAGTAGTCTTTCTGCAGCTCATAGAGTCTGTTGAAGAGGGCATCTCTTTCTGTTTCATTTGCCAATTATACTTTTCATCCCACTCTCACAAGGACCCAAGGGAGCAATCAGGAGCCACTTTTGTTGTACATGGGGCCAGAGCTTGTGGCTCACAAGAAGGGAACAAGGTGCATACTCAGCCCCTTGGGAAGTGCAACAGAGCAGGAGATTGTAATAGGGTTCCCCCTGCTTACCCCAGTTATACATGGTTGATAGGTTACTTAACTTTCCTGCTTTCTGTAGGCCTCACAGACAGATTTTCATAGATTTGCACAAGGAAACAAACTTTAGGAGAAATGACCCACAATCTTTTCTGCCTCCGACATCATCAAGAATCTCGCCAGCTGTGTTCTAATAGCAAATACCTTATTACTGCTGATGATGTAAGAGACAGAGAAAAAAACAGCTGGATTTCCAGATTCCAGGGAGAATTTGTGATGCTGGCAGCCAGAAAAAATTATCTTTTGACTTACAAACTGAGCACATTGGATATGGAAGTCATTGAAAGAGAATAAATAAGAAACCCCATGAAGTCATTACAACAGAGTCACTTTTCAGAGTGTAACTGTACTTTAAGCAATAAAACATGACAGACCATGCAGTAGTTCTGATTAATATACACCTCAGGTGTGTACTAAGGCTGAGGCAGGAAGGGAAATAGGGGACTGAGAAGAGGTAGGTCACCATTTGCACAAGGGGAAAAGAAGATCATAACAGCAGGAAGCAGGGTTGAGAGAGAGAATGACTTGATTAAAAGATGGGAAGGCCATCTTTCAGTGTAATTATAAAATGTACAATTTAAATTGAATTTTAGATATTTTAAAATCTACGTTTATTTAATTATGCAGCGGATTTATATGCTTCCTTTTGGTTTTCATCTGAATATATTGGACATATCGATCGATAATTTTCTTTATTAATGTAGTTGCCAGGAGAAAAAAAGAAAGAACTTCTGACTTTGTGATGTACTGTTGATAGCCTATCAAAGCCATGTGACAGGATTATCAAGAACAATGAAGGACTTTTGAATCTAGTTTGCTTGTTTATGTGGTTGCAGGAATATTACTATTTTTTAAAAATTCTTCATGTGAGTAGCAAAGTTCTACCCATAAAGCCTTGAGTCTTCTATTAATAGTTCTAGGTCTTCTTTTCTGGTGACTCACAGTGTTCACCTGGGAATGGTAAATGAACTCTTTTAGTACAGAACTCTTGTTCCTCTGGAAAGACTAATTTTTCTCTCTGGGTGAATATTTTATTTCAAAGGAATGTTTTACTATCCTTCTTTCATAGGAGGTAAGGCGGGGGGCACAGTTTCATTGTGGACAACCCTTCTTTAGTGTGGTCTGGGGGGAAGAAGAAAGCTGGAACTCATTGTGAGTAGTCACCTGGCAAGGTTATTGTTCAATTCAATTCAAGGCAATTGTTAACATGTAAATATGTGAGAGTTCAGAGAAGGAAGAAGAGTTGAGTGGTAAGAGAGGTAATGATGATGAGTTAACCAGATTGCAAACAATCTCCATAAGTATAAGATGTGGAATCTGAATATGGAATAATTTTCATTTTTAAAGAGTCTTGCCACAAGTCTATGTATGAGAAGTTTCTCAGAGGCTCTGTGCCTTCTTTAAGAGAGAGAGGATTTTGTTGAGAATTTCAGGCCTGAGCCAGGAGCTTCTCAAAGGCTTGAGAAATTCCTTGATTCTTATCAAGGTCATCATCTCTCAGATGTATGGAGGTCCTGATACAACCTTCATTTTTATTTTAAAGTCACCAGTTATGTTAGTGCTAGAGACTTGTAAAGCAGAGTTCACTTTTCCATGCAAAAAACTCTCCTTTTCATTATTAACATTTATGAAGTACCTACTATGATTAATTCATTTTGCTTAAGATTGTGGCTCAATGATATTTATTGTCGGGGAGAGGGACATAAAATAAAGCCATGTTGTTGTTTTTTTTTCTTGGAAAGCCTATCTTCCTTTTTGGCTGTTGACCCATACCCTCTCTCGGGTCTGATTTGGTCACCTTAGAGAGGTACCTTCAAGAGTTGAACAGTGTGTTTATGGCTATTTGAACATTACTGATATCTCTCAGATAAGTAGAAGATTTTCTGCTATTTTCACTCTTCACTTATCTAATATATTAGCCTGGAGGTCAATTGTTATAGTGACCAGATATTGTTAGTGACCTCTTGTGCCATATGGATGGTTTGAAAAAAAAATTTGAAAATAGAGTCTGGAAGACATGATTATCCATTTTACCATGTTTTTTCCCTCCTTACTCTGCCAATAGAGAAGGGGACAACAAGCCTCCTAACAGTATCTTTATTATCTTTTTCCCAGTACAGATGCAGCCACTTTCTGTTCCCTGCCCCAATGAACATCTGCACTAGGCCCCAGCCTTGGAGTGATTTACCTGAAGAGTAACGCCATTTATCTGAAAACTACTGTGAGTGCCTTCAGCCTTATGTGTTAGGCATGTGTTTGTGTGTGTATGTATGTGTATGTATTTTTAAAAGAAAAGAAATAGTTACTCGTTGGGGTTCTTTGCTACTCAAGCCAGATCTTTGTGCATTCAGGGGCATTTATTAAGTACCTACTGTGTGCTAGGCCCTGTGCTAAGGGCTGGAGATGTTAGAAAGAAAGAAAAGAAGAAAAATGAAATCATCTCTACCCTCAGGGAACTTAGATTCTGTTAGAGAAGATAATATGCATGTGTATGCATGTGTATGTATATATATATATATATATATATATATATATGCTTGTAATACATGCATGTAATAAATACAAGGTGGTTTAACTACATGGTATTTAGGAGGGAAGGCTCTAACAGGTGAGGGAATCAGGAAAGACTTTATGTAGAAGCTTGTGTTTGAGCAGCATCTTGAAGGAAAGTAGAGGTTCCATGAGGTAGAGGTAAGGAGGGAGTGCTTTCCACACATAGAATGGGGAATGGCCAGTGGGAAGACACAAAGATGGGAGAAGTGTCATCTGTGAGAAAAAGAGAAGGCTAGTTTGATTGGACTGTAGATTGTGGAAAGGAGAATAATGTATGATGAGTCTGTAAAAATGAGTTGGTAACCAGGACATGAGCCAAAACAAAGGATTTTGTATTTGATCATAGACACAATAGGGAGCCACTGTAGTTTATTGAGTAGGAGAGTAACATGGTCATATCTGTGCTTAAGGAAAATCACTTTGGCAGCTGAGTGGAAGATGGATTGGAGAGAAATAAGCTACCTTTGCCAGATAGATAGATACACTCATGCATATATAAATATATGTTTTGTAATAACTCAGTTTCATTTTTAGATCCTTTTCTGTCGCTTACATAGGAGGGATGATGAAATTAGAGTGGATATGAATGCTATACCTAAAGAAAAAAAATGCGTCTGAAAGATTGATATAAAGTATTCATTAAATATTGCTAAAAATAGCAGATGAATATCTGATTTTTTTTACTGGAAAAGCCAGAAGCTTGAATTATTTAAAAGCTATGCATGCAGACTAACATAATTAGCAATTTCAGAAAAACTCAGTTATTGTCATTTTTAAATTTTACTATATAGTATGAGGCAGGTAGCATTCTACGTAATTTTCTCTTCCCATAACTGAAGACTTTAGAATACAAACTCAAGGGGTGTAAGCAAGCCATTTTGTATCTTTAACACTTCATATCACCTGAGAAATAATCTTTGCTAACTGAGGAATGCATGTATTTCTGTTATTCAATTTAGGCAAATCACAAGCTCCTAAAGGAGAGCAGGAATTCCCAAACTCTTCTCTTGCTAGAATTCCTCAAAGTGCTGATGAGTTTAGAGAATTGAAAAATAAAAAGATGGCAGAAGATCAGAGATGTGGTTTCTGCATGCCATTCCCAGGTAGCTTTTTAGTAAAACACTTTATTTCATTCTTAAGGGTATAAAGGACTAAGAATATTTGATTCGTTGCCAGAAAAGGGATGCTTTTTTTCTGGGTTTCCTTTGTGACATGACTAAGCCTCCACAAGCAGCAGTTGCGTTAGGACACAGGCTGGTTTGGGATCCACAGAGAAGGTATAGGGAGAGGGCATCACTTCATGAATTCTAGGCCCATCTGCTGATCAGAAACCCTGTCTGTAATATCAATCAATCACTCATTCACTCAGTCACTCAGTCCACATTTATTAAGAACCTCCAATGTGTCATGCACAGTGCTAAGCCCTGCGGCTACGAAAAGAGGCAGAAGACAGTTCTTATCCCCAAGGAGCTTTCAGTCTAATGGGGAAGACAACATGAAAACCAGTGGACACAAAGCAAGTTACATACAGGATAAATAAGAAATAATCAGCAAGGAGAAGGCAGTAGAGTTAACTCAGAAGATAGGGTTGTGGCATAGTGTCTTTATTCCCTCTGCCCAGAGAACATCCTCAGCCACCAGAGGGATGCAGTGGTAGAACCCTACTATATTTAAATGAATAGCTCTTGCATGTTCTGTGTTAAGTGTCGTGTGGTTTTATCTCTCCTGGTCAGCAAAGTAAGTGTATGGAGATAAAGAGCTCTGGCTCTGTTCTGTTTTATTGTGACCTTCCAGAAAGATAGGATAAAAGTAACTTATCTTTCAAAATGTTTTCTTATTTTTTCGAAGGACAGAAAGCATAAAACCACATAAAGTCCAATACAACAAACATTTATTAAGAGCCAACTGTCTATAGAGTGCTTATGAGGTTCCAGGAAAGATAACAAATAAGATAGGGTTCTTACCCTTATTAAGCTTACAGTGAAATAAAATACCAACCTCTGTAACTCTAATATAGAGTATTAATGCATACTATGAGAGTTAACAGTACAAAGTGCTGGGTGAGATTTAAAGGCCAGGTCATTTTCAGTGGACAAAACATGCCCCAAATGGATTGAAGAGCATTAGATTTCATCTTTACAGACAAATACTAAGAAAACAAAATAGAGAGTGATTTTGATGGTCAGCCCTTTGCATTTGGGCTTGGTAGGGTTTCTGCATCACAAACAGGCTATTTATTAAGTTCCTGACCCTCTGATTCCCGAGGTGTCTTTGCTGTATCAGTAGGCATGGCTAATCCAGAAAGCAGAAGGATTGAGAGTCATAAAGAAAGACGGTGAATTTGGAGACAAAAAATGCTTTTCGCAGAATACTTTCTATGAGTGCTATAATAATAACCCTTTCATATTTTCTTCAGGTTAAAATGCTGAGTGCAGTTCACCAATTATATTTTGGAATGATGCAAAACTGTAATACCACAAAGGGAGAGACCATGTCTTTTGTAACCTTTATATCTCCCCCAGCACCTAGCAAAGTATTTTGCGTATCGGAGACAACTAACAAATGTTTATTGAATTAAAAATTAAATTAAAATCCTAAGTGTCGAGGATAGGGATTTCCGAGCTTGGGTTTGTGTATCTCACATACTGCCAACCTCAGAATGTCTCCAGTTATCTTAAGGGTAGTCCAGAAATTCTCAAAAACAAATGAACTTGAAAAATAGAAATCAACAGGACAGTCTAGAGGTTGGTGTAGAAAGAGAGGTTGCTATTCCCAAAACCTTGGATATGAATTTGTCTAATTGGATCTAATTTGTTGGTGACCCAATAATTACTCTTTGGTGGCTGATCAGAAGAATTAGACTAAATATTTCATATCTAACCAGTCTGCTGTGATAAGTTGAGTATGGGTTAATGTGTATGAGAGAGAGTTGGAAGCCACAGGAGAAAGCACATGGGAAAAAGAACACTTCTCTTCACAGACCCTAGAGAGTGAGAAGAGCTCACAGAGATAAAATATTTATTTCCCATATGTTGGCAAAAATGCATTGCTATTATTGTATATGTACATTATGTGCAAAAGTTTGTGAAATATGTATGTAAAATGCTACAAATATTTCTGATTTCCACATACTTTACATTCTAAATAGCCAGTGTCTCTTCAGAAATCTTAGGGTGTATTTTCTAACGTGCATACAACAGGGACTGATTTAGAAAAGTCACTGACATGCACTGCCTTAAACCACTACCAAGTTTGAGCAAGAAACTTAACAGCTCTTGTCAGGAGAGAGTTAAAATCCATTTGGGACCTGCAAGCTAACTCAGCTGCCAGTCACCTAAAAACAAATCCTTGATGTAGCCTTTTTCAGAACAGAAATGTATGCAGTGGGAAGACGAAAAATGTTTTGTTCTGTTTGGGCACTGGGGGACATTTGGTCCAGGCTGACCGTTGAAAGGCAGGTGCCTGAAGCCACATATTTTTTTCAAAAAATTTTAAAATGTAGTGCTTAGCCAATGTGGTTAGAGGAAATGCACAATGATTGGCCTGTAGTCTGTGGATGTGTGCAGAGTACACCCAGTTTTGCTTTGCATATATTTACGAAACATCTGCCCTCTTCTTGTTCTTAAACCCCTCCCTCCGCCCTTTCTCCCTTTTCCCCTGGTTGATTTTTGTTGTTGTTGGCTTGTTTAACTTTTTCATTTGGGTTTTCCCTTTCCAGTTGAACAGCGACTTCGTCAGGGTGTGTAATTTTTACACACTTATGGTGAAAGAGAAAGGAAAAAGCAGAGAGAGAGAGAAAGAGAGAGAGAGAGAGAGAGAGAGAGAGAGAGAGAGAGAGAGAGAAAGAGAGAGAGAGAAACAAAGAAAACCAAGGAAAGGAGAGAGAAAGAGGGAAAAGAGGAAAGAGGTGAGAGAAAGAGAAGAAAAAGAAAGAAAATGATGAGAGGAAGGAAGGAAGGAACAGAGAGAGAGAGAGGAAGGGAGAAAGACAGTGAGAGAGAGAAGGGGGGAGGAGATGGGGGGAGCTTGGCAAACTAACTAACCTTTGGCATGGTGACCAGGAGGAAGATTCTAGTGGGGATTTTGTCTCCCTGAAATGCTTCTTGGAGTCAGCTTGTATGCTGCTGCCCTCTAAAGGCTCCGAAGAAGAATTAACAGCTGTGAGAGTTTGATGAGACTTTGGCTGTCATGCCCTCTGAATTGCCAGAGTTTTGCAATTTAAAAAAAAATATATATATATATATATATATATACATACATATATATATAGGTAAAATTGACGTTTTTGCTTGATAAGTTGTTGGGCATCATGTCATTTGACAGACTTCATAGGGTGTGATTGACCCACCCGTGCCTTTCCAACCTTTGAACTGTGCTGTTTCACGAGAGCGTCTTTGACATGTTCATGTGTCTCAAATATAGAATATTGAGGTCAACAGAAAACAATTGGAAGAGGTGAGATGGGAGCGGTTCTCGGGTAAAGTCTTTTTTGCAGTAGAGTCAGGAAAATGATACCATGGCAGAAGGGTAGGTGTGGAGCAAGGTGAAAAGAAATGGTAACTAAAAGATATAGATAATAGAGTGTTTATATTTTGTCTTCCAGAGATAATCCCAATATTCCTGTGCAATGAATGTACCCCCAAAGTAGACCAAGGCTCTTCAGTGACAACATAAGGAAGTCTATGGTATAAGATATCTGTCAGGAAGCATTACCAATGTGAGGGAGGAGGAGGAAAGTAAGGGCATTTATATGGAGGGAAAAATCATTTTTACTTTACAAAAGGGGTGAAGTTTCATCTTGTTTATCATGGATGCCTTTGTTCCAGGAAAGGTTTTATTCTCTCTTCACAAATCACATAAACTTAGAGCCTTGAAACCTGAGTTTGAATCCTGGCTCTGCTGTTTACCACTTTAGTGACATTGGACAAGTCACTTGGCCTCTTTTGGCCTACATTTCCCCAACTGTAAAATGAAAGGGTTGGATTAGGTGGACTCTAACGACCCTTTCTGATCTAGAACTAGGATCTGAAATCAGGATGGGTTCAGTCTGTGTGCAGTAGAAATGAGCATATTTATCTTTCTAATAGAATAGCTTCCTTAGTCTTCAGATACTAAATATCTGTGAAAAATATAATGTGTATGTTACTCATCTTGTAGTTAGCTCTTTGGTACCTCCTTGACAAAATGCCCTTTCCTGCTTCAGACCAGTTGGAGTAGGGAAGCTGCTTTTGAATAGGAATGAGACTTTATTAGAATTCAGTCTATGATTTCTTTTACAATTGATTCTTGTTACAGCTTCTCTCTTAAAGTCTGTGTTCTCAAATAATATAATAGAACAGCTTGTTTCACCTGTACTGGTTTCCCCCTACATCAAAAAGCCTATCTGCCCACTTCTTTTTTATTCTGGAATTTACCCTTCCTGTTTTCTCTCTGAAGATGCTCAGTTTTGCCACCTATTGAATTAGAATCATGTCATTCTGGGTCTGGATTTCTCTACATTGTAAATTATTTAGAATAGGAATTTAAATTCCCATTACAATAATTATTCCGTATAACAAACTTATTCCCATACCCATACAAACAACATGCTTGGTTGATCTGGTTGCAACAAATTCAAAACTAAAAATAATCCTCCTGGTCACCCTCCATGGAAGGACTTTCTTATGTGTTGTTTAGGTTTTAAGTTGGAAGGAGGGAGCGGAGCGGAGCTGACCGATGGCCAAGCTCTTTAGGCTTCTTTCTAACATCAAATAATGATTCTCCTATAACTTCACTCATCAACTTTTCCAGTCATCTAAATAAACAAAATCCACCTGAACTCCTCACCTACGTATGAAAATAGATCACCCCAAAAACCCTTGCGAGGGTGGGAGTTAAGGTGTTCCTTCACCTGCTTCATTTACCTGCTCTTTCACCAGTACACTTACGAAGTCAGTGCAGAGTGGCTGCGGAATACTCTGCTCCATCTGAAGCCTGCAGGGCTGGGGCTTTGCTTTCAAGTCATGGATTTAGTTTTAAAAATCGATACCGCAAATAACTGGAGTATCCATAGGCTATGTTTCACAAGGGAAGTTTGCATGTTTTTAATCACGCTGACTGTTGCTGGGTAGATGGCTGTAACTGTAAAAAACCTTCACTGGTATTTTTCCAGACCATGTTAGTTAGAACTATTATGAAAAAGGATGTGTTCTTGGATAATGTCAGCCATACGTAGCTCAAGTTGTCTAAAGTACTGGGACAGGGTCTTTTTTATGCAGTCAGCAGAGACCAAATGTGGAGCTGCTTGCTTGGCCCATATGCTTTAATGTGTTCCCAGTTAGGCCATTACTGGAGGGGAAAAACAAGGATCAGCTTGTTTCAAAACAAGGGACATACAGGACCTCCTGTCTCTCTCCCCCACCCCCCCATCCCCTTCAGAAAAAAAAATCAAGTTATCTTTAACAGATTCTAAAAATGCCTTTTCCCAAATATGCAGTCAGTTCCTTCAAAGGGCCCTTTGTTTATTTTCAGGAAGAAACCCAAGACAGCTGAAAACCAGAAGGCATCTGAGGAGAATGAGATTACTCAGCCGAGTGGATGCAGCGCCAAGCCAGGCCTTCCCTGCCTGAACTTTGAAGCTGTTCCGTCTCCAGACTCAGCCCTCATCCACTCAGCACATTCACTGACAAACTCACACGCTCACACCGGGTCATCTGATTGTGAGTACACCCATTCAGTGACAGTATCTTACGTGGTACTTAGAACAGTGTATTTTTTCTGACTTACTGGATTGCAGCAGACTATTCCATCTGTGACTGAGGTTTTCCCCTCCCACCATTTTGATCAGAAGGCTCCAGTATCATCATATATAGAGGGTGCCCCAGGCCATTGCTCACAGAGGGTTAAGTAGGAAAAAAACTACATTTACTTTCAGTCTCCTATCAGCTTAGAAAATAAGTTGTACTCTTACTTTTTAGTTATTCATTTCTAGTGTTTCTGTACACTAGAAAACCTTGCTTCCCTCACTGACAAATTGAACAATGCATTGTGAACCTCAGAAGTCTAGTAAGACCCAAGGATACTTCCATTCTGGAAGCAAATGAAACATCTCAGATGCCCATTGGTTATTGGAATCCCATATTGTTTGTCTAAATTTTTCCCTTTAAAGTTTTTAATTGATTTTGAAGTGGCTAAAGGATAGCATAAATTGAATAGAAGAAAAGGAAATGGTTTCCAAGAATTCAGAAACCACCCAGACTTCACTTAAGCCAATAAGATTTCAGGTTAAAAATATTTTTTAATTAAAAAAAATGCCTGAGGGCTAAATTTGGAAGTGGGCAGCCTAATGAGCTCTTCCCTATTGAAATCACTTCATTGCTGTTTATTTTTGATGTCTTCCCACTGATCTGGGAGCTACTTCTCCAAATTCTATTTTAAGAAAGTTGATAGATCACGTTTAGGAATTTTTTTTTAATTTTATTTTCTGGAGCCTTACCCAGTGCCTGAAAGGAGAAACAAATCTGTAAAACAATGGAAAGAAGGCAGTGTATCTAGTCTTTGGGGTTTGATCCCAAAGAAAGTTCTTTCCAGTTTCAAGATAGCTCTTGGATCTGTGTGTTTAAAGAATCTTAATAACAGGCAAAGAATTGACAAATATGCCTCCCAGTCAATAAAATAAAAAAGCCTTATTTCCAAACAAGGATGGCATTAATCCCATTCACAAAGATCAAAGTATTGGTGAGAAAATGAAATTCCAAATTTCTCAGTGATACTTCCCTAACAGTACAGATGTAAAACTATGCAAGATACCACCCCAGCAAAGCCAAAAGTTGGGTGGGCTTAGCATCTTCCTTGCCTATTCACCCACCTCTCTGGGTAGAGAGTCAAACTAACCGGCAAAGATCCAGTGAAAGAAGTTTCTGATCATCTTGGCTCAGCCAAGGACACTTAACAACTTTTTTTTTTACTTATTTCTTTCAGCTAATGAAAATCCACTTTATTTCTCTCCCTACCATTAAAAAAGAAAGAAATAAAAAACCTCTCGTTACAAATAAGCACAGTCAAGAAAAACAGATTATCCCACTAGCAAGGTCCAGAAATACACGTCTCAGTGCGCACCCCGAGCTCAGTGCTTCTCTGTTAGGAGGACGCTCACCAACGGATACCAGTGGGGAAGGGAGAAGTAACCTAATAGTCAAATCCTCCCCTGCTTTGTAGTCTGAGGTCATTTGGCTTCTCTGTGAAGATGCCTATGGGAAAAGGGGGAGGGAAAGAGACAGGCATTTATTAGGCACCTGCTATATGCGAGGCTCGGTTAAGGGCTTTACAAACATTGTCTCATTTGATCCTCATCAGTAACTCTGGATAATTGTTATTCAGTCATTTCAGTCATGTCTGACTCTTTGTGACCCCATTTTGGGTTTTCTTAGCAAGTATTGGAGTGGTTTGCTATTTCCTTCTCCAGCTTATTTTACAAATGAGGAAACTAAGGCAAACAGGGTCAAGTTACTTGCCCAGGCTTACATAGCTAGTGTCTGAGGCCATATTTGAACTCAGGGAGATGAGTCTTCCTGATTTCAGGCCTGGTATTCTACCCACTGTTTCACCTAGCTGCCTCAGTAACCTCTAGGAAATAGATGCTATTATGATCCCCCATTTTACAGGAAAGTGAGTCAGTTAAATGACTTGCCCAGGGTCACACAGCTAGTAAGTATCTGAGACCAGATTTGAACTCAGCTCTTCCTGACTCCATGTTCAAGTACTGTATCCACTGTGCCACCTAGCTGCCTTTAAGAGTCCAGAGGCAGGGATGTTGTTTTGTGATCTACCATACTAGAAAGGACAGCCTTTTTGCCTGGCAGTTTCCATTCTTGTAGTAATTATAATAAAGAATAGAAAACACCATGGCATTGGCCCATGGATACGTGTACATACTCTTCTCATCTCCTAGGAAGGTGGCACACTGCTAGGTATGGAGCCCAGAGCTTTCCCACACTGAACTTCATGACTTGACTCTGTTCCATAATCTTAAGGGAACAATAACACATAGTAGTTTTAACGCACACCTGCCACAAGAAAAATGAATTGTTTTGATAAATAGAAATATACTTACCTTATTTAATATTGTACTTTACCACATATATCTTTTTTAACCCCAGTACTTGCCACTATCCTAAAATATGCACAAAGAGGCTTCTCCTTATCAGCTGGAATGATGTGAACATGGTATTCCCAATACAAAAGTACCCCACTCATTCAGAAGAAGTTAGTGGATTTCTGGCCAACAGGATGTCTGACAAAAGTAGAGGGTGAAGAGAAGGGGAACAAAGACGACTCTCCATCTCTTCATAGGGTTCTTTTTTGTGTTTGTTTATTTTCAAGATTCTATCCCTTGGTTCCAACTTACTATTTTGTTTGGTTTTAGTTTTCTCTAGAAAAATATATTTAGGTCCTAGTTTGTCCTGCTTTGAGACTCAAAAATCAAATTGAAAATTGTTTTGGGAAAGATTCTCAGAAATCTGTCCATTTGAAGATTTTCTGAGGCAGGAGGGAAGAGAGGTTTATTTTAAGTAGTTAAAGTTTTTGGATGGTCTGCTTACATTCAGGAGTTTTATTTTTCTTCTCGAATCTTATTCTTGCCATAGGTCAATTTAAAATCTTAATTTCTTTAAGGTAAAGGCTTCAGTTCCCATTTATAACTAACAAATTTGGGGCATTTAAAAATAGTGCCCTTGACATGTTAGTCTCCTTAACTTCAGAAACATTCACCAGGGTGTGGTGTTCTGAGCATTCACAGGTTACTGAACTTTCACAGCACCTTTCTCTTTGTCATGTGCTTGACAATATTATTCTTAGTCATTCCTTATAATATCTTTTCCTGTCAGTCAGCATCATTCTTCCCAATTTACAGATGAAAAAACTGAGAAAATTGACACCCAGCTTGATGAAATGACTTAGGACCAGGTTAATGAGGCAAGTTTATTGGTTTTATCTAGGAGTGTCCTGTTTCTTCTCTCTGTGCCATGCTCCAGATTGCGCCCCTGTCCTGTTACTGATCACCAAGAGGGTCAGGCATAAAAATGGGAGTAGATTACTCCAAAACCTTCACCCCCAACTGGAAAATAACCCAAAGCACAAGACCTATTGATTAAAAACATAGTTTTTTCTGTATGGTGGTCAAAACATTATTATTGCATCAAGAAGATAACGAATCTGAGCTCCCACATTCTCAGCCAGTCACTAAACCATTCTGTGTCCTGCAGTGATCCCAGTAATGTTCAGAAGGAAAAAACAAGAAATGAAAAGAAATGTCATTGATGAGTCCTTGTCTTAAATGATAAAGTTAATATCTCTTCTGAAATTTTTACCGGTTTTAAATGCACTTACGAACGGATTTGTCCTGCAGTGAACTCCCCCAACTGCATCTAAACTCTCCTTCTGCTCACATGTTTCAAAAACTTAACTGTGTAAACAAATTCAAATGATAATAATGTGCAGCACAGGGATGTGCTTTTGGAACACACGGAGCAGGAAAGCCACAGATGTTTGGGACTGAGCAGCTTTAAACTCGAAGCAGAGAACCTGAGCTGGGTTGGTGCTGTCGGTAAATGTTTCAACAGAGCTATTAAACCCAGAACATTATTAGGCAGAGGATGCTCACTGTTTGAGAAGGCCTCCTTGTTTCTTTGGTAAGTTTAGACAAACTATAGAAGTATGCATCTATGACAGAAATAGACCCAAGTTTTTCTCACAACTTCAAAATAGGAATATGGACAAGAAGAGCAAATTCGTCTTTACTTTGCTCCTCTGAGATACCCTGGTTGGTAGAGTCCTTGCTCTCAGACAAATTATATCCTCTGTTCACTGCTCTATCTGCACAGTGAGTTACTTTCCGGTATTTCACTCTGTCCACATCAGACTTTCTCATTTCTTTGTCCTTGCCAAAATGTACTTACACATTAGCAGTTTTTTGTTTTTTATTTTTAATTTAACCTTTACACATTAACAAACTGTTGTGTAGGTGGATTTAACTTTAGCTCTAGAGATAGTATGATTTCACTGAAGCTTTATACTGTAGAGAAGATTATGGTAAGCTCTTGATTTTCTCTGTCTCCCCGTTGGTGTCCACCAGCCTTCCTCCCTTCCACCCACCCCAGCCAATCCTTCTGCCTCACTAATCCATTCCCTGTGTTTAAAATTTTTAGTACTTTGTTCATTTTGAACATTTTTTTTTTGGAGAAGAAAACAAAGAAGTTGGTTTTTTTTTAATGGCAAACTCCATTAATGCCACATTGAGGCTGACATTTTAATTACACAAAAGTCAGGAAATGCAAAGTTTGGGTTCCCACAGCAACAGTAACTGTCCCCTTGAGTGTCTGCATCACAGCAGAGTCTTTCATTCTAGGATTACACAACACTGGGCATAAGGACATTGTTTCTTGCAATGTATATAGAAAAAAACTGTTTTCTCTCTTCTTTCTCTCCCTTTGCTCTCTGTCTCTGTCCCTCTTCTTCTCTGTCTGTCTCTTCTCTCTCTCTCTCTCTCTCTCTCTCTCTCTATCTCTCTCCCTCCCTTCCTGTCTCCCTCCCTCCTTCCCTCTCTCCCCCCCTCCCTCTATCCCCCTCTCCCTTTCTGCCTTTTCCCTTTCTCTCTCTGTCTCTCTCTGTTTCTCTCATCTCTGTCTCAGTTTCTGTCTCTGTCTCTCTCTGTCTCTGTCTCTGTCTCTCTCTCTCCCCTCCCTCCCTCCTTCCCTCCCCCTCTCTGCCTCTCTGTCTTTCGCTTTCTCTCTCTTTCTCTGTGTCTCTCTCCCTCTCTGTCTTTCTCTCTGTTTCTATTTCTCTCTCAGCTATTGAGCGTGTAAGCCTTTTGCTTAACCCCCAGAACAACATGGATATGTGTACTATGACAAAGTGAAGGACTGCCGCACTGTGTGCCCACGGACAGAATTAAAGTTGCTGTGGGAACATTAACTCTGATTTCTGGACTTCCGTGCCAGTCACATTTAAACCATAATGCTTTAATTTTTGGCATGCACTAAATGTGCATTTCATGTACACAGACAGAAAGAAGCATAAAATGTATTTTAAAGAGCAATTAATTACTAACTTTGTGATTAAAAAACATTTGGTGCATGTTCCTTACCATTTAGCATCAGCTGCTGGTCTTAGCCAGGCCTAATAGATGACATACTGTGTCTCATCCTGTATCTCAGATGTACTTACTGTATGTTCTTATTCCTCTAGATAATTAATTCCCTTGGTAAAGCAGTAGGGAAAAAAACAAAATGGAAGGAATGTGCAAGCATGTGAATAGGGTAAAGGATATTTTGAAGGAAATGATTCACTTCTGTAAATAAGCGCCCTTATTCTCTGAATTAAAGAACCAGGCAGAGTGGGTGTACATACAAGTTTCTGACCACCCTATAACATATGGTCTAGACTCATGGGTATAGGTATGTCCACTGCAGAAGTGAATTGGTTATATGATGTGTCTTCAGGTTCAGGGAATACTATGGCTATATTCCAGTATCACTTAAAAAAATAAAAAAAGCTGATGAGAATCAGGTGAATGGAAGACTCCTCCAATAAACTTTAGAAAACCAATAGATAGACTTTAGAAAATCAGTCTTTTCTCCTGTAGTTTTGCCTTTTGGTGGGATGACTGTAAATGAATCTCATTCATGTTGGAAAATAATATGATTTGGAATAATTATGTGAAAAAATGTTTATGACTAAAAGGAATTGGTAAAAGTACACAGTAGCATTGCATCATGACTGAGAATATATATGCCAGAGCATACAGAACGATTTCACTGAAAGGAATAAGCCTTCACTAAATGGCTTAAGTCTGAGCCTTGAGGGGAAAGGGAGAAGGTTAGAAAGAAATCAAGAATTTGAAACTCTGTTATACCTGTATCTTTAAAATATCCCTTGGCACATATCACTTTTTGTTAGGTCTTATTATATGTGGTATTTAATATTTAAGAAAGAGACTTAACTCTGACAGGGCATACAGATTCTGATTTGCTTTTACTCGGGCTGTCTGCATGTACAAATATATTTCTATATGAGTGAAAACTGCTCAAGCAAGTTTGAAGGCCTTTTTGGCAAGTTTGACTGTACGTGTTGAGAAAGTCAAACTATGAGGCTGATTCAGTAGAAAATCTTCCATAACCTTTCCTAAGCGCCTGCTCACATGAATAGGTTGAGTTTTGTGCTTGAGGTGTTCAAAGACAGTATTTACAACTATAGATCTGTGTTTGGAGGATGCCAAAAAAATAAGAAGTTTTTTGGCAAAAAAAACAACTTATAAATGTTCAAATGTATAATCAAACAAAAGCTTCATTTGGATTCAAATGCATGTATCTCAGCAGATGTGTCTAAACTAACTGGAATCCCAAAGGAACAGCTGAACTGGATTTTGGTATGTCTTGATAGCTGAAAGAGTTATTCTTAGACTTTGGAAGGACAAAAATGGTCCATCTGTGAAGTACTGTAATAGAGACATGGCAAAAAACAGCATCCTCTAAAAGAGTTTATTTATGGAATTCAGGACAAGTTGGACAATTCTGAAAAACACTTGGGGTTCACACTAATTTATTGTAACCAAACTAGAATGGTGTAAGCTACTTGACAGCAGGTATTTCCTTTTCCTCTCCACATTATAGCCATTGCAAGGAAATCAATTATGGAATCTTCCATAGCATAGCCCTGTGATCAAATTGTTCCCCACCCCTGAGAACCTCATGTATCTATTACTCTGCTGCACATAAAAACCATGTATTTGTCTTTCTACGTCTAGTAGTTAACTAAAGTTTTCCTTCATGTATAATTAAACATTTTGGCTTTGCGTCTCCTCCTTGTAGTTTCATTTCTTTAAAGCTGACTTTCTCCCTTTTTGTAACTTTTTCATTATACTTCCTACTTCCTCATCTGGGAGTTTCTGCATGTGCCTGATGCTTTGCACATAGTAGGAGGTGTTCGGTAAATAATTATGATGTCATTTCAGAAGCCCCACCAAAGTATCGTTCTTTTGAGAATTCTCCATTTTTTCATCTCATCCGTTCTTACCCCGTCCGTTTGTGGGGAGGGAGACAGGAGGGCAAAGGCAGCCTTTACACGGCACCTCTGCTGTGTGCCCGGCACTGTGCTAACCAAGTGCTCCACAAGCACGGCCTCTTCTGATCCTCACCACAAAGTCACTGCTCTTATTACACCTGCTTTACAGATGAGGAAACTGAGGCAAGTAGAAGAGAAGGGACTTGCCCAGGGTCACACAGCTAGTGAGCGTCTGAGGCTGGATTTGAACTCAGGCCTCCCTGACTTCACGCCCAGATGCTCTGTCCACTGGGCTACCCAGCTACCTCTGAGAGCATAATTATTTTGAAACTACATTGATTTTGAGTTTGTCACAACTTTGCTCTTGACATAAAACTTGACATCTTCTTATAGTGTCCTGGTTAAATTGATTGCCATTAGTCAGTGACTTCCTTCACCTGTTGTCTGTCACACAACGAACTAGTGTGACCCTCTTAGTACTTGCAGGCTGTGGCTCAGCTAAGCATTGAAACAGTTTATATCTGATTATACTTTCCCACCATGATTATTCTACCAGCTATGGCCAATACAAATCTTCTTAAGAGACATTTTGCTTATCCCACTTTTTTTAAAAATGGCCAAATCAGCAGGAATGGGAATTTTAATATTTTTTAGCTGCTCTCTACCATCGTGTATTTAGTAAAAATGAGGAAAGCAGGGGCAGCTCTGCTGATGACCCCCTCTATAAATCTCACTTATGGAACTGTCCAAATGAAAACTGTCTGGGCCTGGAAAAGAACAGCACCTGTAGATGTCACAGATTAGAGTCTGGGATCTGGAAGAGACTTCGACCCACCCGTCCCTGAGCTCTGCCAACAACGTGCTCCTGGCATTCAGCTAGTCCTTATTTTTTTTTTTTTACAAACCCTCCCAAAGCCACCTCTCCTTTTCAAGCTGATTTATCGTTGTGTGGTGCTCTGTCCGCAGCCACCCTGAGTTATCCCCCTTAATATTCGTAATCACGCAGTGACAACTATCTCCTTCTTGTAATGGTTGATCACTCTATTTTTAGGGTCCTATTCCTCATCTTGCCATTTTATCTCTTACTATGGTGTGTCTTTAATTCTTATCTGCAGCTGCTAGTGACAATTTCATATGTGCTTCCTCTGCCCATGGCAAATTTCATTATACAAAATTAGCCCTCCTCCATATCTGTCAGTGATTTCCACAACCAAATTTAAATAATCCTCCACACACACACACATCTACTAGTGCCCTTGCGGCTATATTTTCTAGGTAGAATAAAGAACATGCTTGTAGATGTTTTTAATGTGGTTCTTCTTTCTACCAATTTTCAAGAAGGCCCTATCCACACGTCTTTCCCATATAAGTCGCCATTATTAATACACTGATGCTTCACAAGCAAGCTGTTTCCTTTCTGCTTTTTTATTGACTCCTTAATCACCCTTTCTCCTAATAGTCGCATACTGTTTTCTTACTGTTTCACAGCTTATAATGGAAATGACATTTCTAAGGTAAAGGTGCAGGGCTGAAACCATTCACTCTGGAAACATGTATTAAACATTCCCTAAACAATATGAAAGAGACTGAAGATGTAGGAAAGAGCGCTCTCCCAACAAGGAGCTTGCTGACCAAATGAGAAGATAACATAGAGAATAAAAGCAAGTACAAACTCCAGTGGGTCCAAGAGCAGAAGTAAGCAAGTGATCCCTGTAGGAAGGAGTTAGTAAAGAAAGACTTCTTGGAGAAGCCTTGGATCTGGAACTTGAAGAACACGTGTGATTTGTGTTAATGGAGAGTCCGCGAGAGAAGGTGAAGAACGCAGCATGAGAAAAAACAGGCGTGAGTGAGATGTGTTGGGGTGGAAGCCAAGGAGACTGACATGGCTGGAATAAAGGAATCACGTTGGGGAATAACAAATGATGATCAGAAAGCATTAGGATTTAATAAGACAAGTGATTTCATCCGTCTAGACCAGGGCACTCAGACCCTATTATTACTCAAAAAAAAGCAATCCAGAGAATGTCAATAACCACCAGGCCTTATAGCTACTTTCTCCACTCTAAAATTTTATGAGAATAATCTACATATGGTTAAGGACATCCTTGATGTGGGTTTGATTATAGAACAGAGAATATTTTGTAAATGGTGTCCCTTAGCAGACCAGTCTGCATAGAGCTGACTGAAAGAGGTAGCAAGATCTTACCGTGCTGGCTGTTTGTTGACTTTAAAAAGCATTTGTTTTGGTAGAAGAAGACTGCCTTTTTTAAAAGCTCTCCTCCAACTGGGTATCTCTCATGCATATCAAAATCATACAAGATTCCTTGAGAAAAATAACAGCAAATACAGCTTTGTTCAACAGTCTTCTAATACCAGTCACAGCATAAAAATAGAAAGATGTATACCAACCAAAGATTTTTGCCACTTTGATGGAGGATGCCTATCACATAATCCAGACGGAAGAGGGATTCCCTCTAGATATAGGTGGGATGCCACTGTGCCAGCTACTGTTTATGGATAGCAGTGTGCCTATGGCATCAAGACAGCATTACAGAGTCTACTGTTTAGCATTTAAAGTCCTTCACAATATGACCCCTGCCTGTCTTTTCACATATTACTTACTTTCAAGCTCTCGGCAGTGTTCTAATGTAGCATTCTTCACATGCAACACTTCATCTCCAGACTGTCAACCCATACATAGCTTGCCCTCATTCCTCTCCTCCCTCTCTTAGAATCTCTCTAGCTTCCAACGAAACTCAGCTCAAAAGGCTTTTTCTGATCCCCCTAGATTCTAATGCCTTCTCTCAAAATTACAGTATGTTTATTTTGTATATATTTTAATTTACTTCAATCAGCACATATACATCTGTCCCTGATAGAATATAAGCACCTGGAGGGTAAAGACTGTTTTGTTTCTGTCTTTGTATTCCCAATTCCTAGTACTATGCTGGCACACATTAATTAGATGCTTAATAATGCTCATTTAATTGATTAAAATTGATTGAAGCCCCCACTATCTCTGAAGAATTAAAGTTGATGGTCATCTAAAGGGCAATGGTGGGTGTGAGTAAACACATTACCAAAAACAATTTCTTCATAAAGAATGTTATTGGAGAATGATGTAACCAGAGAAAGGGAAAAAAAAATGTGGGCCAGCCATGTAACAGGAACAAAGTATAACTTGTTCAGCTTGTGTGCTCCTTCGTTACACACACGACATCAAGAACACTGGAAGGCGGGTCCCCAGCATGTTGGGCTTACTCTCTGTGCAGGACTTATGGCCAACATGAGCAGGCATGTGCAGTGTGCATCCTTGTAGGAGGACGTCAGTACTTACATCAGGGAGATCAGAGGACCTTCAAAGTTTCATTGTGTCAAAGTAAATGGTCAATGGGAAGTCTCCATAATAAATGTAAATCTCTCCAACCTCCAGGAGCTGGAAACCTTTCCAACTGAACCCGTAAATATCAGAGATACATTGTCCAAGCTTGGACGGGTAAGATCACCATTTAAGTAATGATATTTGTGTCATGATTCAGGGAGGGAGACCCTGTGGCCTTCTAGGTCCTTAAGTGCAACCTTTTGATTGAGTCCAAGTTTTACAGAACGAATCCTTTTGTTAAGGGAATTTATTCTGTGAAGTTTAGATTCAGTCAAAAGATCTAAATTTTAAATTGTGTCTCAGTGGGCTGTTTACTAGCCATTCACCTTCAGTCAAGAGATGACAGATAGCAATTGAAATCACAGTCATTAGTGGGGGGAGGGGTGGGGAGAACCGTTGGCTTCTGAGCACTATTACTAATGGGAGTTGTATCCAACAGTAAACTTCAGTACTATTCAGCTTAATAACATGGTTGTCTCGTCCCAGCCAAAGATAGATACATTTTTTCCTCCAAGGAAATATGTTATTCTCCATTTTTAAAGCATCGCAAATTTTAGTCATACATAACGTATATCTGTGTCATTTGTCTTACCATTTCAGTGGACCTATCATCCTCTTGGTCCCTGTAGATACTCCCTCCAGTGGTACAGATTTTAGTTCATCTGTGCCTTCTCAACCTCTTCAGGTCTTATCCATGTCCTCCCCTACCACCTCCACGGAGCTTCTACCCCGTGCGCTGTAGGGACCTTTCCTCTAGGTATCTTCAGATCACATGTGTACTATCGTAGCATGTAGCCTGTCTGTTATTCTTTATTCTCAATACATGACCAGCCTACTTCTTTTTCAGTCATATATCTCTTTGATTATAATTTGTATGCAATTTCTTTTGGCAAACACATCTACCATATGTCTCTCTGCCTTTTGGAAGCCATGTAATTTTTATTATTTGCAGATAATGATGTTCCATGATTCGTGGCCATATAGCATCACTGGACAAATAATGGTGTTAGAAAAATGGAATTTTTTTTCAGGTAGAGCATGGGATGAAACTATTGAGCAATTTTCCAATGACAATACAGTCAGCTCCTTTCTGTCAGTTCAGTTTGGACCTCAGCTTATAGTCTCTCTGGCAGCGTTTGTCCAAGATATGTATCTTGATGGACCAGTTCAATAGTCTGTCTACCCAATTGCTTATCATACTCTTGAAAACAGGAATTCTTCATCCACTTGGTTTTTACTGTTTGGATTATTAAACCGAATGCTTTTGATTGTTTGTGAATCTCATTTACAAGGCTCTGTAATTTTCCGTGATTTGATGCAATCAGCATCTGCAAACATAATTTCCTATCTTTGTTTTCTCTAGTGCCATTTCTGCTTCCTCATGTAGCACATGTTAGAATCCCAATGCAGAGACTTTGCTGTTGCTGATGTAAAAATTAGTTTGTTATAGAAATGTTGACAGACCCCTTCAATGTCTGATCTGTTTGTTGTCCTTCCAGTTTCATCTTTAAATGCTCTTGGGGTGGTCTGGCATAATTAGGTCTCACACCAAGGTTTCTGTATTGTTTTCTCCCCTTTTGCTTCTTTCTGTTTCATGAGGTGACATTGTTCTTAATTTTCTATCATCTTCCTACATAATATTTTGAAAATACTTTTATATTCAAAGCAGCTATCGCCTTGGGTTGTCATATCTCTCTGCTAAGCAAAGAGATCAAGTTTTTTGTTTTGTTTTGAACTTGCTGAGGTGGTTTTTCAAGGCTCTTTTGACCTTCTTTAGGACAGTAAAGCTGCTTTAAATCTGTTTAACTTCCATAGGAAATAGCGATTCCTATCTTAAGTCAACAAAAGTTTATTTATGCATTTTACCAGACATTTCCATTTTTTCTTATCAGTAGCTTTTTGAAAACAGGTCAGATTCAGGAACTAGAGTTGCTTTAGTTGCATATTGTATTTTTTCATCTTTATCTTTTCTAATAATTTTGTATTGATTTTTGTCTTTGCTGTAACATATTAATAGTTTGAGCATATATGGACCTGCCTACATAATCATATATTTATGTGTGTATGTATGTATGTGTGTGTATATATATATGTATATATATATATACACACACACACACACACACACACACACACACATATATTTGCATACACATATATGTATTTATGCACCTATCTTTTCTAAACTTTTTATCTTTCTGCGCACTTGAGGGCCAGAATACACCTTATAAATGATTGGTGTAGTGTAGTTTATGTGTTCATGAGTATATCATGATCAGAATCAGGAACTGTGGTTTATGGTCCCTTTATGCCAAATTGTCAAGGTAACACTGAGGAAACTTTCATGTGGCTATCACAGCACTCAGCATTTTGTAGGTGCCCAATATATTGGAAACAGCAACTTATTCGTGTTTAATAGTAGAAATCATAGCATTATTCATTCATTCTGCAACATTTATTGAATGTCTACGACATGAAAGATAGGATGCTAGATGCTTTCCTTAACAGAGCATTGCCCCAGACCTCAAGGGAGCTCATCCTCTAATAGGGGAGGTGAGACATGTACATCCATCAGTGCCAAGCACCGTGCTAAACACTGGGGAAACACAAGGAGGCAAAAGATGGGCTCCGTCCTCAAGGAACTTAGACTCTTATGGAGGAGATAACCTGCAGACAAATACAATGCAAACTATATAAAGGGTAAATAGAAAATAATTAACAGAGGCAAGGCACAGAAGTTAAGAGCGGTTGACGAAAGCTCTCTGTAGAAGGTGGAATTGTGTATGTTTAACAGTACGTTTATGTCACAGGACAGGACGTCCAGTCAGAGATATGCAGTCCCCCCTTAATAGGTAAATTGAGTGTGCGAGTGATCAAACAGTGCTGAAATCTGATTTGTCCTGAATGCACAGGCATGGTTTGCTTCTGTCGTTTATGAGGTAGTTAAGCACTTTGGCAGCAGTGTCAATGTATTCTAGTGCTTCTATTTCCAGGGGCATCAGATATTTCAGATTTTTTCACCTAAATGGGGATACAATAATCATGGCCCTTGAAGTAACTGCCTCTGTTTAAGCACTGAGAATTCTTTAGTAAACTGTTGATTCCAAATGCATGACCCCCGTGAGAAGATGTTGCAGAGAGGGTAGAATATGGGATGAGTGTGGGTAGAATATAGGGAAAGTATTCCCTGCTAGCCAGATGCTTGTGTCCTGAAGTGTGGAGATTAAGATGTGACTTTAGTTTTCAGAAGAATTCATAGCTAGTTTGATTTTCAGTGTTTACTTGCCAGTTTCCCTAAGGAATGCTAAAAGTTTATTTCATCTTAAGTAAACCCAGTATATTAAAGTATATATTTATAAAACATTTTAGGAGATAATTCATTTACCAAAGATTCTTCACTCAATAGCAACAAAAACAAAATTCAGATGGCAAGGTCCTCTAGTATATTTAAATTCTGATTCAATTTACAGTAATTTAATTTACCAAGGAACATAGGATCATAAATTTAGAGCTTGGAAGCAACCTTAGTCCAAACACTTCATTTTAAAGTTAGGGAAACCCAAGGCCTAGAGTTGTTTTTTTTCCGGAATACTTATTTCAGAAAGGGAGATATATGTATATTACCTTATCTAATGCATTTTACTCTTGAAATGTTTAGTATTGTGCAAAAGGAATTGGGATTTTGTCCTGTATTCATAGTTTTAGTAAAGGAGTTATGCAGGGGTTCCTAAGGCCTAATATAAATTGAGCTTGCAGAGATCCAAGAAGCTGATAAATTGTGAAGTACAGAATTAAAGCCTCTATGAATACGTTAAGGCAGCTATCTCTATTTTTTAGAGTCTAGCCCATTTTTCTGACTTCATCACCATTACAACCAATTACTGTACCAACTGGTATGCTTTGTCGTGTTTTGTTATTTGTAAATGGCTTATGAAGGGCATGGCGGCTCTCAGGAGAAAAAGTTTAAGAACCACTAATAAATTGGAAGAGAATTGGGTAGGACATAATGTTCTAGGACATGATGTTATAATCTGCCAATGGCTGTGTGACATTAAATAAGTCACTTTAATGCATCATACCATGTTTTCTGTATCTATAAAAAGGGCATAATAATGCCTGACCCCAATTTCACTGTTATTATGAAATTAAAATGAAATAATAATGTAAAAGTACTTTGAAGAAAAGTGACTAATTATTATATTTTTAAAAGTTTTCCTGATTTTCTATTTGTATCACAAATTTAGCTTCCTTTTAGCCAGTTAGAACTATTGATAATAGTACCATACTTTGATACGACACTCATTGTTTGAAGGATCTTCTTGTCTTCTTAAGAGAATTTCATAGACATTTCACTTGTTCTCACAGCCTCTCCTATACACCAGGTAGATAATAGGTTTTGATCCAGTCTTCAAGGAATTGAATTAAATGCCTTGCATTCTTGCTTTCCAAAGTAATCATGATCTCCTGGGTTCTCATTGTAGAAACTTTGGTCTTTTTTTTCCCCCATATTCATGGCTTTTGTAATCTCATTCCAGTTTAACATACTCGCTAGATTTTTTTAATCTCCCAAAATGTTCCTTTGCAGAGATTGATTCTTTTTTTAAGTACCATGGTCTTTGAACCCCTTTCTGAAATGCCTAATTCAAGTAGATTGGTAGCCATTCACTACCGAACCATGTTGTTCTGACATCTTCTGTAAGTTCCTTTTTGTCAGTAGGCATCTGCAAGTTCAACATATTTTTCCTCAAATTTGTAGTTAATGTGTTTCTTGGGGATTTATTACTCTATTTAATAATTAAAAGCATTCCTAAGCATGCTACAGACCCATGGACTGTGGTGTGTAGTCTCACACTGTCTGTGGCTTAGTATTGCCTCAGTATTGTGATCTGGAGCCAACTAAATTAAATGCTATTTTGATATCACATTAAATTATTTGTAAAGCCCATGTAGAAGGGGAAAAAAAGCCTCACTGCTACTGGAAGAAGGTGTATAAAGCTCCATATGGAAAGAGCTTTTGAATATGAATGTTTGTATAATCTTCTAAATGCACAGTATTTCACAGTACATGTTAAAATGCACCTTGAAGAGTTTCTCCATTTTCTCATCTTCCGAAATAATTTCTTTCTTTGTTCCCATTCACTTGTCATGTGTATTTTAGCCAGGTTTATGCTATCAGTTTTATACTAGGAACTAATACAGTGTTAAATCAGTGTATACAGAATTGGCAAGAAACATAATGACACATAGGCCTGGTCCCACATGAAGAGTCAATAAGATCTGAATAATCAACCTAATTTTGCAGTTCATTCCTTGTGGTAAATAGCCTTAGGTGGTTGCCACATCTTTCTATCTATGCCTTAGTTTTCTCATGTAAGAGGAAGAAGTTGTTTGGTCCATACTTGAAGGATCTGTAATTGAATCAAGCATTGGAAACTCTTGGTGTGAGAACTCTTTCTGCCCAAAGCAGACTGCAATCAGTCTTTGACTTGGTAGAAGACATACAGAGTTGTTTGAATCACACAGCAGAGGCATGATTTGAATCTTGCCTCAGTCCAGCCTTTGTCCCCCATACAGTGCTGCTCAATCTTTGCCCTAAATCTAAATCTTTGCTCTGAATCTCAAAACAGTTTTTGCTGTCTGAAAAATTAAATGGGCTGCCTTATAAATTAAGAAGTTCAGCTACGTGACTTATAAGGCCCATTCTAATTCTGATATGCTATTATTCTTTGAATCTGTAGTTTAAAAAAAAAATGTTGTGAGTCTTTGCCACCAGATGGCACTGGTGAGCAAGGAAGGCCAAGTTGGCAATCATCCTCTGAACCAGAAGACCTATCTCTGCTTTCCTGGACAACCTACTCTACCCCCATTCTATGGATGGAGATTACCAAGCATCTCTCTCCCCTTCTGGGGTGTGACTTTTACCCTCCCTTCACAAGGGCATGGCTTTCTTTCAGTTCTCACATGCCCAACAACCTCTGACATTGGAAGGAAGGAAGGAAGTTATTTTTGCTCACTTGCAGTTTAAAAAACTGTATCTGGGTTTTTTCTGATATTTTTATAGGTTTGCTGGTCTAATACCAACCCCTTCCTAATAGCTGGTCTAACTAGGTCAAAATATCTCTTGAACATGCCCCTTTGTGGTTTTCTTCCTATCATCTACTTACTTCAGTGCTGAGCAAAGTTCAGGAGCAGCTTAGATTTTGTTGACCAACATTTAATCTCAGATTAGAAGTATTAGAAATCAAAGAGAACATTTAAAGGAAAGATGATGACCATATATGAAGAAATTAATTAGTACTAAGGAGACTTACTTCTTGTAGAGTAGAGAAAGAGGAAGGGGAAGGAAAAGGAGAAGAAGGAAGGCAAGGTTGCCCACCTACTCTGTGTCATTGTGTTGTTCATTCATTCATGTGTCCAATTCTTCATGACACATGGACCACAGCATACCAGGCCCTTCCATCTGCATCATTAATGCATAGCAATTTTCAGAATGCAGTTTCTATCTGTAATCTGCTCTGATCTCTCCTCCAGTCTGGCACAGCATTTCCTTCAACCCCTATGATAACATCTTCATGTTGTTTCCACTTTCTTGGCTTCCTGATTCCTCTTGCTTTCTCTGTTTCCATGTTGTTTTTTACCTGTAAGTCCTTATACCAAAGGTTGAAAAAAAAGGGTAGCTAAGCTTGGGAGTCTAGATCAGCCCATTCAGACCAAAAAGTTAAAAATGAACATAACTAAATTATCAAGATCAAGCATGTCTCCAAAGAAGAGCTATGAGAAGGTAGCCCTAACCCAGCCTCTTCATGAAGGTGGGAAATACCAAGGGTATCTTGAATCACTGTCCCCTGTGGGCATGACCAAAGACCAACTACAAACGTATTAGTAAGAAAACAGGGGAAAATGTGGAAAATGAAACAAAAAAGACAATCTCTTATTATTCTTGTGGACAAGATAGAGATGGGATACTTGATAATACAGTGAAGTGGATTTAGATATGGTTGAATTACCAGTCCCAAAGAGTAGTAATTGATGGACTGATGTTATCTTAGAAGATGGGGTTTACTAGAGTCCCAGGAAATATGTCTTAGATTCTATACTGTTTATTCTTTTTATTAGTCAGTTGGATAATACTGTGTATGACATGCTTATAACATTTTTAGGTGACACAGAACCAGGCAGTATAAGAAAATACATTGGATAAAAGAATCAAGATCAAAAAAGACTTTTAACAGAATAGAACACTAGGCTGAATCTAATATGGTGGAACTTAACAAGTGATCAATGAAGAGTCCTAAGATTTAGGATAGAAATGACAACCATCTTCTAGAATTAGAAGAGAATTTATTGTGGAAAAAGAATAAATTTGTTCTGCTTTGTCCCAGAGGACAAAACCAGGAGCAATGAGTGGAAGCCACAAAAAGGCAGCTGATAATTGGAGCTATTCATAAGTACAGCTACCTAGGGCAGTAATGGACTCCCCTTCACTTGACATCTACAAAGAAAGAATGGATGGGCACTTGTCAGAGATGCTGAGGATGGGGATTCCCAATCAGTCATGAGTTGGACTAGAGATCAGCTTGGCCTCTGAGGTCCCTTTCAACAATGAGATTCTATAAATCCATCTTTCTTTGAAAAAAAACCAGATTTGCTAATGTAATTGGAATTGGAAAGTGCTAAGAAACTAGAAGGTGTAGATCAGTGATTTCAAAAGATTCAGCATATTTAAAGTTCTGAGGGGCTATCCCCTGGAAGTTTATGTCCTGGGGGCTAGGGTAGATAAGCATCTCCCTGAGAAAATGCAGGGGATCTCTGTGTGCCCATTGTTGTACTAACCATTCATCTTATTTTCTAGGGAGGAGTTATAAGTTACAGATAGCATTTGGAAAGGCGTCATATAAATACGTTGTTTTGTACTGGCATCCATTAGCTGCCAGCTCTGTTCTACCGTAAATTACGTGTTAGTGGTTGTCCATCTCAGTGAGGCAGCAAGGTAGTACAATGGATAAAGCACTGGGCCTGGAGGCAGAAAGATCCGGATTCAAATCCAACCTCAGACACTTAATAGCTGTGTGACCCTGGACAAGACACTTTAATGTCTTTCAGCCTCAGTTTCGTCAACTACGAAATGCGGGATAATAATCACAGCACTTATCTCCCACAGTTGTTGTGAGGCTCAAGTAAGATAACATTTATAATGTGCACAGTAGGTGCTTAATAACTGCTTGTTTCCTCTTTTCTATAACACAGTCTAAACAACTCAAATAGTAACAAAACTAGGAACTGTTGACCTTTTATAAAGGCCTCCCTCAGTCCCTTTGAGTCTTATTCTCACGGAGGTCATCTGACACTTTCAGAATATTCTAAATATTTGAAATCAAAACTGGAGTTGGCTTTCCCTGATTCTACAGCAACGGTTGCCAGTTTTCATTGGTTTTGCTTCTAAGTATAAAGTGCAGGAAAGGAATACTAAACTTCATCAGGTATAGGTAAATGTTGGCCCTGCTGTTTATTAACTGTGTGACTGTGCACAGGTCACTTCACCTTCCTTGGTCACAGTTTTCTCATTTATAAAATGATTATATGACCTATAAAAGTTCTTTCTTACCATGATCTCTTGGATATAGAAATTAAGCTTAATATTTAGGACTTTTGATGATGATTGGAGATGAAGAAATGAACTAGAAAATATGTGGCCAGAAAAAGTCCAACCACACCTCCTGAGCATGACTCCCAAGTCAAAGCTTTAAACAAGGAATTAACGAGTCACATTTTTGGCATTTCACATATAGTGTTCTTTGATTTACATATTGATAGTTATTCAGTGGAATTCAAAGAAACAGACTAGCTGTACATCATTTATAGAGAAAAGATATGTAAGGATGGAAAAGCTGAAGTACTGTCCTACCATGGGTGGGTAGAAGCCACAGGATTCTGAATTCCAGACGTCTTAGCTGAAACATTCCACAATGACGAGACCTTTAAAATGAAAGTGGAATCCTTTAGTGCAGTTCTCCTCAGAACTACACCTTGACTAAAGAGGAATACTTCTTCAAAAAAATCTTTTGAACAAAGATTCTAAAGAAGCAGCATTGAAGGAAATGCAGGGTAAGGACAAATTCTTTCTTGTCCCTAATATGCTGTGCTAAATTACAATATACATTTTGCCCCAGAAGTATGGGCAGGAGAGGAGAAAACAGGGTAAGAAGATGGTATGTTCATGACCATTGCTTTTCACAAATGTACATGCCAAGCCAGGAGAGCCAAAGCTGTTTGGCAGATTTCTTCATTCAGCAGCCCTACAAAGGGAAGTATATTACAGATACCCCCTGGTTGTTATGCTTACAAAACAAAATAGCTTTCTGTTGGATGTAGACTGCTACATATTTTGATTCTAGTAGCAATATGGCAGGGTTAAGGTCAACTTGTGTAGTGTAATCTGGTGCCTGTTTTCGATAGCTATCACAGAAATAGATACTTATTTCAAGATGCTTAAACAGATGATTAGGTGAAAATTCCAACAAACCTTGAAGCATCGGAAAGTAAAGGTTTTCCCACTCCCACCCCCTAACTCTGTAGCATCCCACACAATTCTCAGGATCCCCATAAGTTTATCCATGTTTCAGCCCTTCCATGGGGGCAGTTTATGGCTGGGAAATAAATAATACACGTGATATTCGTCCAGCCAAGAGACAATGCTGGTGAAATGTGCCACCCCTGCTACACTCTCCCAGACAATCAACAAGAATAATATAAGTGCTCATCGCTACACCTGGGCCAGGGAATCAGAAGTTTGACAAAGAATATGTGAATTTTTATGCTGAAAGGAGAGTGAGTTTCTAATCTGTTGTATTTCTGGAAGCACAAAGTAGAAAGATACATAGAAAAACTACTTTCTGCTTGAATGAATGAACGACTAAATGTGAAGGGATGAGCTTGCTGCTCCAGGATTCTTAGCACACTCAAAAAGAAAGCTAATTTTTTAAACTGGTTTGCCTTCCATCACATGATTCCACGTTCACCCAGCACCAGTTGCCATCTGCTACGCACTGGTTTATATGCTTGGGCAAAGTACTGGAGCAGGGTGGGCAGGAGGAGGAAGAGTCAGGGAGGGAAGAAAGGAGAAACTTGCACAGCTCATGATCTCCTTTGTGCTGGAGACTGGGTTTCAGGACATCAGTACTTTAAGAACAATATACCAGTGTCTCTTAAACTAGACTAGGCGCCCAGCATATCAGATAAGAATGGTATGGTGGTATTTGGTCTACTCTACTTAAAGAAGGCCTAGAGAAAAAAAATGAGTAAAATTGAAAGGTGTGGGGGGGTTAGGAAGGGGATGATTGCAAACTGCATTCAGTAGGGTTCTACAGATTGGGACTATACAATATTAAAATACTCCCAAGAATGGACCACTAATTAAAATACTGTAAAATGTAATTCTGGAGTTGTAAATCGCAGAGATATAAGGATATATAACAAAATAGATCTTTAGATGTATTGTTTCTGAGAATTAGTGTAGAATTGTAGTATATATAGTGATAAGTAGATTCACCAGGTTAGGTAAAAAACCGTAACTAGTGAAGAATGTGGGAGAAATGGGTTTACAATTGTGGTTTGTTTTTTTTAAAGAAACAAGTGACTACTGGGCTATAATGATGACTTCATGGAACAAAGGCTTTCTGAAAAACTAGTGGGCCTGTGGAACCTCTTTTAAATCTAATTCTACTACTCAGAAGCTGTTTGTTCATTTGTTTGTTTTGTTACCATTGTTATCTGAACATATATGGGGCTAAAGGATTGCTTTTTATGTATTATTTGAATACTGAAGTTACCTACCAAAAATTAATAGTTGTACAGTATGTGTCCAACACCACAGAGCTGATGAAATCTTTGAAAGAAAAAATTAGCAGGTTGGTTCTCTTTGACATTTGGAAATGAGCACTGTCACCCATTAAGCAGCATCGCACCTCAGATTTGAGAAATTAGTATTGAAACAGGGGGTGAAAATCCTTGCCATATGAGGCAGTAATCTTATGCAAGGTGTATTCAAATACAAAATTAGCAAGTTGTGCAGAAGTGGGCTGTGCTCTAGAACCAAGAGTCGGGGGCTACGACTGCCAGATTTGAGTCCTAAGGGTAACTGTACAACTTCATATCCTGAACAGAGCCTACCACAGTGCTCAATGCATAGTAGGTGCTCAGTATTTTTGTATTAAATGAATTGAAGGCCCTCATCTCAATTCAAGTGTTTCACCCTGCTTGCCTACCATCTGGGACTAGTCACATAATTGTGACTCAACAATAATTATACAATTAGTAATGCCTTGAGACTCTCTCCTTTGTCTTCCTAGGATTTCAGAGTGCTTTCACGTCCTATCTTATTCATTGCCATAACATCTCTATGAAGCAAGAGATCTCCATTTTTACAGATGGGTTACAGAGCAGTGACTCAAATCCCTGTTTCTAAAGCTTGGGTGATTAACAGTCATTGTACTGACCCAACTCAAAACAGAGTTTTTCAGGCTTAGAGCGTTTCTGAGGCATGGGACTATCTTATCTTCATTGTGAACATCATTATTTTAATTTGGTCTCCAGGATTCAGATCAAAGTCTTTTTCTTTTTTTGATCCAGATCTGTGATTTTATAGGTGTGGGGAACTTCCCAGGGTGGAAATTCCCCTCACTGATGCCAGTCAGCCAGTCTGTAACTGATAGTTGTAGAAAGTTGTCTGAAGCACTCAGTTTATTTGTTCATGTTCACCCGGCTAGTGTATATCAAAGACAGGACTTGAACTCACTTTTTCCAGACTATACAGTTGACCTTCTAGTTACCACAACCTCACATAGAAAAATTCTGATAAATAACTTTTGGAAATACTTGACATCCTATTTTACTTCAAGAATAAATTGAAATCCTCTCTCATATTCAGTATTCGTCTCTGCTGACTCTGTGAGCAAAGACTCAATATTACATGCCAGTTTAAAAAAAAAAGAATGAGATCTTATTCTACTATATTAGCCACTGGTACTTCTCTTAGAGGAAACAGGATTTAGAATTCATGTCTGACCCTTGCAGATGTTGCCTTTCAACAAGAAAGTGTTAAATGTGGTGTCTACAAATTCTCTATAGGGTTAGTATCTAACTCTTTGCTTGATTATGGATTTAGCAATACATTTGTGAAAGGCAAAAAGATAACCTGTTTTTCTCTTCCTCAGTGGACATTAGGGAAAACATTGCTTATTTACTTTGTAAATGAGGACACCCAGTGGCCACAGAGTGAAAATAGAATGAGAATTCCTGCTTATGATAATGCAAATACAGCTATTCGTGATGATATTACAACTAATCTGTGACTATTTCTATAGCACCTGTAAACTTAGCTTGTTTCATATTTACATAGAGATAAGTAAAGAAATAGTAAGAAAGCACCTGCTTGTCCTTGATGGATTCATTGCATTTGGTCCAAATGAACATCGACATTAGATACCAAAACACCTGGCAAATGTGATTGCTGAGCCATGGTCACAGATATTTGAAATACTACAGAAAACAGAAGTGGTACCAAAGGACACAAAGAAGGGCAAATGTCCCAGTGATCAAAGCAGGAAAGAAGAATTGATTCTATGAACTTTAAGCCAGGAAGTTCAACTCTGATATCTATGAAAACTATAGAATTAAAGAGATGGTTAGTGAACATCTAGGAAAGGAGGGGATTAAGAGAGCCAGCATGGCTTCATTAACAACAGAGCATCTTGGTTCATTAGTAGATCTAGAGATTGCTATAGATAAAAGAATTGGATTTTAGCAAAACATTTTATTTTTTTTTAAATACTATTTCCATACTATTCTTATGGAAAAGCGTAGAAAGATATGATCTCTAGATGATAATACAGTTCGAGAGACTTTAATACAGCTGAATGAACAGACTCAAAAATATCCGGTAAGGTCATCTTGCCAAAAGATCTCCAGTGGAGTGCCCCCGTGGTCTAGGTTCAACCCTGTACTGTTCAGCATGTTTATCAGTGATTTAGGTAAAAGCATAAATGTCATGGTTATCCACATGTACATATAACACAAAGCCAGATGGCATAGTTAACATACTTTGTGACAAAGTCAGGGTCAAGTAGATCTTGACACGGTAGAACTTTGTACTAAATCTAATTGGTTGAAATGCACCAGGGATAAATGCAAAGTCTTAAATGGGTTTAAAAGTTCCCATTCACAAGTACATGATGAAGTAGGGGGCTATGGTTAGACAACAGCTTATCTGAAAAGGATCTGCAAGAGTTTGTGGACTACTTACTTGGTATAAGTCACCAATATGATATGGCAGCCAAAAAACCTAATACCATGAGCTAATGAGCTACATTAAAAATATACTCCATTAATAATAATATGAATATGAATAAGCCTTTACAGAGGACCTAGTATGTGCCAGGCATAATGCTAAATAAGGTGATGTACCTCTGTGCTCTGTCCTTGTCAGAACTGTTTTCAGTTCTAGATGCCACATTTTTAGGAAAGATATTGATAAACTTAAAAGCATATACAAGAGGACAACCAAGAGAGTAAAGAGTTTTGAGTCCCATGTCATGAAAATCACTTGAAGGAAATGGAATATTTAGCCTGAGGAAGACAAGAGTCAGGGGGAGCATGATAGTTGTCTTCAAATGTTTGAAGGGCTGTCATGTGGAAGAGGAAATCAGGATTATCCTGTTTGCCTGCAGAGGACAGAATTAGGAGCTATGGATGGAAACTACAAAGAGGCTGTTTCGGGCTTGATTTCAGGAAAACTTTGCTGATAATTTTAGAACTCTTCGAAAGGGAAACGGGCTACCTTGGGAAAAGTGAATTCCCCACCACTAGAAATATTCAGAGACTGGATGTTCACTTATCCAGTATATTGTAATGGGAGAGT